>PVKB01001351.1:0-315162 GCA_004027205.1 Ctenodactylus gundi | reverse complement strand
CCTTATTTTACATAATTCCAAAATTAAATTATCAGTTGTCAGCTGGTCATCTCTAGAAAACTACTCAGAGTACTCTAGAGACAAGAAATATCAGCATTTTCTGCTGCATTACTAAACAAGTAAAATCTCATGTCTCATGTTTCGGAATCTTTATCTTAAACAAATTTCCAATTATTTACATACATGTTATAGGTTAAAAATCATTAGTTATAATATTATCCACTTCTCTACTGTTATCAAACTCACTTGAGTTTATTTTACAGCAAATTCTGAACATATCATCTTTAAATCGAGTGTTAGGCAACTGGGTCTGACGGTGAATGCTTGTAAGTCCAACAGTATAGAATGCTAAAGTAGAAGGATTGCAAGTCCAAGTGCAGTCTGCGAAATTTAGCAACTGAGTGAGAACTTGTCTCAAACACTGTATAGTGTCAGATATCCACTACTGTAAAACAACCTAAATTGAGACATTTATTTTGGCTTACACTTTGAAGGTCTTGGTCCATGATTGATTGGCCACGTTGTTTTGGGGGCATGTGACAGGACAGCACCTCACAGTGTCAGTAGGAATCAAAACTAGTCACTTCATTACCTGAAAACCGAAGAGCATCAAAGAGAGAACTAGGAAGGTCCTTCAGTTCATTTCAGAGGAACATCCTCAATGACTCAGTGACTTCGTCATGTCCCTCCTCTAAAAGATCCCACTACCTTACCTTTGCATCACCAGGATGCCTTTAACATATGGGTCTGTAGAGGACATTTCATATCCAAACTATACCAGAACACTCAATATGCAACTTTCAGAAAGTTATTAGTTCATAGTGTTTGTTGAATTTAAATCTTGCCACTTTATCTTACTCATTCTGAAAGTTTTAATGGAAGTTCTAGGGTTTTCTACATATAAGATCAGATCATCAGCCAATAGGAATTTCAATACTACGCACATAGAATTGACGAGAATGAGTGTCTTTGTCTGAATCTGGACCTTAAAGGAAAGGATTCCTATGTGTCAAGATTAAGTAGAATGCTAGCTAATTGTTTATCATGTAAGTTTTTTTCTTATTGGAGTGCACTTCTTTTATACCTAGTCTGGTGTCTTTTAATCATGAAAGGGCAGTTTTTGAATCTTCATTCTGTTAATTTGATGAACTATTTTGTTGATTTGCGAACACTGCACCATATTTATGGCCCAGGGATGATTTTTCATCCTATTATTTGTGGTAAGTATGCCTTTAGGGTCTCGTTAATATGGATTTGTTAGTGTTTTGTTGAGAATGTTTGCATTTTCCCTTATTAAAATTTTGGCCTGTATTGTGTTGTGGTTTTCTTATCTGGATAACTTTTATAAGTAAGGGTGCTCTCAAAAAGTAAGATTCTACATTAAAACATAATCATAACATAAATATGATTCTATTAATATAGAAACTATCATGAATAATTTTCAGTATTATTCTCCCTATTTGGGTCATGAATAGTTCCCTTTACAATTTATCAGTTACAATTATATTCCAAATAAAGTTATATAATAATTTACTGAAATGCCCTCTAAGTTTATAAAAATAGTCTCTTCTACACTCATCTTTATTTTTTTAAATCCATTTATTGAATATAGTGTGTAATTTTGAGGATAGTTTCTTGATTTTGTGACGATGCTGAATACAGGCTCACAGTAGTAAGATACTTCATAAATACAAAGACTCTTGAAGTGTGCAACAGAGTTAGAGAAAGTATAACATTTAAATTTGGAGCTGCCTATGGCGGCACACACTTATAAATCCAGCACTGCTAAGGAAGCTTGTGCTCAGTCCTGGTAACTAGAGATTACCCTTTCTCAAAGTAAAAATTTAAAAATAAGAAGGTGGAAACTGTGGTTCAATGTAAAGATCCTGGGTCTAACACCTGGTTTAAAAAAGTTTCAGTGTTGTTTCACCTGAGGCAAGTATATTGCCTCAGTGTTGTTCCGAAAATCTCTCAGACCCAGGCAGTTATCCTTCACTGATCCTCATGACACGTGGTAGAATCTAAGAGGTGCAGATGCCAGCATGCCGCGGCCACCCGAAACCTAAGCTCCAACGGGACAAACTTCATATCTGCTCTGCACCACTGGCTCATTCTGTGTACATCTCAGGGTCAAAAGACAGGAATGTGAATTCTTCTCTTAATGTAGGAGCTGCAAAAACACACCAAAAATTGTGAATGAAGGAAGGGGAAACCAGAAAACTTATAATAGTCACATTGTTTTAAATATTTTAATGCTAATTAGAAATATGACCACTTCTATCTCATTTTCATTGATAGTTTAACAAATATCAATTGCTATTCACTGTGAATGATAATTCCGTAAGATCTTTGAAGTGCATGCTTTTTCATAGGTAAAAAATTACATGATTTAAAATATTCTAGATATCTCGAATGATTTTTAAAAATCTATTGCCTTTAAGAAACATTTCCTTTTTAGAGCAGCTGCAAGTTTATATATTCTCTGATATCAGTATTACTTATTTTTGCATATTGATCAGAACTCTTTTACTAACTTTTGATTAATATCTAAAAATAACCAATACTGATATATAATATATTGCATAACATACATAAATAATATTTATAGTGCACATATTTCATATACAGAGCTTTGAAATTCTAGGTGAAGTAAAACATATAATACGTTAAATGAATAATTTCAAAAAGAGAAAAAAATTAAGACCTTGTATTAAATCAAACCAGTCATTGTCATAGTAGCTGCTCCTCCTACACAGTTGAAGTGTAACTATGATGATCTTCAGGTTGGAGGCCTTCTTCCATTGAATGCCAGCTCAAAACAAGGCACACCCAGTAATTTCTATAAGACCTCATCAGCTTTCCATTTACCTACATTTACAGTCCATGACCGGTATCTCTCAGAGTACGTGAGTTAGCATGTCAGGTACTGATGGTACCAATGGAAGAAAACTCAGCTCCTTGGTAAGCTAGTGATAGCACCTATAGATGGCAAGAATCCCTCAATATTAAAAACTTATTTATTTGTATTATTATTAAATATCATCATTCTATATCAAATATTGTATTTCTATGCAATGTGTACTGTATTAATTAATGCAAACTTCCTTAATGCAACTTCATAAGAATAACTTCATTTTAAAATGCATATTTCTTCTTCCTTGGTTTCTAAAAGAGACTTTTTTAGATTTCATTTGTCTATGCATAGCTCCCTGTTAGCTTTATTGAAATACCTGAAAATTTTGAATTTCCTTCCTTGTTTAAAATAAGTGTGTGTTTTTTTCATACACAAGATCTCTGCAGAGACTACTAACTAGATTCTAAAGGTCAAATTGAATATATTTTGCTTACCTTAAATTTAGTGTACAAAAAGAAAATCAAAACTTAAAATTTTATTTTCAAGTGGTACACTGAATATGTATTATATAAGACCCTGCTTTGGTATTTAAAGGATAAACTAACCAAACTTGCCTTCTTCTTCATGAGAACTATATTTTCAGGTTAGTGAGAGAAAAAAAATTCCCACAAAGAATTCAGATTCTCAGGCTAGCAACACTTCTCCACCTACGTGTGGGTTCTGGGGTTCTCTGTTATCAACAAGTGTCTCACAGGCAGAAAAGGAGTAAATCAAAAGCTCATCGACCTCATTGATTGCTATGGATCAGACGGAAAGGGTTGCGATCACTTGCATTCCATTGATCCGAGCTAAGTTTTTCGGGTACCGGTAGCTGAGAAAGGGCTGGGCATGTTAGATAGTCTGTATCCCTGTACATATGCATGTGTACACTTATGGACATCTATGGATGCATATATGAATCTATATGCTGTTAGAGAACATATGCTATTGTTTTTGAAAACCACAAACCTAACTTTCACTGAGATAACTTATGGTTTTAGACATTTATGTTGCCACCTGAAAAATATAGTTCTTAGCCAAATCACTTAGTGAAATGAAGACGTGTCACACATTTGAGAATCAAAGATATCTTTAAAAAATAAATATAGCAATAACAAAGAACCTCCCATGGATCGCAGAAACCCCATATTATGTATATGAAAGCACAATAAATTCAGAGTTGTGACTATTGAAGAGATTATGTCAACTTGAGGGAACTAGGAACCATACCTGGAACAGGGTTTGGGAACCACGCCTACACTGGGGATTGAGAACCAGCCTGGAATAGAGTGAGAGTGACTCGTGGGTTGGCCAATGAGGGAAGAGCATCCACCCAGATGTGGGAGGGCCAACTGGAACTCCAACAGTATAAAAGGAAGAAGGATGCTTGTTACAGCTTCTTCCTCTGGCAGAGCTCTCACCTGCACAATTGTCTATGGGGGACGACTTTCTACACGGGGCAGATCTTCAGAACAGATTCACTCCAGTCTCAACTTGTGCTCGTCTGCCTGTCACTGCTCTTCAGTGGCCGATCTTCAGGCTCCAGTCTTCACCATTTTTCTTTGAACAGCCGTATCTGCAATGGACTCTCACCTCACTAGCTGTCCTGCTGTCCTGGACCGAAGATCTACTTCCGGCTGAACAGCCATCTTGGACTTTATCCTCAGATTTATAAGCATTCCTAATAGATCCTTTTAAAATAAAATCTGTAAATTCTTTGAAAGAACCCAAACAAATACAATGGTACTTCAGGAAATAACTTCAGTACGTTGTATAAGAAAACATCTTTCTATGAGTTCATTCCTTTAAATATTTCCTATAAATACATTTGGTGAGAAGGTATTTGTGTATATTGATGTGTTTATTCCTGGTTTGAAAAACAAAAAGTGAAAACTCCTCACTGTTAGCCAAATTTCTATAATTTTAACAAGTCGTTTTACAATGTCAGCATTAGTTCATACCTATGTGAGCGTGCTGTTTCTAATTCTTTACTTTAAGAATAGTTTTTCAAAATAGTAAAGCAGAGTGACAACATAGATGGATAAGGTTCTTTAACACTTTGATAGATTTTGGAAATTGAGAACGTTGCTTGGATAGAAAAGAAACTTTTCATTTCTGAATTGAATGGAGACAGAGGAGATATTTCTATACCTTTAGTTGCTTTTCCAGGGTTGCTCATACATCACAGAACATAACATGGCATGAGAAAATTGATTTCCTGAGTATAAGTGTTAAGGATGAAAACAATTCCATTAATTTTACCCATTACTCTCTCTCTGTCCTAACATTTGGACTAACTGGACAGTGTCAGCTGTTTTTTGTGGTGATAAAAATCAGGGCTATTGTAGAACTAAGGTATTTTTGGATCATGCACACCAGACTAAAAAGATAACAAATGTAACTCAAAGGTTTTTAATTTTTCTTTTCACTAAAATTTATTATGAGTCCCTGTTTTTAACTTTGAGCTGTGCCAACTCCATGAACGTTCTCTGTCCATTTATTGGGAAATCAGAAATGTATATAACTTTCTACTGCATACTACACACATTATTAGCACATACAAACACAATTTCTGGTTTTCCATCTTCCTTTTCACTAAGATTAACTATTCTTATGAGTTATATTAATATAAACTGTTAATGGATATAATAACTTGCCTGATACTGTACTCATGCTATTCTTCCTGTGATAGTACTTTATGTATTTTTAGCAGAATATTATTTTAAATAATTTTTTCTAAATCACAGAACTCATTTCATTAACAGTATAATTTTCAAAACTCCTCTCTATATGCAAAAACAATAAAAATTAAATTTGACCCACTGTATTCTCATTTATCCTTTCTTAGATTTTTAGTTTCAAAGTACATTTTAAAAACTATTGAAACTGATAGTACAAACAATATCCTTAGAAAGGTTAATTTGAGTTACAGAAATTATCTACATTCTGATCCACGTTATTCATAAACACATGTTGTAAATTTGATTTTTTTTTTCTAGACCAGAGGTCTCCAATCCTTTGACAGTAAACTGTCACTGATTTGTGGCCTGGTAGGACCAGGCTGCCCTGCAGGATGAGCTGAGCAGTCAGTGTTCAGTGTCACCTGTGTTTAAAGACGCTTCCACAATATTTCCATTGATGTCTCCACTTGAACTTTCCTGAGATCAGTGGCATCCTAACAGTGGAATGCACTAATAATTTTCTGAATTTACAATGATTGCAGCCGTTGTACCTCAGGTTGAATAAGTTCTTTCTGAACAAATTTTAGAAAAATAAAATTACACTTGTAATGTTACATATAGCTTAAAAATTCATTCACTTACATTTTCGTTGTGTGTTTTAAAAAGTTTTATGCTTTCTATTGCAAAATTTCTCATAATATTTCTCTCAATATTTATATTACCCTATAAATCTATCATATAACATATACATATAAGTATCTGTCATACAATATATACACTCTGTAATACTATATGTAATGTTATGTAATATAGTAATATATTACATAAATATATAATGCAATATAATTAATATATAAGAGAAAAGAAGGTTATACGAGCTGTTAAAGTAGAATCATACAGCTAGATAACGTGGACCACTGTGAGCTCTATCTTCCTAGGAAATTCTGTATACATGTGTTTGTACTCCTTACATTTACTAATCGATTGAACGAAATTTTCCATGCAAATAACATGTTAAATCTGGTGCAGTTCCAATCAATTTTAAAAATAATGCTCTGATAAGTACTTTCATAATCATCTTGAACACTAAGTTAACACTCATCACAAAAACTATCACCAAATAGGCTAAATTGAAAATAATAATGTTTCTCATTTTTCCATAAAGCCAGTTTGCCTACTTTGGATTTCTTGTGTCCAGAAAATTCTGTGATGTTGATATCATGATTTTTAAAAATAAACTGACACTGGTTTTTCTTAATAGAGTCTGTGGAAGGTAAACTGTATGGGCAACAGGAAAAACTGTGACAGAAGAGGGCAGTCCATGGGCTGGGATGACCTTTAGATGACCTTTAATTATCTTTTCCTTCATTTTATCTAGTATAGAAAATGAAAGAAAGACAGGAGAAAGAAAAACAGGAAGAAGTAGAGGGGAAAAATGAGTAACAGTGAAACAAAATTGTAATTGTAGCTACAGAGAAGAAAGAATTGTGTCCTAAAACTTAATTGTCTTGTTTATGACAGGCATTTTCTACAATGAAAGTTTCAAAATGGAGCAATTATGAACTGATGTCTTCTAATGTTTGAATCGTGTAAAACAGCTTTATTATGATTGAATAACTATTTGTGATTGTAATTTCGGTTGCCCACATTGATTTCATTTGCCACATAGGCTAATAGGTTTATGTGGCAGTTACATTACTGTCTAAATTAGTTCATTATTTGATCTGACAGCATATATATTTTTGGAGGGAGTTTGGTTAGTATGACGGAACCTGCTTAAATATAGTGACATTCAGAACACAGATAAAAGTGGGTTTTTCCCCCTAATATGACAATTTCAGTAGTCAGGAACTACTTTGTGACATGAAGCCAACTATATGATTGTGGTAGTCTCTGTCTGGGGGTGGGGGGGTGCGGGCTGTTCTAGAGGTGGGCACACTCAGGAGGCCAAGTGTCTCCCAATGCCTTCTTACCTTTTGATGCTTCCTCACAGAACAAGAAAGAATGAGAGAGTCATCCTTGTGACAGAAGCTGGTGCAGAGAGTGATCAAAAAGTGCTTACCAGTGTTTCCTCAGCTCCCTGCTGCTCTTAATACAATGAGAAACCACTGAAGTGCTCCACCTTGCTGATTTCATAATCCCTGATGAGCATCAGCGAATTGTAACAATGCTAGGTCTTCTTATGAGGCAGAAACATATATGATTGTTGTATGTTGTAAAATTTTACTTAGATGTGAATATCATCTTCCTTCTAACCACTCTATTTTTACATTTATATAACAATTTCAAAAGATAGACATGTCTGAATGACAAGTTTCTCAAATCTGCTTTGTTTTGTTAGCCTTCCCACATTTCTATCCTTTTTCTTCTTTTTTCCTTCTTTCTTTCTTCCTTTTTTTTTTTTTTTGAAACAGTTTGTTGCTGAGTTGCTAAATTCCTATGATTGGGCTTGAACTTGGAATCTTTAAGCCTCTGTCCTTCACAATTCTGGGGTTATGGGCATATAACACCATGCTTGGCTTAAAACTACTTTTATCATGGTATCTTGGACTGTGTAAAACTATAACGGTAATGCCTTCCACTGGTACTATGTATTGAGTGCACATACAGTCCGTATCCACCCACTTATGTACACATATGTACATGCCATGTTATACCAAGGCCTGAAGCAGTCAACTTAGTATGATCCAAAAAGGTCGTTTCATAGCTCACCAATAAACATAAGCTCTAGTTACAAAACATTGATTACAATTTTGGGGACTGTTTTGGATTTTTTTGCATTTTATATTTATTTTCATACTCTTGCCTCAAATAGTTAAATTTTGATCATATCTAAATATCATAGTTACACACCTCACTGTTCTTTCATAGTCTTTGATGATGATCACTATTCTTGGAATCTTAAATTCATTTATCATGTAACAATCTTCATAAATCATGTACAGTTTCACCACATTAGTGCTGATGTTTAGGATGCACATAATCAAGAAAAATGCTTCTCATAATTATAGCTTCTAGCCTATGATTCAGCAAGCTTACATAATCATTTTATCAAACATCACTCCTACATATACTAGCAATTTGATGCAATTTGCTTAATAATTTTTGAAAGATATTAATATATCTCAAAATAGAAATTAATAAAAATCAGTCAGTAAAGCATAATCATTGTATAAAGCCCAGAATGAAGGCCTCCATTACCTGTTTATGTGTAATATGCTAAATGTCTATGAGTGGGACATTTTATGTTTCATGGATAGTAAAATATTTTCAAAGAGTTGTTAGAATTACCAGGCTGGGCTTGGGAATCTCAAAATTCTCTATGTTTCACAGTAGACAATTTTTTTCTGTTTCTGATAATATATTTTAAAAGCTTGCTATGCCATTTTTTTGTAAGTTGTTGAAAGGCCTATCCATTTGTTGCTTAGCTATTAAATAAAAATATTCCTTATTAATGTCACTTTTATAGGAATAACAGAAAAATACTTTTAGATTTTGAAAAAGATCATTTTCTTAACCCCTTTGATAATAGTTATCAACTGCATACTTTATAATACCTAAATACATCACCTGAACTTGTTCAGTGAGACCAATATTACAGTCCTGGAGTTCCAAAATTGATAAGTGGATGAGAGAAGGGGCATTCTGTCACAGTGAACTTAGAAGACAGCGTGTGAAAATTTTTATTTTATACATTTATAAATGATAAAATCCCACATTTGTTTGAATGTATTAGTTTTCACATAATCAGTTGACAGTGATAGTAGTAATGATGGTAGTTAAGACCTGTCACTTAAATGCAACTATTAGAATCCAGACCCTCTTGTAAGCACTATGAAACATTAATTCATTTTGTAAGCATTCTTGTAACACAGCAGATTTTTCTTTTTTTTTGCTTGTAGACAAAAAGTGCATTATGACTAATTATGTTACATCATAAGTGTATTATGATACACCATAAGTGCATTATGGCTTAAGATACATCAATATGAATTAATTAAGAAATGCCCAGCAGATTTGTAATGGGCTGTCCTGGTTGTAAATGTGGATGACTGGCATGCAGGCCAGAAACGGAGGGCTGAAGACTCAGAAAACGTGAAAGGCATCAAGAGGCTTGTAGCCTGGCGGAGCAAGTAGGGAAAGAAGAATGGGTCTCATTTTGGAAGCACCCCAGTCTCTGCCACACCCTGTCACCCAGCGTCTCTGGGTTCTCCAGCCCTTCAACTCAGACTCATAGAGGTTCCCAGGACTTTGATCTCGGACAAATCATGCAAACTTGGATCCTTCTTGTTCTATAGCTTCCATCCACTTAGGCTAAGTGGTTACTAAATTTTTTGCTTTCCAGGGTGCACATGACTGTGGCGGAATCTTCTGCCTATTATCCCATATACTGACATTAAGGCAGCTTCTGTTCTAATTCTGTGAGCTCATATTATAATTTATGTTGCATATATACATATATATGTGTGTGTGTGTGTGTGTGTGTGTGTGTGTGTGTGTGTGTGTGTGTGTAAAAAGCTATACCTATGTTCTGTTTCCATAGAGAGATTTAACCAATACATAAGGAAAGCAGATGATTACCTTTAACATTATAGAAATAAAAGATAATTTTGCCATTATAAGAATTTATGCTTTTCATTAAACATTAAGCTTCCTCTAGAAAATTAAGTAATGTGTGGTATACTAATTTCTGTTCTGACAAGACAATCATAAACTCAGATTAGACACATTTGACATTCCCACTTTTCTCCCCATTTTATTAATATGTATGTTATGCATAATGTTTACATTCAACTGCACTATTTTGTGTACATATGTCACTTGTTATAAACCAAGAATTTTGACAAATACAAATTTAGAATATTTACTTGAAATATTTACACAAAGAAAGAATAATAGTTTGTGTTCATATTTAACTGATTATGATTAAAACTATAAGTTCACAATCTAATTATCTTAGTGAACAGAAAAACTTGTTTGCTATTTTGGCTTTTAATTTATATTTTTTGTCACTTTGATTGCAGTCCAAGTGTTAGAACAACTAACAGTCAACTGAATTCATCAAAGGGTCTAAAATTCATTCATTCAGAAAAAAATTTAAATGTAAATGTAAAATGTAACATTAAACACAAATATCATACATCAGCTTCTATGATTTTTTAAATATGTTTAATTTATCCATGAATGTAGTTAAAATATATGAATTTTCACTTGCCCAAAATATTACCGTTTTATCTTATTGTCAAGTTAATTTTTTGATAAATTTGATAGTACCTTCCAAAGGCTATTTGGTGGTCCCAGAGGAGGAACAATCGCCTCACATACATTGCACACAGTTCGAATATACCTGAAAGACAACAGCTGAAAAGCTTTTATACCAGGTACAAGTTAGTAGCACATAATGTATTTGGGGAATATCATTAAAAAATGAGAATCTGGAAAAAATAACTTGGCGATTCAAAACAACATACAATGTTTCAGTGAAATTTCAGGTAATATCAAGAGTTTAAATTAGTTCTTATTTTAATTCGCCTAAAAATTAGAGAAGCAACAAAACTTGTTTGGAGACAATATGCCACTACTTGAAATATATGATTTGATACTAGAAGGAAAAGTATTTAACAGAGTTTTGTTTTACTACTGAGCTTATATGCTACAGGGACAGGACTATTTTGCTTAATTCCTAGTAATTGTCCTATCAATTGTTTGGGAAAAATTTATACACATAAAAATATTTTACTCCTGAATTACAGCCAAAAAAACCCCCCAGGTTTATTTAAAAAATAATAACAGGTTAAAAATATACCTTTGATTTGGACTCAATGGTGAAGAAAAATTTTAAAAATTATAGAGCAGTTTAAATAAAAAGTTTCTCTGAGTCTTTTATTTTTCTAATCTAGAATTTCCTCGTGGATAATGTAATATTTTGAAGAATGTATGAATTTGGGCATAAGTTTATAAATATTCGAATCATCTTTGCACCCATTAGATAAAACCAACTTGGTCATATTGTATGATCTTTTTATTTTTATTTATTTTTATTTTTAAAAATTTCCCCCCACACCTGTATGATCTTTTTGATGTGATACTGAAGGCTATTAAGAACTTATTGAGGATTTTTGTACTTCATTAAAATTTGTGATTTCTAGTCTTCCCTTTCGGTTGAATTTTTATCTGGTTGCAGTATCATGATAATGGCTTACTAAAGTGAATTTGGGATAGTTTCATTCTTTTTCTGTTGTAAGGAAAAAATTGAGACACAGTGATATCAGTTCTTCTGTAAAGGTTATGTAGAATTAAGTTGTGAATCCATCTGGCCCCCGGGGATTTTTGTAGTTAGCAAAGTTTAAATTAAGGCTTAGTTCTAGTAGTTGTTGTTGGTCTGTTTAGTTTTTTTTTTTTTTTTTTTGGCTCAATTTAGGTAGTTCATAGGAATCTAGGAAGTTATTCACCTCTTCCAGATTCTCAAATGGGTTGAACTGTAAATTATGAATACAATTCCTGGTGATCTCTGGATTTCGGTGCTGTTTGTTGTAACTTCACTTGTTTCATTTATATAAACTAACCACTTAGATCTGATTTTATTTTGTCTCCTTGATTCTGATATGCAGTATTTGCAATTTCATTTGATTTTAGAAATGTTTAACTTTATCCGATGATTTCTTTATTGACACATTGGTCACTTAGGAGTCAATCTTTATGTGTTTCTAAAATTTCTGTGTTTTCTTTTTTTTTTTTTTTTTGCTATTGTTGTTCTTGTTCTTGTTTTTGTAGTACTTCAATAATTCAGTGCTCCATAGAATATGGCATTGACAGATAAAAACAGGCCTTCTTTCTGCTTTTGTAGGCTCTGAAGAAAAAAAAATTTAGTCCTGTACATAGCTCATTCCACCATCTTCTCTCCCCAAAATCTATTAAATTTCCCTTCATTGGCTGAATGACAACTCTCTTCCAAACATAGAAATGTTTCCTAGATGTGTAGCTGAGGCCTTTTTCATTGATGGATAGACATAGGAATGCGAGATAAAAGGATGAACACAAGGGCAGTGGCCAGATCAGTAAGAATCATCCAAGTTCATCAGCCAAGCTCTGCTAACCCCATTACGACCCAGTTTTCACAAAGGAATTCAATAATTCAGAAGTTTAAAACGATGACTTTCTATATAAAAATCACATCATATTTCTACATGTTTGAAATCTAGATATACTTTAAACAATCTTTAGCCTGAGAAATGTCTTGTCAACCTTTAGCTTGAAAAATGTCAGCTTATTCTCATATTTTTGAGGACATTGTAGTGTACTAGTATTGAGACTACACCTGGTGATCAATTGTTATTAGAGTACAAAATTGAAGATATCAAAGCTTCTTGTAGGAAAGCAGTCCTATTAATTTGTCCTGTGGTAAAGTCCTTCTTGATTGGTTCATAGAATGACACATTGAATAACTTCTGCCACGTTTTGTTCATTAAAGCACATCTCAAATTCATCACTGACTTGAGAATATTACACAACTCTAATCTCCTGTGTGAGTTTGAGATTTGATTAGGGGCACCAAAACTTTCCAGAGGATACTTAGAAAGATTAATACCAGAATAAACTAGAAGAACAGAAAATGCAGCCAAATTTTAACTCATACTACATGCTTGCTATATTTTGCATAAAAGTCACAGTTATAATTTTAATTGTAAAGATATTATATGTGAAGAAAAGTTTTTTTTTCAGTTATCCAAAGATATAGACCAATTGTAAGTTAACACATTTGGGTTTATTAACAGTTTGCAACAAAGATAATCTAGTTCATGAGGATTTATACAGTACTGTACTTTACTAATAGAATGTTAGATTATGGAATTTTGCTTTATGTTTTTAAATTTTTATTTCATCTTTTAAAAAAATTTTGTCAATATGTGAATTCCAAATTCTATAACACATTATAGACATGGGACTTGGTGAATCAGTGAGTATCTATGCCCACCCCTTTTTCAGAGGTTCACCCCTTTCCTAACTGAACATTGCCTTATGTGATGTGATTTGGGTGAAGTATTAAGTAGGACTAAATGTTGTCAAGAGTGAGAAACATTCTCTGATCAATGTAAATATTAGACTATTAAGGCTGCCACATACCAGATGGCTTATAACAATAGAAGTGCATTCTGTCTCCATTTTGATGGCTATAAATTTGAAATAAATATATACACAGGCCCATGTTCCTCTTAATATTACCACATCTGCAACCCTGAAGCACATCATAAGTCATATTCAAATTGTAGCATTCTGCCCAGGGCCCCCGGGTTCTTGCCATCTGACAACTTTTACTCATCCCATCTCCCATAGTCCCAGCTTCTAAATTCACCCCAACATCACTCAAATGTTAAAGCCCAGGGTCTTCTTCAGACACCAGGAATTGCATTGAGCTTTAAGCTTCTATAAATAAAAATGATTTCAAACAATTTACACAACTCTGAGTTGCAATGGTAGAACAGAGATAAGATGAACATTTAAATTAAAAGAATAGGAGAAATAAGGGAGTAATAAAATGTAAGGGGCTTAACACAAGACTGAAACTCAGCAGGGCAGATATTAAGTTCTGAAGGTTTTAGGTACTCAAGCCCCACGTGGATTTTTTTTTATCATAATCCACATATTTACAGACTGTCATCGGCTCCACAGTGACATAACACACTGCTAATTACTTTCTTTCTTGGTGGCATGGCTGTGACTTCTCTCTCATGGCTCTGCCCTGGCAGCAAACTTCTGCCTGGCATTTCGAGCTTTCTTTTGACTTGTTGACAGTCATCATGTCTTCATTCCTCTTACGTTCTGTAAATCTGCAAAACTAGCACTATGTGTACCGCCTATACCAGATCCCAGCATGAGCAAGACTGGCTCTTCCTGCCACACGCAGTAGCTGTGCAGCATTTTCCCAACAGGAAGCTGGAAGAAAAATCCAAAGTTAGCCTTGGGTCTGGGAACAATATAATGAACTCAGATCCCAAAACGAAGTTGTGTATCTGGTACTCTGACGTAGAGGCAAACTTGAAGATGGCTAGGATGCCTTCAAGATTTTTTTTTCTATTGTCGTGCCATTTAGCATACAATATTTTTTCATTATAACAATTCCCTTAGCAAGAGAAATTCTTATATTTGTTTTATTTTTCCTGAAATTGTTGAAAGGCTCTTTCCATGGTCAAGATGTGAAATTTTCAAATTTACCTCCTCTTAGCCTTTCACTTTCAAATCATGCTGAAAACAGTGGAAGCACTAGCATGACTCCACAATTTGTTATAAAATTCTTTCACTATTTTTTGTTTTATTATTTTTAAATTCAGTGCTTCATAAAGCTCTTGAGTATGGTAGCCATTTAGCCTAGTGTTTTACACCTATATATAAGTGTAGTCTTTACTATAATTTCCAATAGGATTTTCATGTTCACCAGAGCGTAGGTTCCCAGGCATCGTCAGAACCACACCATAATCTCTCATAATACTCCACTTACAACATTCAATGTCTTTGTGTCCTCTGCTTCTTCAAACACTTCTGACTTGCTCCACTTCCCCATTGTCAAAGCTTACATGCTCTGGTATACTTACAATAAGAATCCCATTTCTGTTACCAATATTTTGTCTTAGCTTACTTTCTACTGCTCTATTAAAAATATAAGAGGCAGAGGACATATAAAGACACAAGGCTTATTTATTTGCTGGAATTCCACCCTCAAACAGTCTTGTTGATTTAGCCTCTGATGGGGACTTTCTTGCCTGGATTACAGAGTGACGGCTTCCAATACATGAACTCATGGGAGACACAAGCAAACCATATTCCAAACACTGTAGCTACTTCTATAACAAATACAAATGTGAAAAGCCAGAATCAAAGTTTGATTTAGATTGACTATGAATTATGTTCTTTTGCATATGAGTTGAAAAGCTGGTGACGTATTTAGAGGGTGATGTTGACATTCCCGGCGACACAATAAAGTATTCTATGATCGGATTAACTTGCTGGAGAAACTTTGCATGAAATAAAAATAAGAAGATTAAAATTTAAAGAATTACAAGCTAGGAGTTAGAGTAAAATGCGGTATAAATTTTAAAACTAAGAATATTTTCAGAGTGTTCTACATTGCTCCAAAACTTCATGTACAGAATTAGGTTAGACAAGACATGGTACACCCTTACAATAAACGTGAAATAGTACCTAGAGATATATTTATGGGAAAGAAGTTTTTTATCAGAAAAGTCTTTCTCCTGACAAAATAAATTTTAGAAGAACACCACAACTTTTATTTCTTGTTAAATCTTTCAGGCATGTAGTGAGTCCTTCTCTAACTGGAGTCTATAATTCTCTCATGTATGATAAGATAGTGAAGGCAACAATTTTGTAATTGTTATAATTTTTAGGTGGCTGACTAAGGCAATTATTTGAATGCCTCTTCCTATTATTAATTGTGCAAAATTTGGAAGAAAAAATCATAAATGAAAATAAATAATAATTTTGCAAGAAAGTAGGAAATAGGTAGAAAATTGTCTCTACAGTGAAAGATCAGAACCAAAAACATAAGATTCAATATTACTTTCCGCATAAATGAAGTGCACCTTTTTAGAAGAATTTCAAAAGAATAAAAAAAGTTTTTTCTTCATAGACATTTGGGCGAGTTCTTACTTGTGATAAAGCGATGCTTTCATATGACAAAGTTTTCTCAGTACACAACAAATGAGTATGTCTATTAAGAGAAAATAAGTAGAGATATTGTTTGAAGCATGAGGAACAAAAAAAGTTAAGTTGCTGAAACTATGATACGCAAAAAAGAGTTTTAATATATGAGTTTACAGGTAGTGCTGTTAGAATAATGTTTTTCTCTAGCAGAAATGTTCAGAGGTGAACAAGGTTAATTTAGATGGGTAGGAGCTGGTTGGTACACGAGCAGATAAGTAACACAAGGAAATAAATACTGGGAAGCTTTGCTCATGTGCTCCTTACAAATAAGAAACCAAGATGAGCTCTAAAACAACTGAGAACACTAGAGCACAGTTAATCTAAGACTAGTTCCAGTCCTACATGATTATTACATGGCAGTATTTCAGGAAATTATAATGTACTTGGAAGAATTAATCTATGTAAAAGCGTTTTCTAAACTTAGAGGGTTAGTGAATGTTTATTAAAAACAGTGTATTAAACAAATAAAACCTTACATAACAAATAATTCTACATTGAAAAAAATAAATTTGAGATAGTGCAAGTACTTAGTGTGACTTACTGTTTTTAATCAGAAATAATGGTAATTCAATTAGGAAAATAAAATATTTTTTACTGCAAAGAGCTGAGAATCTAGTTCAGTAATGATTAAAGAATTCCAGCAACTTACTTCTCTTTGCCAAGACAAAACTGAACCATTAATCTTCATTAATCTTCATTTGTATTCAAGTTTAATAGAAATTTCATACATTGTAAATAATTGATTAATATAAATATTTAGTTTTGTCCTCTGGACAATTACATCTAAAAGTAGATAAAATGCATTGAAAGCATCCAATCCAAAGCACATATTAAGCAAAAATTACCTTAAAGAGTTTGAGAAAAATAAAATTGATGGCTTCATGTTCTATTAAATTTGAAAGATATAGATTCATAAACTCCATGTAGTGGGACACATAGATTGCTTAGAATTAATGATGCACTAATTTGGTTTCTTTCACTTACTAGATTTGTTATCTGTCATGTCTCTCAACCATTTTTGAGACACAATGTCTCCTTAGGAAATCACATTATATTCATTGTTGCAAGATTAAATTGTTCATTCAGTAATTGTGTGAAAATATATAGGAAGGTATCTTTAACATGTAAAATACCTTATCTATTCTTCTTGTTTGTCCAATGCACTTGGTATACTTCCCCTTCTACAGGGGCAGTATTGAACAAGGATGCAGCAGTCTGTCAAGCTGCCTTGCTCCTATGTGGCATAATTCACAATGTTTTCCACAAAACTGGACAGAATTTAGGTAGAGTGAAATGCGAATATTGTTACTCTGGATTGAGTTGAAGAATGATAGAGGAATAAATAAATACCGTGAGTCTTTTCAGGTGACATTTATAGCCAAAAATTATTTTTAAGTAGAAACTAATGGAATTCATTGTGATACTGAGCAATTCCTTGATTGAGAAGGGTTTTCTAATTTAACTGCTTTTATGAGTAATGAAGATTAATATTCGGTAACTTTAGTTAACTGTAAGCTTTCCCGGTAGTGTAAATCGCTTAAAATCTACAAACAAGAATGACTTAAGATTCTATTTTAGTTTTAGTTATAAATAATTAGAAGTTCAGAAGAACAATTTAAACATGTCCTAAATATCTTTAGGTTAATATCTTTATCTATATAAAGACATAAGATTATAAAAAACAGTTGAATGATTTTAAGTGAATAAAATTTATAGGTTTATAATATCTAATTTTCTTGTGAAGTATAGTCTCCTGAATTTACTGTAAATGTCATTTGTCCATCATAACCAATGATGCAGACAACAGATTCTCAGTTCGGATGACATCGCAGCTCTTGCTTCTGGGAACTGGGCCCCGTGAACTTTTTCTGTCATAATGCTCCTCTCACCACTACTTTTTTCTCACTGTCATTTTTCTCATGATCAGACCAACTGATAATTTCAGAAAAAATTCTAATTGCCAGAATAGTCCATAATGATTTTCTCTTCTGCTAATATCAAATAATTTTTATTTTTATGCTTCATATACTGGCCTCCTTCCTGGGATACATAAAAATAATTTAAGGAAGCTTCAAAACCATCAGTGAAGAATTGGCTAAAAGGAAAAAAGGATATTTCATAAATTTTTTAATAATTAGTATCATGTATTCACCTAAGTTAGAATAATGGATTCCACTCAACAAATGAAAATGATAAATTTGAAATATTATATAATTCCAAATAGTTTTTGATTTTGAATATCATATTGATTAAGCTTTGCGCATACTTTACGAATGCAAGATATTCCAGTGTATAGCTAATTACAACATTTATGTATACAATTTACTGTGTATTAAAATTATGCATAAAGAGATTATTAATCCATCCGTGTGGTATTTCTAGAAAACTTTACTATATATTGTTTACCTGAGACTCACTGTTTTTCTTTCTGTCAAATAATGTTAAGTTTAACAGTGACTTGCATTCACTTCTCTAATTGAATACTGTTATTTAGGCAACTGTGAATCATTCTGTCAATATTTCAAGATATTCAGATCCTGGTCAGATCAGAAAATTCTCTGCCTATGAATGTTTTAATTTTTACATTTAAACTTGATTTCTATCTTTGCCAAGTTTCAATAATTCAAATGGATTGGCAGACTCAAAATATTAAAGTTAGTCATGTGCTGTTCAAGTTCATTTAACACTCTGAAGTGTAAGATTTCAACCAGATTTCTGCAAATTAAGCAGTGGTACCCAATTACTTGACTTAAGTAAGTGAGAAGCGGTAATGCATCATTTACTCTTAGGCCTCCATTGGACATTGGCCTCCTGTTTCTTAAAAAATTGGGAAGATTGTGTAACAATTCTGACATGGATGAGGCAGAAAGCTACTGCTGCAATGGTTCATTAAAGCAGCTTTCTGATTGTGAACAAAAGTCTTCTTTCTTTCCATGTCTCAATGCTACACTCGTTTTCATAGTTTTCCAGAAAAGATCATGAGCTGCCTTTGGACAAAGTAGCAAGTGCTGTGGTCATACTGACAAGAGAAATAGTGGTAGCAACATGTGCTCAATCATCTTAAGCCTAGAATATTTATCACTGCATTTCACATTTCAGTGTTCCAAAGATCTTCCTGTAGCCTTTTCCGTATATTTATTTTTAAAAAAATAACTTAAATAGTTTGCATTAACTTGAGATATTAACACAGAAAAGCATCATTCATTCACCTGGGACTGTATATTTGTTCCCAAGTACTGTTATAAACATTTGCTGCACATTTAGTGTTTTAAAACAGTACACATGCATTTTTCTCTTACAGTACCAGAGGTCAGAAACATGAGGAGACTGCAGGGTAGTGAACCTTCGGGGGCTTCGAGAGAAAATCTGTTTACTTGTGTTTTGCAGGTTCTGTAGATGGTTGCCCATATTAACTGGTTTCTGGCCCCTTTTCACTTTACTCTAAAATGCCTGTCTCCTTTTGAGAACATTTTTAATTATATCAAGCCAACCTGGATGAAATCCGACATCCTTGCCTCCAATTTCCTTAATGTGATCCCATCAGCAAGATTTTGCAGCAGATTCACGGGTTCTGGGCTTAAAGCACTGACATCTTTGGTTGGAAACTTCTTTTTTTTTTTTTTTTCAAATACCCACGTTATAGTTTACACAAAAGACATACCAGAATTGACTGTGTTGAATGTGCATATATATTATCATATCATAAGATCACAAAACTAAAAATAGAAGTGACCATGAGTATTTTAAGGTCAAATGATGAAACATGACAATATATTGTTTATCTTAATATACATAACTGTGAAATACACAGTTGATACTCAGAATATTCTAGAAAAAACTGAGTAGAACCAAAACATATCTGATACAGGGTTACACAACTTAAGATATAGTAGTTGAATGTCCATCTTTGCCATAAAATATTCTTGGATTATAATATGTGTTTTTTTAATATTCTGGAGCTGGAATTAAATAAGTAAGCCTTCTACTATTTGGTTTGTTATTCTTATAATGTGGAAAGTTCTAAGCATTATCTGAGTGGAATTATGAGTACTTTAATGAATATTTTATTGCTATTAATATTCTCACATTTGAATTTTTCAAATAATAGTAGAAGTAGGTTTGAAAGTGTATCATTTAAACTTTTAACAATTTTTAATTCACTTTCCCCACATGAACTTTTGAAAATAGGTAAAAAGTTCACTAATGACAGATATTTTCTAAAAAGTATATAAATTTTCAAGTAAAAGTTGAATGTTCAGTAAACCGAAGAATTCCCTCTAGGACCTTAGAGAAAAATAATACAATATAAACTTAAAGTTGGCAGAAGAAAAGACAAAAGACTAATGAAAAAAGAGGAAAAGAAATGATACGAACAACAGGAAACAATGGAATAAATAAACAAAACCCCACTATAATTATGTTAAAGGAGCTATCAAATTTATAAATGGTTGGTTATGCCAAAGGAAATAGGAGAAAAGACGTTAATTACAAATACACTAAGTGCAAAAAATCATGTAAGATTTATAGTAATATGAACATTACAAAAATTAAAGGGTGATATGAATAACCTTATGTCTAGTTAACTTAATAATTTGATAGAATGGATGAATAATCTAAAAGGAATTAACATGAAAACCTCACACAAAAAGACATATATAATTTTATATGCATATACATATGAAAAAATAGATAATTGGTGTCCTGCCAAAAATATTTATTCAGCTCACATAGTTCTACTTGTGAAATCTACCAATGATTCAATAAAAATGATACCAATTTTTATTAATACTCTTAAAAAGAGAGGCAACAATATATTTTCTCAGTGAGTCTACCATTATCCCATATAAAACCAGACAAAAATTTTGCAAGACAGAAAAATAATATACCAGTATCTTTCATGAATGTAATTTTAACCATTCTGAAAAAACAGTAAATAAAATTTAGTATCTATAAAAGTTTTATAGTTGATGACTCAGTGAGATTTGTGTAGGTATACTGGAGGGCTCAAAATTTGATAATCAGTTTATTTAATCTACCACACATATAAGGGAAAGAAAAATTACATAATAATATCAATATAGAAAGAAAAGATAATTTACCAAAACCCAGTTGCTGTCCACAATAAAATCTTTTAACAAACAGAGACAGAGGAGGAAAACTTTGCTGAGAAAAATCATTATTATATTTAATTCTGAGAAGTTGCATGCTTTCAGCCAGGTAGAGAAAAAAAGGCAAATAAATTATCTCACTGTTTCTACAAGCCATCATAGTAGATTCCTAGGCTATGAGATTAGAAAATGTAAAATAAAATAATATATTATAAAATGTATTTCCAGGATAAGGAATGATAAGAAATTATTTTTATTTTTCATTGTTATTGATGTCTATGCAGAAAATCCCAATCAGTAACAAAACAGAAAGTCTCCACTAGTAAGTTAGCACAGCAAATTTGTAGGACAAAAGTTAATATATGAAAGTCAATAGTTCTGAGCTCAACCAGTAATGACATAAAAATTTTAATTCAAAACTAGATGATTTATTAGAAAGCCAAGAAAAATTAAATGCTTGGTCAAAAATTTAACACAACAAATAAGTAATTTATGTGCAAACGACTTAAAAATGCTAATAAAAAAACAAACATCTAGTAAGTGGACATGTTCATTTACCCAAATTCTTGGTACTTTATGTAGCACAAAATGTCCTCCAGAATAGCAAGTAACAGAGGTGAGAGAGAGGGGTTGGAGATTGGCACAATTGTTAATGTGCTTGTCTGAAAGCACAAGGACCTGAGTTCAATTCCGCAGCACCACAGAAAGCTGTGCATGGTGGCACATATCTGTAACCCCAGCCCTCAGAAGACTGAGGCAGGGGGATTTCCATGAGTCCATCGCTAGCCTGTGCTATGTAGTGAGTTCAGGAACAGCGTGGGCTACAGAGGGAAAGGCGGAAGAGCTGGGAACAGAGCAGCAAAAGACTCTGGGGCCAAAGACAGACACGCATTCTTCAGTAAAGTACTTCTGAATTGATCCCACCATTATGTATTGCCAAAACGCCAATTTTATTGCCAGCTTATTTTTTAGATACCGAATACATAGGCACACCACACAGATAAATTTGTTTCCTGGAATGTTTACATTTAAGTAAATCAGGAAAATGTAAATAATACCTTAAATACCTAATGGAAAGTAACTGAACTCTGTCTTGTGTTTCTCTAGAATCAACACACTAATAGTGAAGAATGATCACTGTTTTTTTTTTCTCCTCTTCCTTTGGAATTACATAAATATCAATGAGCCACATTGCTTACCAGTAACTGCTCCTTGATCGACAAGAACCTCCTATTTAAGTAATATCTTAATAACTGCCTCTGTAAGCCTTTTATTTCCTCATCTTTGTCTGTAGTAAATAAAAAGTGACTGTTTCTACCATGAGCTTTATTGATCTTTTTATTGTGCTCATTATCAAAGTTTAATCAGCTACAGAAATAAATGCCTAATGTACTTTAAATTCTACTGTGACCTCAGTTTCTCTTCATTTGAAAATTCAAATTTTGCATCTTTCTTTGTGTTGAATTTATTTAACTATTGAGATGAATTCTGACGAAATTCGGAGCAAGATGCAAAGCTTCACGCTCCCTTTTAGATGGGCTGTCTCTATGTCAGAACGCTGCCCTTCCGGTAGATTCCCTGATGCATATGGAAGTATTCATTTTCATTAAGTGATTACCAGCTGCCACATGTGACTCTTCTTTGTATCTTCCCTTGTTCAGATCTGTTTTCAAATCAAAATAAATATTTCATATGTTTCAAGAAAGTGAAAGAAAAATACCTATCTAAATTAAATTTATTTACAGAATGCAGTAATTGTATTTTTAATTTTTGCTTATTGCTCGTTAGCATTATCAACATGCTTCTCCATATTAACACACCAAAAAATTGAAGTAACTTTTTATGTATGTCTCACATTAAGCAAGTAAACAAAAAAATGAAGATAAAATACCAAAATATTTGTTCCCTAGATAATTGCATAGCCACTTATGTGTCTTATATTCTACTTTGTATCCACGAAATTACTGTAAAATTCCCTGTAAAATGTCCTGAAAATCTATTCTATCCAATTTCTATAAAGTAATTTGCTATGCCTCGTCATATGTAGAAAATATTTATCATATTTTATAATTTATCTTTTAAATATTACCTGAAATCAAAGTTAAAGACAAAGTAAATGAGATTGATCTGAAAATCATGAGAAATATGAGATCTTTTTGTTCAGTCAACACCAAATTAATGTTCTCTGAACCTTTTTATAATTAAAATATAATATTCTGCAGAGCAATGCAATTAAACAGCAAAGCAGATGGTAACAGAGGTGATAAAAAATTAATCCTTAACCACTTGTTGAGTCATGAGCTACAAATTCAGTTTCACAAGAACTATTAACACAGAGTATCTAATTTACTTACAGAAATGCTACATTTTTTCCAAAGTCAAACAAGGATTATAGATGCATTATATCCCGCTCTCATTAGTCACTCTCGATTTGCCAGGGACAATTCCCAACACCCACAGTTGAACAAGGAGTGGATTGATAGTTTGGAGTTTTTTAAAGGTCAGAATCAATGCATGGCTTGCCTGAAGCAAAGTGGAAAGGACATGGTAGATGAGTTTGATGGCAAATAGAGGATCCTCTGATCTGGGCTATGAGGCAGAGGGAGATGAGACAGACAGGAGGCGCTGGAGAGGGAGTTGCTCTAGGTTCTACCTACAGGGACCAACCCTCTAATCTGGCCATACCTCCTCACAGCACAAAAATCCACCTATAGATTAATCCACTGGTGAGTATAGACCCACATAGCCCAACCACTTTTCAAATGCAGTAAGACTTTTAGGAGGCATTTTATATTTAAACTGTAAACTCACCTACAAAGTTTTAGTACAATCTGAGAAGTATTGCATTGGATATTGATATATGTCACGTCTTGGCGTCCGTTACCACAATAGGCTATCGTAATAGCACACTAACTCACTCCAATAAGAACATACAAATGAAAGTGCACTCAACTATAGCAGTTTCTCCACTTTTGCCTTATTAACATTTTGAGTCAGACAGCTTTGTGTAGGAGCTGTCTAGTGGGGGAGAAGGCTGTGGGGTCTTGTTGTTGATCCACGCAGGCTATTGGCAGCTCCAGTCTCAAGTTTTAACATTCAGACATTAACACAAATGTCCTTGAGGTGAAAATTGCTCACAGTTGGGAACCACTCACTTATCATATGAAGTTGAAATTATAGCCTAGAGCTAAAATTATCGAGCATCAAAGTCATAGTGACTAACTCATTAGTAAGCATTCTCTTTTCCGCTCTGACGCAAAAGCACTGATTATTCTTTATCTGCATACAACTGTTATTTCCCATTTCTCTGTTTTCTTCTGCTCCCTGTTCCATCTGTTTCCTCCCCGAGACCCCACTATCTAGCAATTGAATACTTATATTTGCAACTTGACCAAAAACATCCCTTCTCAAAGAATTTTTTTAAAAACCTATGGCACACCAATCTTGATTTTAGAAGTTTGATGCTTCAGAGATTGTTTACTGCCCGTGATCAAGCTCTGATTGCATTTACTAAATTGTAGGTGAAGAGTAGTAGAAAATATATTACAAATACTATGTAACTCAGAAGTCTAGTTGTTGTGACACATACTCTCTGTTAATAAGCTAAAGGAATATGGAGGTAAAGTGCCAAGATTATTCACATATCATGAGAGTAGCTCTGCTTGGGTCACCTATCAAATCTATCTGATAGTTTTACTCAATTCATAATATCTGTAGTAGTATGGAACAAGGAAAAGCCTCCTGATTTAAACTTATTGTACCAAGTACAGCAAATTTATTGTTGTGGCTAGAAAAAAATTCCCATTATTAGCTTGAGGTCTCCAGAGTCAAAATGCATAGGTGATATACCTGATCAACTGTTGCTAAACTTTTGTGAGTTTAACTCCTTATAAAGATATCCACTCAAAGGCAGATGTTACGATGGTCTCTTGCACTGTGTTCTCCCTGTCTCAAATACTAGTCTTTATTTCTCTCTGTCTACTTAACTATCACTGTGAAATGTTTTGTGGTTAGTGGAAAGTTCACATCTTTTCCTGGATAGAAAGGAACTTTCAAAGAGTTTTAATGATTATATAAAATAAGCATTAACGATCATATAGGATTATTTTTCCTAATATAACATTGAAAGATATATTTTATTCATCAGGACATTTTTAGGATAGTAGAATCTTAAGGTTAAACATGTTAAATAGAAAAATCACGATGAGAAAAATCTGAGAGTCACTTACAAAGTCACAATTTCAGTAGACAAGATCTTTTAGAGGCCATTCAAATTCTTGCCTGTGAAAACAGACAAAACTTATTCAATTTCTTAAATAAACAAGTAAATATTCTAGACATTTCCAAGATAAATTCTCCAAATTCTTTTTTAAGAACTTTACTTCATTTCTTTATTGGTAACAATACAATATCCCAGACTAAGTACTAAAGACAAGAGTTTCGTTTTGACTCAATATTCTGGACTCAGGTCAGTGGTTTATACCTGATAACAGTACCTTGATAGAGTCCTGAGGCTGCATAAATGTCACATCACCGGATACAGGAAACATTCAACTGTTTTTCACAGCAGCCCTACTTAAGTGATGATTCATCAATTAATCAAATAATTGAATTAATTTTTTCATATCAGCAATGCTCCAACCACCCCTCAAAAGTTCAACCTAGGACCACTTCTTATATTACAATAAGAAAAATTAAATTAAATTTCATCAGTTTCAGTAAAAGCAAACCATATTCAAACCATACCAATAGAATGAGCTGGGCATTGTGATGTTTGACTGTAATCCTAGCACTCTGGTAAACTAAGGCAAGGGGATGAAAGTTAGAGCACAGCCTTGAAAATTCTTGTGACTATGTCACAAAATTAAGACAGAAATGTAGGAGGGAGGGAGTTTAAAGTTATAGATCAATAGAACACACCAGAGTAAATGACATCAATAGGACACTGTAGAATACAACAAAATGTGCATGGAATTAACCTTGTTGCTACCAGAGTGATAATTTAAGACTTCTAGCGTTTTCCTATTAGAAAGAGATCACGTTTCTTTGTGTCACATGTGTAGTGTGGACAGAAATCTTGGACTGCTTTAATTTATTTCACAAAATGAAATGTTTGTAAGCCTGGTGATAGCCCCTGGCAGAACTAGTATGTGCATTACGTGCATTTTAGCCTAATAGGGGAAGTGTTTGTAGTCCTAACCCAAAACAAATAAAAATTTTACTAGTTATTTCCATTCTGAAAAGACCGGGATTAATTTTCTATATACCCCTGGCACCTGTAAGTTGTCAGCGACATTGTGCTCCTGAGGTTACGAGTGCTCAGTTACAGGAAGGGAGAAGAAATGACTAATTCCTCACTTACTTCACTGTGCTGATATCACATGGTAGATTTTTGTCCTGTAATTTGTTGCTAATCATTATATTTGTCACATGCCTGCAATCAGATATTTTAAATTCTATTCAGCAAATTTAAGGATCTTTGCAATGAAGTTCATCCCAACAACCAAATATCCTGAAATTTCAAGATAAAGTTTAATCAACAAAATAGAAAGGAGAAAGACAAGCGTGATATGTATCAATAAGATACAAATATGAATTCATTTTATTGATTATTTTACTTTAGAAAGTTTTATTCTTTTCTGTCAATTTGAGAGGGTTTTTTTCTAATTTCAGTATTATAGTACTAGCAACTATGGTTGGATCTCACAGAAGCAAGCACAAATGTTTGTATGAAAACTACACATAAAACTTAACACGAGGCTAGAGGAAGATTTCAGCAGTTGGAATTTTTGCCAAGCAAGGTCAAAGTCCTGACTTCAGTTCCCTAGCATCAGATAAACCACCATGATGGAGTATGTCTGTTATCCTAGTGCTTGGGAGGCTGAGGCAGGAAGACTGCCATGAGATCAAGGGACCCTGGGCTACATAGTGAGTTTAGGATCAGCCAGGACTAGAGTGAGATGCTCTGTCCAAAATAAATAAATAAATAAACAACCACATAAGACATTTCTCTGACTATATTAAAATACATGTCCACTTTAAATACTGTAAATATGTTTTTTTTATCTGAAGATCAGTGAAAGTGGTAACTATGTGAATAAATCTGAGGAATATTAACTACATAGCATAATATCAGTATCATCGAGTCTTAGAATCATGTAATAAAATAATCACATGTATTCGATCAAAATTAACAGAGCTTATTCTTCTAAAATCTTTATATTATCCAGAAAATGTATAAATAACGTATTCATTAACATCAATCTGGGTGGAAGGCAGAAATTTAATGATCACCGTAAAATTCAAAATACACATATTCTCTTATTTAAACTATATATATATATATATATATATATATATATATGTTTTGATAGTTCAAAAGCAATATGCATTCAATGTAATTTCCACTTTGAATTTTTATAATTTTTGTCTTTTTCTCAGGCTACTGATATGCAGTAAAATATCCTCATAATGCTGTAGGCAGAAAGACAGTAATGAATGTACACAGTTAACCTCTACTGGGATGCTGAGCTGCTATGGTCATGGTCTGATAAGTGCTCCGAAAGCCCCATGTATCTGGAGTGTCGTTGGATCATGGAAATTGATATGGAATGGATAAAGTGGATTGAACTCTGGATTTCATGTGTTGTAAGAGGTAGGGCCTGCATTAGATATGTGTACCACTGGAGATGTAGCCTGGAGAGATACATGCATGCTCCCAGCTCTGCCCAGTCCCTCTCTCTGCTTTTGGGGTGGGCAGCCATTCTCTGCCAGATGGACTTACCAACCCCTTCCACAATTCCCAGATGACAAATAGAATAAAAGTGGCCTAAAATAAATCAAATTTTTATGTTTGTAAATTGGGTATTGTGTATCAGGACTAAGAAAGTGAGTAAGTATGGTGTTTTGCAGGTTAGATGTATTAAAATCATTTTTAGAGTATTTTGAACTTTAAATCATTTTGTTTTGGGAAATTATCTCATCATAAGTGGAAGAACATGAGTAGTCTGGAGGAAAAGGAATATTAGAATAGAATCAGCTCTGAGGAATCTACACCAGTAGATTCAAACAACAACTGATTAACAATATTGGGGGAAAGTTTACATATGAACAGAATATAAGTAGACTCTTTTCTGCAAGTATGTTATAATAGATATTTAAGTGTCTTAGGTAGTAAGTAATCCGAAGATGATGTAATTTATACAAGAGGGTGTATGTATAATATATGCCAATTCTGTGTCAATTTATATAAGACACTCTAGTAATGATAGATTTTAGTACACACAGAGTCACTATCACCAAACTCTTGTCGATACTGAGGTGTGTCTAAACATGTTACAACCAAAAGAGTATGTGTTCTCTTTTAATACTGTCTCTGGCTATAATTCCCGAGTTAGGTCAATCCTCTTTGGAATGGAAAATGACTTTTTACATTGAGCTTGCGCTTGAAAATCCCACTTCATTGTACGTGTTTGGAGGTGGCTTTTTTTGTCCTATCAGACTGACTTAATATATTGATTTGTTCCTTTAATGAACCCTCTGTGTACTGTGTTTAAGGCCCAGTCCCCCAAGCTGGGGATCACACATCACCTGAACTACAACAGCTGTATATCTTCCTTATCCTGGCTGAGCTTTGATGCCCACACCAGGTTAACATTTAATAGGTTCATGAGTCAAACGCTAAGTTTGAAACATTAAATTTTCATAAATTATATATAGTTAAAAATAATTCTTTCTGGAGCTAAGACAGAATAGAATAAAATACAGAATAATAGTTATTACTTATGTGAAAATGCTATTTATTAAACCTCTCCATGTAGCCCAGATTTGGAATCCAGTACTTTGTCTACTGTTTATGAAAAGCAACAGAATAGAATACTACGGCAAATTTCTGGAGGATTCTTGTCCTTACATAAAAAGTAGTGTTAATTCTCTTCAAAAGTTAGTTTTGTTATAATCCCCGGAGAATGTTATTTAGTCATTTTTTCCCTAAATACTGGAGAATCTTCAGGTACACTTAAATTACATACCACACATGTATGCATCTGAATGCAAATTTATATGTTGAATTCTTAACTCAGTAGAATACAGAGCAGTTGCTCTTGTATGACAAGCATTGATGCCTTCACCTAGAGTTCCAAGCATTTTTCAGAGAGTTTTTGACACTGGGACATAATTCCTTAGGGCTAGATCCATCACAGAGAATCTCTACTAAGGCAGTGCTCAGAACAACCGAAGGGGAAGATTTCCCCCCAAATTCCTAATATCCTAGCACTGCTGGTATGTGTCTCCAAATTCTGAGTCATGCAGCATGGGGTGCCTAAACCTCAGGATATCAGGTGACAAGTTATGCCACAAAAAATGGAAAGCTGAATCCTCCAAAAAAGGTTCAGAAGCCAGGAAGAGCAAAGGCAGTAGGGTTGTTATGTTTTGGACCTGGAGTTTTCCCTCAAAGCATCATGTACCTATAGATAATGTGATATTGGAAGGTGGGGCCTGGCTTGGGATGTATGTTGGATCTGCTTTTATTTTCTGACTTTGCTCTGGTCTGCATGCCATCAGGAATTCTGTCTCCTGCTCTGACTCCATCATGTGACTCCACCATTTTCTGCCACCTACCTGTAGCTAAAACCTCCATAAAGTTATGGATCCTGGGTCTTCTGTCCCAGTAATGGAAAAGTAACTAAGCCTATGGCCAGGTAATTTTATAAAGAAATTATGCAGATCAGTTATATCTCCCACTTTGACCCACTAGTCCAAAAGGGACTCAAGAAGGAGTATATTTAACAATCAGCAGTTACCCTTGTGGCATTGAACTTAGTCAACCAGACAATGAACTGCAACTGAGTGAAATAAAATTTATTTTATAGTTTGTTTTTATGATAATTTTAGAACAGTTTGAAATTCACAGCAAAATTAAGAGGAGGCTATGGAGTTTTCCCAAATATCTCCTGCTCTGACTGGTGAATAGCTTCGATCATTTTTAACTATATTTGTTAGAACTGATAAACTTGCAATGACATTTCTTAATCACTTAAAGTCCACAATTCATATAAGATTCTATTCATGGTGTTGTACAACCTATGATCTTTGACAAAAACAAAGAAATACATATTCAGAATTATATTATCAAACAGAACAGTTTTACTTCCCTAAATACATTCTTTTATTAATTTATTCCTTCCTACTTTCTCTTCACCCAGCCTCTAGTAAACATCAGTGATTTTTTTCTTTTTCTTATCTCCAACATATTTTTTTTCCTGTTTCCACATATCACGCATTTGGAATTCTAAGAAGTGTAGCTGTATTGGTTTAGCCTCAGGCCTTCTTTTAACTGTGCCGATCCCTAAGAATCAACCACGCAGTTCAGCCTGGATTGCCACACATGAAAGATTAATCATTCTCAGGAATAGGCAGGGTAGAATTCCAGAAGTTCAAAAATATTTTCTATCCACTTGATAGAACAGTCACCAAACAGTTTTAAAGAGTTAAAGAACTCAAGGAGCTACAGTCAAAAATATTTGAATTTTTCTTTCTTTCTTTCTTTCTTTTTCTTTCTTTCTTTCTTTCTTTCTTTCTTTCTTTCTTTCTTTTCTACTTTTTCTTCCTTCCTTCTTTTCGGAAACCATTATAGTTACAATTAAAAGTTGTATTAGTTACTTTTTCATTGCTGTGATTCAATACCCGACACCCACAAACTTAGGAAAGGAAAGGTTTATTCTAACTCACAGTCTCGAAGGTCACAGTCCATTCTGGGGTGGCCGGCAACAATTGAAGTACTTGGCAGAGAGAGAGGTGGAGACAGCTTCCCCGGACAAACAGCAAGACAAGCTGGGGCTAGTTCAGACTAGTCCCAATCCTCCCGGAAAGCAGGTGCAGCTTATGTATCCTTTCAGGTCTCTGCCCAGTAACCAGTCCCTCCTGCATCCAGGTGCGGCCACTACACACCGTTAATCCTAACTTAACTACAATCCACTCCTCCAGGCCAGACCCCAATCCACCAACATCACGTGGTTCCATTAAAATACATGAGACTTTTGGGGGACACTCCAGATCCTAACCACGACAAAAGTACATTGTTAAGCACATGAAAAAAAAATCCATTTAATACTTCAACATGAGTCCTAGTATTTAGGGACTTTTCTTGTATAAAATGCTCTCTTATCTAAAAAGATGTAATCTGAGAAAGCTCAAATTATGAGAAATCATAGCTTAAAACATTGATACTATAAGGACAAAATCAGCTCATCAGAATGGAGCAGCACAATTGTACTAATCGACTTTCTCATCAATAAGACAAAAAAAAAACTGACAAAAGTTAAAACAAGAAATATATATTTTGGCTCATGACTTTCTATGGTCACCTGATGTTAGGGCAGTAACAGGAGGTGGAAAAGCACGTAGAGAAAGGTGGCCGAACTCATGGTGGCCCAGAAGCAGAATATGAAACAAGGATTCAGGGACAAGAATCCACCTCCCAGGTCATGCCGCTAGTGACTCAACCCTGCATAGAGAATACATTCAGTACTGAACTCAAGAATAGATCAACCCAGTCGTAAATATAATAATTCAGTCATTCCCCCAAATTTCCACATCTGACTATGAGATTTTTGTGGAGCATTTAAGACGTAAACCCTAACAATTATTGTGGCCTAAAAGTAACAATGACAGCGAGTAAATGCTGATGTCCCTGAGATGGGCCTGAAAATCCCATGTAGTCAATCTCTCTGGAATATAAGGAGGCAACTCTTCTCTGGAAAGAAATTAACAGGGTAAATTTTATCAGGTATGTGTAATGTAGCAAGCATGGTTAGACTCTGTTTGAGAAATACAATAATTTTTGCTTAGAGCCAGTCTTTTGTTAACAACGTGTCTCCATCCCTGGTGTGTGTTGCATTTTGGGACAAAGGTGTCAAAACCACAGTATTACTCTAAGCCTGTGTATTAAAGATCTCTGCAGGTTGCTCCACAGATCGGCCCTGTGAAGGAAGTGTGTCAGCTGTGGAGCCCCATGCAGAGGCTCCTGTCCATAGGGAGGTAGAAGCTAAGGCACACCGAGGGCTCAGCACATAGGGCAGTGTATTATTTACACAGACTTATTGAGAGGGGGCCAGAAACTAAACAATGGCTATTTAAAACCACAGGGTAGTAATGGGGGTAGTCATAAAAGTAACAGACAGGACATCTTATTGATCTCTGGGATTACAGGCAGGCAGACATCAAGCAGATTCCCCAAGGGAGGGATGAGAGACTTTACAGCTCTTTGGGAAGCAAGCAGTCTACAGAAAGTTGTGGATGCATTTTTTAGTGAAGTTTATAGCCCTGAATACATAGTGTCTTAAATAAAGCGATTTCTTCGTGTTCCAAAGATTAAACAACTAGAATACTAGCAAACAGATTGTGAAAAGAAGAGGTATTCTGTAACATAAAAAATGTCTTTTCATTTATTTTTATACTGAGCATAATGTTGGCAGCTGAGACTTAACCAAGTTGGTCTCTTGTTCATGTTTAGTCAATTAAAATCATGTCACAGTTACCATTGTTCAGTTGATCCTGGGCCATCCCATGATCTCACTTCAGACTTATGTCAGCAGATCAAATGATTTTATCTTATAAATGTATTTAATTTCTTATAATTTAGAATAAATTTAAAAGAACTGGAAACTAAAACTAAAATAAAATACAGTAGTAGGAATATCTTTTTGAGAAATGTAATATAAATTGAAAGTAAAATGGGCATAATCAAAAATAATTTTAAAATTATCTCATTTATATCTAACATATAGTAACTTAGTACTCTTTGAAAAAACTTGGGGAGTCTGAGGCCCACTTTTAGATGAATACATTTAAAATAGTAATGCTATTAAGGTCCCAGTTTAGTTTTGATTTTGTCTTTATGTGCTACTTTATAAGAGAAAATAAAATTTCTGCCACTTGGTGGTGCTGGTGGATAACACAAAATCCAGATTATTTCCCTTGCATATATTGAGAGAGCTGCTTATGGTGAGTTAAATAAAATTAAGAAAAGGACAGCTTCATTCACCTCTGTCCTTTCTTGTTTTGCAGTTTTTTCTTTTGACACAAAGGGTGTAAATTAGACGGAATAGTGCTACTGATGGCTTGGGTCCCGGCTAGCCATGAGAGGAGCAGAAATCTTTAACACAAATTTCACGGCACTGGAGACTGATAATTAATGAGGCTATTATTTCCATTTTAAAATTGTCTCTGCTTTAGTATGAAAGATTGCTTCAATTGCATATTTTACTTCCATCCTCTCAGAAGAACAAGTTTTGAAAGACTGCTCATGTTTTTAGGTAGGGTTATGACTATTAGATTGTATTATTCTATTTTTGATAAGAATGCCATTTCTTTTAACATGTAACTCAGTGTCTTTAAACCAAAACTAACAGTAGCTACATCTACAACTGTGTCCCTGGTTATGGACAATGTCAGACTATTTTCAGATAGTGAGAAGCAATTATCTCAGAGTCCTGGATGGTGCATGATAACTGTCAGTCTTGCCTTCACAATTATATCACTGCCTCAGAAGTAAGTTCTCTAAAGCTTGTACTGGTTTTTCACCTTTACCTGTATTTTTTTCTTTTATTTAAATCAGCTTTGGATTTCAAAAAATGTAATATATATGTATATGTTTATATACTATACAGTTTTTATAAACTATTAAACAATATATTCCTACAGCCATCATGTAAATACAAAGAAAAATTGTGCATGCACACCCACACACACCCACACACATGTTATCTAATAACTTAAGGCAAGCCTTAGCATTCCTCATACCCAGAGTTAACCTAGTCTGTGGTATTCCAAGGGAGGTGTGAGATAGAAGGGATATAGGGAAAAGATTTTCAATGACAAAATAAGTTTTCAGTTTTCACTTCACTTCACAGAAAAGACCCCAGCTGACACACATTCTTTGTCCGTTGGTAGGCAGGCACATTATTAACATCTTTGACATAGAAGAATAGGCAGCCTGAGGGCCTGGAATTCTGCTCTTATATAGATTAAAAAAATAAGCATTTAACTCTGCTCCGGAACAACAAATGTATTAAAGACAAGGCAAAAGATAATCTCAAAGCTTGTTTGCTACTGTACTAGTCTATTCTCTTTTTGGTTCAAATAGACATGGTTGAGTTCCCATTAATGTTTTAATTATGATAAATGAAATTGCTAACAATGAGGCAGTTGGGGAAACATTGACTCACTATTAAATGCATGCAAAGAGTACTGTAAAATCTAGCCAATTTTCTAAAATATTTCATTATCAATGAGATTCAATTGTGCATCTTCTCTAAAACAACAAATAAAGCAAGTGTAGAAGGTACGTTCACCAACAACAACTCTGAGTGGATTAGCAACATCTACCACTAGTGCCTTGCGTATAGTTTTATTGTCACAATAATAATCTTTTCTATTGCACTTTTTTATAGACAAAACCTAACATGTAAATAATTAATTGCAGTGTTCTTCTCCTGATCAGTTTTTGTACCTTTCCAATTGTTTTAATGAAGATACACAAATTAAACAAACAAAATATAGCAGATAAAGAGAACTCTACAGTGGAAACACATAAGCTATATAATTGTATGTGACAGAGAACAGGGAAATGGCAGATTAATTACAAGTTAAATATAGTTCAGTGCAGCCATGGTTTCTCCATGACAAGTTGTTTTTTCACTTCTACTTCTGACATAAAGATTCTTATTTCCTACAAAGTCAAAAGATTTGACTATTGAGAAAATGAATTATGACCACTGTGAACTAGAGTATTAAATCTAAAGTATAAAACAGATTTTAAAGATTGAGCATAAAGCAAAAATGTAAATTACTTCGTTGATATTTATATATGGAATCAGTTCCAAAATGTTAAAATTTCATACATATTAGGTTAAATGAAACATTTCAAACGACTTTGTTTTTTTATGTTTTACTGTGCCTGTTAAAAAGTTTAAAACTACATTGACTCACAAATTTCTACAAGTAAGTGCTGGTCTAAGAACTGAAACTAATAAATAAATTTCTAGGAATCTATTTAGTTATTCAAGCAAGAAATATTTATACTTTCTTAATTTTATTTTCATATTCATATTATGACTTGAAATAGATTTCTTTCAATATTTCAAACTTTGAAAAAAATTCTCAATTGAGAACTAAATCATAATTACTTTCTCAATAAAAGCCATTGTCATCTCTGAAACCGATCCTGTTATCCTAAGGACACAATTCTGAGAAAAAAAAATTGTCAACTGCAAAAAAGGAAGAATACTTACTAAGCATTTGAAATTGTCAGAGTGACCCTTCCTCTTACTTGTGCAACATACTCACGTGTCAGATTCTAAAAACGTGAGAGTTGATTTGTATTTAAATGTAACAACATTCACCATAATTAGGTGAAAATTTTCAACATTAAAAATTGTGTACACACCAATGCACTTGAGACATCAAGAATCAGCAACTGGCATTATATCAACTTAAAAAGTTTCTGCACAGAAAAGAAAACAATCAGGACAAAGAGAGAACTGACAAAAAGGGGAGAATGACTCCACCTAGCTTTCAGACTTAGAGCTATTATTTAGAATAGACAAAAAATGGAAAAAAAAAAAAAAAAACAGAGCTCCCAACATAAAAGAACCAATCACAAATGGACAACTGAAATTGTTGGAGAGTTTTCAAAAGAACTTGGAATGTTGAACAAATACATGAAAAAATAATCAGCATTATAGACATTAGAGAAATCATATCAAAATACTGAGCTTCCATCTGGCTTTGATAAGGAAGTCTGGTGCCAAGAACTCAAAAAACAAAACAAAAAAATGCAGGCAAGACTATGAAAAAAAAGAAACTCTTGTGTTTTTGATGGAACTGCAAACTAGGAAACTATTACAAACAGCAGTATGTAGAATTCTCCAGGAAAAAAAAAAAAAAGCTGAACATAGATATCTCATTTCATCCACTGTACCTCTGCTGTGTATTTCCAAACAAAGTTGAAATCATCATACAACAGCGACACTTACATATGCATGTGTCTAGTAGCACTATTCTTAAAAGCAAAATCTTGGAAGCAGTTGAGAAGCCCATCAACAAACGAACGGATAAAGAAGCTGCTGAATATTTCTGCAGGAGTATTACTCTGCCATAAACTTGACTCATTTGTGGGAAATAGATGCACATTGAAATCATCATGATATTTAGTGAAATGAATCACATGTTGAATGGTATATATCACGTGATTTCTCCAATGTGAGAAAACCAAACTATAAAAAAGTAAAAGAGAAAAGGAAGCAAATAGAAAGTCAGACATTGGGAGAAAAAGAGGGGTTGTCTGGGTGGAGGGAAGGAGCAGGGGAGGGAAGTAAACATGATCAAGGTGTGATATATGAGTGCTCCAATCTCTAAAACTGTTCGTTCTTATGTATGACAAATACATACTAATACAATTTTTTGGTAAAGGACACTAAATATCTATGTATAAAATATTATAATGGGGTATTTTCTTGACTTGGTTGATGAGTTTGTATTTGCCATTTTAAACTAAGTTGTAGTGCAAATGAACTGATCTTTCCTTTGTTAAGATGATGTATTATATGTGAAGGCTTTGGTTAAGAAACACAATAAAGATGAAATATGTTATGATTTTCTCTGAGCTGCTACTGTGAAAGCAAAAGACAACTTTAAAGGGCTACCTAGCTCAACAACAACAAAAACAGCATCCAATTGGCAATACTCTTTTCCTAAAAAACATCTAATTGAATGTTTGCATGAGCTGTTTCTTTTTTAGTTTAAAGCAAACTCCCTTTGTAGTTAATGCATCCTCAAAAAAATTTCTTACAATCTTTATTAGGTTTTGCCTAGTTCAAATGCATATGAAACATATTTCTCTGAAAAATAAAAGTATGGATTCATTTGTTAATGCATGTTTTCACTCAAAAGATATTGCAAACTTCCTGAAATGTCTATATACAGAACCAGAAAATAAGATAAAATCCACAAGGCAGAAAACAATTTTCTTCCTGGTGATTCTTTCATATGATGAGTTGTGGTGCAATAGAACTCAATTAAATTTTATTTTCTGTTGAAAAAAACTACTGAAGATTGTTGATAGTGGAAAAGTCATTAAAAAGTTGTGTAGCTTTCATATTGAACCCTTTACTCCTGAATCATGCTGTTTGTGTTTTATGGTACCATCAGACAATGAAAATCTGAACACATTAAATGACATGCAATGAAAATACATTGAGATTGTAAATAAATGTTTTAAAAGGCATGAGAAAAGTAAGAAGTAATGAATATTTTACAAAGCATTTCCAAAGCATGTAGTTTTAATAAATGTTTGCTAGAATAGCTTTCTAGTATTAAGTTCTGATGACAACATCCAAGTGTATTATATCCTAAATAATGTTGAATAATTACTGTAAATTCTGGAGTCACTATGTTCCCACTTACCTTTCTTTACAAATGGAAATAATTGTTTACAAACTAAGTTGCAATACAATATTCCTTCCTTACCTATTAGGGATATATTGGAAGACCTCAAGTTGGTTCTTAAAACCTACATTCATTCTCCCCCCCTCTCTCTCTCTCTCTCTCTCTCTATATATATATATATATATATATATATGCATGCATATGAAAGTTTCATGTAAATTAAACATAGTAAGAAGTTTAAAACAATAATTTGAAGTAACAAAATATTCAATCAGAATACTATAAAAATTTACATGACTGTGGTCTCTAATATTTTCATAGTGGACTAATTATGGGTGTTGAGTAGTGAAAAATAAAGTGGCGATAGGGCGGAAACTACTATGTCTATATCCTTGTAATTTTTGCAGATTTCTTGAAAATATATAATGTACTATGTTGTGTATCTTTAGAAACCTGTAATTTTTGCTATAGGTTGGATGTCAAATAGTCTTTAAGAGTTCAGATAATGAAGAATTAGTTTACAGAGTAATATTGTCAGCAGGCGGGGAAGCCTTTAAAAAATGAAGCCTCATAGGATATCCTTAGTGCATGGAGACATGCCCCCCTCCCCCCTTTATCTATTTCCTTCTTGGACATGAAGGGCATAATTTTGTCCTGCCATGGTCTCTTATTATGTACCGATACCTTGACAGAGGCCCAAAGCAAATGCAAAAATGAGCATGAGCTGTAACTTCAAAATCTATGGACCAAAATAAACCTTTATCTTATAAGTTGATTTAAGAAATTTTGCCATAATGATAGAATTTTTGTGAAAGGTGTCAAGTAAAAATTCCTTGTGGTGACTAACAATGATCTTCCCCATAATACTCTACAATATTTCCCACTATATTCTATGTTATGGCTCTGTAAACAACTGAATTCCTGATTTATATCTGAATTTGCATGTGTTTTCTATCTGCAGAATATTCTTTTCTCAATATTCATATTTTTCCTTTGTATTTTATTTATATTTCTGTGTTATCTTCATCAAAGATGAGTCTTCCTTCTGTATACTCTATCCCTTAAATTTTCTCCCCAAAACGCATAACTTCTTATCAATATAGCTCACATTTGCTTTAATAAGTGCAATTAACTCTAGCATCTATAACAAACTATCAACAAAAAACAACCAACTTCATGTGGTAGAAATTGAATTCTTACATTTTAACTCTTGTTAGCAGGTCCTAATATGGAAAGTGACCCTTTGTCATGGCGTCCTTTTACTTGTGTCATCATGTTTCCTGAGCCTCCTTGGGGGCAGGTCAGTTAATTTTCACAGAGCAGGAGTGGAGAACAATTTGGAGCTTGTCCTGGGTGGGCAGGTTCGCAACGATACTGATCACTTTTTGTTTTCCAGCTCAATCATATATTTCTACTAAAGCTGAAAGAGACGGGGAAATTATTAAAAAAAATGCATGCCATGTATTCGGGACATGAAATGGAATGGGAGCCCTTCAACAAGGACCTACCAAAACATTTATTTCTCCAAATGTGTATCTTCCTCTCGGTTTTTGAGTGCGTCTCATGATAGCAGCATTATTTGGTTTCTTTTCTGCTCCATTCTCATTTTCAGAGCAGGGAAAGGAGGAGACATGAGATAGCGTCACAAGTTCCTTTAAATCGCTTCGTATAGTTCTGCGATCATCAATAATATAAAAGTAGGAGTCTCCAACGTCATCCTCTTCAAAAAACAGTTGGGCAGAAATGTTTGATGTTACAGACAAGTTTTAAATACAAGCTTAGTCTCCACTATGGATGAAGAAAATGAATTGTGATTCCAGGTGGGTTACGGCCACAGTGTGAAATTAAATCAAACCACAGATAAAAATTAAATTTTATGAATGGAAGTACAAAAAACATCATAAAGAAGCAACTGTAGGTGAAACCTGTTTCAATAGGGGAGCATCCCTAGGCTTTGTGCTAGCACCTTCAAGAGCAGGTGTAGGCTGCACTGTATTAGCCTTCTCTATCAGCAGGATAGCAAATCCAAATATTTAGAATTGTTTAGTGCTCATTGATCCAGGACCTGGACATGACTAATATTTAGACACGACTGGTAGTGGATATTTACTTCAAGGCAGAGCAGTTTTATAGCAATCGAAACTGAGGAGAAGACCATTTACATATTAAACACTCTAGGAGAAATTGTATGCTGGACTGCTAAGGAGGATTTCATTGCTGTGGCTTCATTTCTAAGAATATGTGTTTGATGTGGCTTTAACTCTCTCATATATATTTATAAGAAAGGAGTAGCAACATAACATTAAAAACAAGTTTTGTAAATACATAATATAACGTCTTTTTGGAGACTATGTTTGCGTAACAGTATCAGCTATTAACCAATAGGAAAGTCTTTTAATAAATAACTTCCTGGCATGTAATAGGTGTAGAATTTTATCACTAAAATGTTATTTTTTAAATTTCACAGTCTTTACTTTATAATAACCACACTTATTTTAAGACAAGAGTACTATATTTATCTATAAGTAGCTATATTTTAAGTAATTGAAAGAAGAACAAAGTACAAAATTTAATTGTTCATTGTTGATTTTTCTTCCTCTATGGCAAGTGCCACTTGTAATAATTTTCTTTTCCCTTGTGTAGTTGCTTTTCCTTTGCTCAATGTAAGAATGTAGCAGAGTGATTATCTTACTCGGACATTACTCAGTGAACTTGGTTACGAGCCCCCATATTCTCAAACATCATCTACCACCTTAGTAACATTTGATTCTACTACATTAGCTAATGGCCCTTTTTTCCTAAGCAATACTATATCATTTTGATTTTTTGCATTTTATAAAATATTTCTGTGAGAGTCAGAATTACATTTTGTTTCACTTATTTAGAGTAAGAGAGAAAACATCCAATTCACCATCCTAGTCCCAAAACAATCAGATGCCTTCAGTGCTTTTCCATCATCTCTATAACTATTTACTAAGAAGATTGCTGTGTCTAATGTCCAGTTTATTTCTACCCATATTTTGAATTTAAAGATGATTTTAAATATATTTTGCCTCATATTAACATGTGTTTTATATGATAATTGGTAGCCAAAATGTTGATTAGATTATTTTAAAAATATGTTGTATATATGAGTTTCTAGTGCTTTTAATATAGTCAATCAAGACAAAAATGTTCAAAACTTTTTATAGCCTTAAGAATTTTGACTTTTAAACATATATATATTTAAGCTGCATTAGTCAGAGACTCTAACACTAGATTTAGTATTTAAAATATATACCATTGACTGAGTGATGGGGCATTATTGTTAGCTTCTATATTCTCTTAAGGACCCAAATAAATTTTAATATTTGTTAATCATTTTCAGTCTCTGCTTATGAAAATCATAATTTAAATATTCAACTAATTTCAAATACTAATTGGACCCACAAAATCTTTTAAAAGTCCAAATTCTTTCTAAGGAATGCACAGCCTTGAATTATTTTAATATGATCAATTTTAATATTCTTACCTTTAGCTGTGTTATTCTTAATATATATACGTATCAGAAAAAGGACACATGTTGCCCTCTAACAATTAGCTCTTTTGCATACAAGCGAAGAAAATTATAATTAACTCATCAAGAATATGATTAATTGTACTGATTATAAAATACTCAGAGATAGAAGAAAGGGAGAAAATTTAACATTTTTGTGTCTGTAGAAATTTCTTCAAATAAAGATTATTACTCCCTGTCTTGTACATATCTTGTGTAAGTCACATTGTGATTTAATGATGGGCTATTTTGATACATATTAAGACATTCTGAATCCTGATAATCGGTAACAAAGTGTGAGAGATGACAGCTTTCATTATTGCAACTTTAATTCTTTGATTCCGCTATTATTGAAAGCGAAAGTAGCAAGAAGAGAAAATCTATCTAGAATAAGTATAGGAAAATTTATTAATTACAGGTCTTGTAAAAAATAATTCGTAAGATACATGTGTGTGCATATATCTGTATATACATTGAGAGAGACAGAGAGGAGGAAAGAGATTTATTATGACAGCTTCTTCCTCTGGGAGAAAGTCCAAAATGTCCAGCTACACATGTGAGAGCCGGAGGCCCAGTAGCAGCTCAAATGTGAGGATAGAACACTAGCCTAAGACGGAAGGTCTGCACGTTCATGATGAGACAGCTGGTACAGGTCTCTGTCGTGGTGAAATTCAAAGGAGATGGATAAGAGCTGAACATTGGAGTAAATCTGTGCTGGTGATGAGCAGTGAGAGAATCTGAGCTGCGAATCATTGTCTAGAGATCACAATAAATGACGAAGCCCTTGCAGAAAAAGTGGCAGTAGTAATCTGTCTTCTTCGTTCTCATTTATCCAGTTCTACCTGCCAGTCTATTGTTTGGGCCACTTCCATTAAGGTGAGCCATCTTCTTTCATTTACTGGTCCATGAGTTAGTCACTCATTGCCAAAGCTTTATGCTAAAGATGATTGGCTGGATGCTTCCTAATTTTTTCAAGTTGACATAAAGCTTTAGTTATAAAAAACATTATGAGTAGTAATGAAAGCAATTTAAATGATCTTCATTTTAACTATTCATGCCTGGCTTTTCATTCCTACTTATCTCTCTGTTATATATTATTATCATACATTGTTAAATATTAAATTATTACTTCCCACTTTTAGTCCTTCCAAAAAAATGTAATCAACTTCCAATGCCTTTGTCATGTGACATTGTTTGGCTTCATTGGAGTCTCTTAAGTATTTTATTGCTGTTTACCTTGTGGATTAGCTTGTTTTACCAAGGAAATATAAGAGAATAAAGTAGTAGGATGTGTTGAGCTAGATAATGCTTAAAAAGACATCAATAGATTTTACTGGCCCTTTTGCATGTTACATCCTACCAGAAGAAAAACACATTGCAAGTGTCATTGCTTCGACAGTCAGAGGCTCAAAAGGAAATCGAGGAAAGCAGACTTAAAGCAGCACGCGCCTAGACCACTTTCAAATGAAAACCAAGAAGGCAGATCTGAAATCTCATATTCACTTATGCAGAAAGCGTAAGGGTGACAGTTACTTCTGATAAGTTACGTTTTTGACATATACAAGAGTGATGTTTACGATAGTAATAAATTAAGCTTAAAAGTTCTTTTCATATGTGTATTTGTCTAAAATGTAGTCCTTATCAACAATAGTTTTATGTTAATTAATGTGGATGATGTACTCTATTAGAGAAAATTAAAATTAGGAATCATATGGGTTATGGAAAGTATTACTATCTTTACTTTGTGATTCAAAAAAAAAGGTACAAACCTTTAGATTGTCCTTTGAATACAAATGTGGACTCTGGTAAATAAATTTGGACTCTGAGAAATAAATTTAAAAGGAGTTGTTTATAATTATTATGTGTATGCAGTTAACAGTCCACTCTTCTTTAAAACTCTAGACCTGGCATAGTGTTATTATAAGTTGGTTCTAAATGAAATACGCTGTCAAGGGACAAAAACTAAGCAAGCTATATTCGTGGGTACAGAAAGTCTATGTTTTGCCAGGGAAACTGCTACGATGTAAGGGGAAAAAAACTTTTAAATGCCTTATGTGAAAATTAATATTTCTCTGCAAAAATGGCTTGGCTGAGATGGAACACGGAAGATTATATTTAGGTGTTGGTATTCTTGCACTAACAGGATGCACAGAGGCAGAAAATAGAAATTGTTGGTACTGATGTATGTAATAAAGATTTTATTTCTGCATTTATAAATATCCAAGGAACCAACTAAATTTCTATAGAAAGTTAAATTTAGGAAATTCCAATATTGCTTCATATATATATATATATATATATATATATATATATATATATATATAGTTTATGTATGATTCAGAAAATTATTACAAATGATGAGAATTCACAAAAGAAATAGCATTGTGCTACCCATCTAAATGCACTAATTTCTCTCAACATAATTTCTCTTGTGAAACTGTAACACACAATTTGTGATTCTATGACATAAAGATGCACTGGACTGATTTTTACTGTAATATAGATTGTCACAGAATTGGTCTCTTCTACAAAGAATGGAAAATAAAATCAAATCAAAGGCAGAGCTGGGTGTTGATTTCTCTTCTTGTTTCTAGAATTTAATGCAGTTTTGAAATTATATTGGCTTTTGTGTCAGTAAAAAAGAAATATTTTTACTTAGAACTAAACAGCATTTTGAGAAGAAAAAAGAGAATTGTATGACCGAGCCAGCTCAGTCAGTCAACAGGGTACACAAGAGTGAGGCAATGTGGATGAAAAGAGAAGAATAAAGAGAGATAGAAAGGAAGAAAGATGGATTCTTCCAGGGGTAAAAGACAAATTATTCAGTGCGAACTTCCTTTTATACTCCAGTTGTTTGCAAGAAAACATTCAGGCTTGCAAGTGTTCACAAAACATGCTTAAGATAACAATGTTTGCATAGCTTACTTAAGATGGCTTAAGGATGCTTACATAAAACAGCTTTTGAGTCAGAATCCTGCTCTATAGCCCAGGCTGGCCTTGGGCTCATGGCAATCCTCCTGGGTCAACCTCCAGAGTGCTGGGATTACAGGTGTGTACCAACACACCCAATTTATGTGGTGCTGGGGGCCTCAGCCTCCCAAGTGCTGGGTTATAGGCCTGTACAACCACACCCAGCTGATGTGGTGCTGGGGACTCAAACTCCTCGGGTACTTAACACTTGAAGACCTCTTTAAAGAAAGAACTTGGCCCCAGGTGGTCAGGAAGGTTAAACTCCAAGGTCTCTGACAATTGTATAACACTTCTCTAGAAATACTCTAGTGAAAAAAAAATCAACATACAATCATAAAGAAAAAAGAAATTAGTGTCACAGTCTTTTTCTGAGGTATGCATGCTCAGATTGCAATAGAATAGAAACAGTGGAGGAAAACAAATGAGTAAATTAGTCACAGTACCAGTAACCTCAGGTTTGGAGAGATTGAGTCAGAAAGACTGGAAGTTCAAGGTTGTCCTGGGCTACCTAGTACCTTGTCTCAAAAAAAAATGTTTAAATCAGTGAATGAACAAATCCAAATATGTGAGTGTCCATGTGCATATTATATAGTCCTACACATGTATTTAGGATTGCAAAAAACAAAGCATTAAAAAAAAAGCACCCCAGAACAACAACTTCTCTCTAAGTAGCTCTGAGTTACCTTTAGTATCTCTGTTTAGGTCTCCTCTTTTCACCACTGTCAGAAACAATAAAAATGAGCTAATGAAACTGGAAGCAGAAGTGGTTTATGTGCACTTCTGGATATGGCAGAGTTAAAGAGTAACTCACAGGAGTCACTGGAAAGGAAGGGGTGTTAAATATGTAACTCAGGAAGTTACTGATACTAGATTTTCATCTCACTTTCTTTTAATTTGCAGGCTCTACATCGTTAAGGTGCAAGTTTTTCTTTTAAAAAAATTTTAGCATGTATTGATATGCCAAAGATATTTGGCAATGCGGTAGAGATTATTCAACACATTGACAGGTCAGTGAGGCTTTGTAAATAATTATAAAAAATAAATGTAATGTATCAGAAAAGACTTAATGAGAAAAAGAAGGAAACAGCGGGAGATATGACATATATTATGACAGTATAATTGTCAAAATCTCTCTACTGCCTAAAACTTTTTCTATGCCACAACAAGAGTAAATAAGAATTCAATGTGTTTCTTAATATTTTAAGATTTGACAAATAGAAGTTGTTCGGTTTTAACCTTTATACTGGGACACTTTAGAAATCCTAGAGGATGGTTGTCTTAATTTGTGTGCATATTGAACAATTATTGTTGTTTTTAAGTACACTGAATTTGCAAGCTGCCGTGCTAAGTACATTCTTCATTAACTTATTAAGCCATCTAGGTAACATTTATGGTGGCTATATTTTGTATGAAGAACCCGTGTATATGTCAGAATGGGAAAGTACAAAAGCCATGAGAATTGAAGCCCTCCCAGAGTGTCGCTTATTATTCAGGGTAGGCTTGAAACTCTTGCCTGCTTGGTGTCAAATCCTATGGTCTTTTATTTAACTTGGATTTAGTTGTGAGGGAAATAAAAAGCAAAATATCTGTTCACCCCTTGCTTCATTTCTAAATCCTAGGCTTTGACCTGGCACTCATAGAGTTAACTTTGATTTTCTTGGTAGATATGTGTCTCCTGAGCCTTCAAAGCTCTGAATGAATTAGGCTTAGTCAGATGTGGGTTTGAAACCAGACTCCCTGTTCAGTAGGTATGTGACCTTGAATGACTGCTTTAACCTCCCTGAGGTTGAACAGAGCTGTTAATGAGCTAACAAAGTTGATTGCTGGGAGTAGTTTTCACAAAGTGCAATTAGGGGAAGGAAAGAGGTCAATTAGTAACGGGAAACAGTAAAGGATTCAGATGGGCTTTAGGAATGAAAAGTGCTGGGTTTTATCAACCAACCAATCAATTAATCAATCAGTGAGAAGACAGGAGATTCAGTTTCCACAGATTACTTTGAGAAGTATGTGCTAACTCTGACCCCTTCTGTACTTTAATTCCATTTCACCTGTTTCTAAAGATCTATTCATCTGAGAAGCAACGAATAGTTTGAAAACTTGAAGCAGTGCACTAAGAATAGACAATTCATCTTTAATGATCATTTGCTCACTATCAATATTAAAGTTTAGGCTAAGAAATAACAATGGATTTGAACTCAGGAGATTGGTTTCCTAGTTCCTACCCATAGGGTATATAATGCTGACCACTACTTGACAGTCTGAATAACTCTGAGCCCCAGTTATCTTTGGAAAATAGGGATAAATAATTTTCTCAAATCTCTATGGAATAAACTTATATTCTACCAAAAGCAACAAGAATAGTAAAAATAGCTATTTAAAAAGCTGCAGAAACACTGAATATATATTAATATTAAAGACAAGCAATTAGAAGAAAAAAAATAGTTCCACATTAAGGAAATGGTTTTAAATTAACATGGCTTCCAACTGATGATACTATTGTAGTTAATGAGTATTTTATAAATGTTATACAATCACACAATAAAATACATAGCCAGAAAAAAGCCTACAGTGGACACATGTTTAAAATGTTAATTAGGAAAACAGAGCATTTATGTAAAAAGATATAAATTTGTAGCAGTCCTAAAAGAAAGAAAACCACACCAAAAATGAAACAAAATAGTATTTCTGGATTATAATTTAAATATAAGTATCTAAATATCATACTCAAAGTGACAGTACACATGCTTATGGCCTATAATATTTAATTGGAAAGAAAATCATTATTTGAATTAAAAATGATTATTAGAAATAAAAACTTGAAATGTAAACTTTTAGCTCAGCATTTAGTAGAAGCTGAAACTTTTAAAGAAGTAAAAATAATTGGTTTACTCATATGTACAGATAATTTCAAGAATTTAATAAAAAATCATAGGTATTGTACTTCAACTCGCTTTTAAAAAATATTTCATGAATCACCTAAGGCCTGAAAAATAATAAACTTAGATGCTCAGGTTGTAAGATGTTGGCAATGCACTACCTGTCGCCTTGTCCCAATCCCGTTATTGAAGGCTTTTTTGTTTGTTATGTATAGGAATTCCTATCATCTCTGTTTAATTCAACCAGAAAGAGCTGTTGAAAGTGTCCTGTTTGTTGTGCTCGCATCCTACCAGCATGGCTGGCCATGAGACATGGCTTGAAATTGAATTTCATTATTAGCTCAGCAGCCTATTAGTATCTCCTCTGTATGAAGGCATGTCAGATTCATAGAGAACAAGCAGAAACCCGTCTTAGTTTGATCTCCCGGGCACCATCCCTGCTAAAATAAGGTAAAATGCTTAATCAAACCACACGCCTTGAATGCGTCCTCCTTTCTGAAGACCCACACCCCAGGCGTCAGGATTTGTCTCATTTTTAGATACACATAATAAAACGGTCATTCTGAAAGTTCATTCATGTGTGCCTCATACAACTGCTGACACAGGGGGCTTGTATTCTTTGGGACCATGGGGCACCGCGGGGGTCTGCAACGGGCTCTATTTGCTAGTCAGCTCTCACAATGGATCTAAGTCTAAGTCCTTTCGCTCTAGGTTTCCAAATGGAAACGCAAACCCTCTGAGAAATCTTTCATGTTTTTCTTTTAAACTGGGCTGCAAAAATAATGAGCAATTAGCCTTGAAATGATGCACTGCTGTTTAGATGAACGACTTATAGAGATTTCAAGTAGGCCATTTGGATCCTGGAGAATAGAAAAGGAGTCTACCTAGGATGAGCCTTCCTATTTAGGCTTCAAAGTCCCCGGTTGCTCACCACCTCGCTGAGCTTCTGAATAAAACCGCTGCTTTTTACCCTCTAGGAAATGTTGGCACTCGGTCAGAATCATGTTTTTCAAGTTTCATTTTCTAGTGCCAAATTTTCATGCTATGTAACGCTTTAGGTTGCCTCCAAGAAGATTAAAACTTTAATATAAAAAAACCATATTCCTTTTCTACAAATTTAGATCGATTAAGTAAATTTGTCTCAGCTCTTGCCACACAGGACTTGCATTTAGAAATTAAAATAAAACTGAAATTCAGTCTTGATCCCTTTGAGAATTAGTAGAGAACATATCTGATAGGTGTTTTATTGCATGTTTGTGCTTCTGTGTGTCACCACTATGTCAAAAATAGATTCAGATAATATTGCACTTTATACATCTGAAATATTTTCCACAAACCACATAAATGAATTTCACACTGGTTTGTTTCCTTATGAGAAAGAAGTGAACAACCCTGTAAACCTCCAAAATCCTAATATTAACCATTAGCCAGGTTAGATTAGAGAGAAAAAATATTTTTAGGGACTAACATTCATTTTGTATCAACATAAATTCATTTATAATTGTGAATAATTCTACCTTTATTTTTAATGTTGTAATAGCAGTGCTTCAAAATCCTGGCTTGATAGAAGTCAAACCATTTTTTCTACTCACTTTATAATATTATCACATTGCTTACTTCCTTAGATTATATTACATTTCATAATTTAGGGAAACATCAATACTATCATTTTTAACACTTTGAATCAGATTCATTTATCAGATTTTTTAAAAGGTATTATAGGAAGAAGGAAACAGATATTATCTTTTTAAGAAAAAGAAATATTTGCCTAGAACATGGGACATAAAAACCCAACTCTGGAAGGTCTACTCTAATAATATATATATATATATATATATATATATATATATATATATATATATATATATATTGGTAACTAGAAATTGATTATTGCATTTTAGGGGAAACCCATTTTCTTTTCAGGAAAATCTACTTTATTTTTTTCCTTTATATAATACTAGATACATAGTCCAATTCCTTGCACCTTGAACTTAGCAAGAACTCAACATTTACAAACAAAACAAAACAAAACAAAACAAAAAAAACTGTGACATTTAGTCTATGAAATAGTCGTTTGGAAAAAATACACAAAGAAGCAATAGTATACACAGAGAGTAAAATAAGGAAGCTCGAATAAACAGCCTTTTTCCCACATATTTTATCACAGATACATTATTGTGCATTATTTCCTTGTGGCTTCTATAAGAAAAAAAAAAAAAACCTTGCCTTTTCCATCTGCAAAATTCTAGAATCTAATTCTTCTGGAAGTAGAACCAATTGTAATACTTTCCCTGAATCCCTGCTGACAGCAGAACGTTCTGTACAGGGCATCCTCTTTGAAGTCAGGTACCACCCCAGGACTGTAGATTAGACGCTAGAAGAAATACTAATGACTAACATGCCACAGGGTAGGAGTCCCAGGAAAGAGGTTTCCTATGTGCCAGGATACTTTTTTTTTTTTTTTGACAGATCTACTTTTTTTTTTCAGGAAAGAACTTGGCTTGAATGACATAATTTGGATTGTTGCAAAGCAGGCCTCTCTCTCTAGTAAGAGATTAAGGACTGAGAAAATTAGAAACTCTCCAGGAGTTGAAGAGGGCAGGAAGCTAATAGATGGAACTTCCTGGAGAGATGGGAGCAAAGACCTGGGGGATTAGGAGTCTTAAGACCACTTAATCACAATTTTGAAGTAAGGAAAATCTATCAAATAGAAAAGCAATGGAACCATTTATTCACTCACAGAAGAGACTTTCACATGATTCTTAGACAGACTTTACAGGAATATATATATATATATATATATATATATATATATATATATATATATATATATATGCAGTGAAAGCACAGCCCAAGCTGCACACATAAAAAATCAAACAGAAGAGTAAATCCACCATTTTTTCTGCATGGCAGGGTTTTAATGTTAGAAAATTTCCTGACAAATAGCATAACAGGCCCACAAACTCCTTTCCCACGCCCAGTAATGATCTCATGAATTCCAGAGGTACAGGCATTTAGAAATATAAAATGCTTACACATGTAATTCTATAAAAGAAATTACTAAGCTCTCTAAGTTTGCAGTAGTGTGAGTGGTTCTTAGCTTAGATAGGCTTGCTTGTCTCAACACATTCATTTTTAAAGTCAAGTTCCCTGACCAGATTCACGGTCATTTCCATCCAAATGCTTACAGAAAATTTTGTCAGGTTTTGTTTATCTTTTCACAAAAGCAGCTGCTTGAACTCTCCATTATCCATAGACATCAACTTCCTAGAAAGAATGTTTAGTATCAAAAAGATGGAAGTTCAACAATAACTTTTCCCACAACTGTCACAAACAAGTTGTTTCTCTGTGTAGCACTGATTCTTCTGTCTCTCTGACAATCTGTGTTCCAGTCTTTATCTGTTTCCTACTAGAGTTCCAATTCAAATGAAAAATTATCTCGCCAGAGCAATAGAAGTCTTGTGGAAGAAATCCAGTTGAGTAAATCATGTCACCTCACTCAGAAAATCCTCTCCTTCTCTACAACATTGACCACATCATTAACAGAATGAGAGAGAGACAAACTTAGCATCATTTTCTTTCTTTCTTCTTTTCTGTTTTTTTTTTTTCCTTTGAGACAGGATCCTCCTTTGTACCCCAGGCTGGCCCAGAACTCACTATGGAGCCCAGGCTGCCCCTGGACTCAGTGCAACCCTCCTGTCTCAGCCTCAGGAGTGTTGGGATTAGAGGCATGCACCACTATGCCCGGGTTATGTGCTGCTGGGGAATTGAACTCAGGTACTTAGCACTTGTTAAGCAAGCCTTTTAACCACTGAGCCATCCTCCAGCCCCAAGAGAAATACTTTAGGAATGTGTTTCTATCTTTTCTCTTTCTCAACCATATGGCTAGACAACATAAACTTTTAAACCTTGTGCTTGAATGTTCGTTCTCATGACCCTCAATCATGTCACATTCACCTGTCTTCGATCATCATTTCCAAGGCTTTTGGTTGTCTTGTTATCGCCCAGAAAAATATAGTATTTGTAATTCTAAATACAATAGGAACTACTTTGTCTGACACTTAAGGTGGACCAAGTGTTATCCTTTTCTCTAAATCAAAAAGCACAATAATATTGATTTTTGAAAGTTGATATCTTCAACAATTCTGAAGATGCAACTGGATAGTTAAAGAACTATTGTTTTTTAATGATTAGGGAACAAATATCATTTTATTTATTAAGCCTGTTACCCAACTTCCATTATTTAATTGGAGTCAAACATGGAAGCCATTTGAGGTTTGAGAGGATTAAATGGAAGGGAAAGTATTTCTCCAACTACTATTGAAGTCTGCGTGCTTGATTTCTAGAACTTTTCTTTAGAAGAAAACCAAGAGCCTAAGATAGTCAAGTTTCTCCAATTGTCCTCTCTGACAATTGAAGAAGATGAAATTGTCTAATTGAAGAGACAAAATTTTATTTTCACTTAATTCTTATTTTAACAATGTCATATTGAGCCCTCTCTCATTTTGAGAGAATATTTATAAACTGGCAGGCATGATGCTAACAGAGCATCCTTTGGAACTGACTAAAAACAGACTAGACTGAATATTAACCTTTTTTATTATTCATTTGTCTGCCAAATTGAAGTCAGACTGACTTCTGATTCTCTGGATTCTATCCTTAAATGTTTGTGTCTCCTCGTATAAATTGTCCTAATTTCAATTACAAAGCCTTTTTCAAAAATTAAAAGTGTTTACAAGAAAGGGATCTTGGATTGTGAATGCGAATGATTCAGACCTAAGGAGAGAAGGTCAAGCTATGTAATTGGATTAGGAGCTTCCTATCTACCTCAGTATTTCCTATGTCTTTCTAAATTGTTATGCTGTCTCTTGACTGCTAAAGGAATTCTGTCTATTGGAATTCCTCCAAGGGGCATAGGAACAAGCCTCTGATTTTAAAAGACAGGTTAGTATTTCAACCTCACAAGGACAAAAAGCTCCAGTTATTAAACACTTGCCAAATTACCTTTACATCCAGATAAGCAAAAGATTAAAGGCTTGGTGACACTGTCAACATCATTTAAAATCAGTTATAAAGACTGATTTTTTTAAATTTCATGAAGTTATCTAATTAAACAAGCAACCGAGTTTTCCAATATCCTTATCTTCTCCTTTATTGTACAAAGTTAAAGAGAATTGAGACATGCAGAGATTCATGAAATAATGAGACAAAAAGTATTGCATTCAGAGAAAGAAACATGACATATTGCATATATCTCTTAGAGAAAGAAGATATTTTGAAATAAAGTCAGGTAGATCAATTCGGGCAGATTATAGTCTACCTGTAGGTGGTTGTGGAAAAAGAAGGCTGAGAGGTTGATTATTACTGGAAATTGAAGGGAGGGGGATGACTTGATTAGAAATTCAGTGATGACTCCGTAGGCGATGAAGAACCGCTAAACAATTTATAATACAAAATTAGATGAGACATTGTGGTGGCTTAAAAATTCTATCAAGTGAAAACATGAAACAGAAAAGAGATGAGAAAGCATGCAAGATTATGAATCATACAAAACATTTATTTAGGCTATTGTTAATATACAATCAATAATACTTGTCATGACACGGGAGGTGTGGGGCCACAGAAAGTTGTCTTTGAAAAGCTTAGCTAGTCAATGGCTAAAAGCAGACAAATACCACACATGAAAATTGACACATCAGACACCTTCAATCACGTTCACTGAAATTTATTAAGAACTATTCTTACACTAGTTCTAACCAAATCTCTCAACAAAGTTTGTCTCTCTATATCTTCAATAACAAAGTAGAAGTAATTATGTTATGTCCAATAGATATAAGAAATATAATGCATAGAATGGGTACACAAGGCTGCCTAAATCAGAGCCTTCCCATGGGTAGCAGGGATTATTTCTGGAGAATACGATGAATGTCAGTGTGGATATTTTGGCATTGAATCGGCATTGATTGTGACATTGACTTTTATTATAATTTAATCTTCTAAAATTAGGACAATTACATAATATAGCATACGATTTAGAGAGTTCGTCCACATAGATGCTAGTTAGAAGTGACAATAGTGCAAGAAGGTGAAAGGAAGGTAGGAAATGAACTGAAAGGAATGTTTTTAAAATAAGAAGAGAAAGTAGGAGTGGGGGGAGGGAGAATAGGGTGACAAGGGAAGCTGACAGGTTGAGACAGTGATGGACATGAGAAATAGAAGATGAATTAGAGTGAATGTAATCTTGCAAAGAAAACAGAATGGAATTCTAGAATAATTTCATCCACACAGTCTATAACCTATAATTTATGTATGTTATATTTTATAGTATATCTAGATTAAAACTGAATATTTTTTGTAGTGCAAGTTTAACTGCAACACCTAAGCATCATTGAACTTGAAATGAGTGGGTGGTAGAATGTGAAGCTGAAAGTGTGAACGCGGAGCAATATCAAGCCTCTGCTCGCCTACGTACTCCACAGTCTACACTGGGAAAACGACACGGTCATTGCGTTATAGTTGTTTCTTTCAAAAGGAATGTGCTAGAGCAAGGGATTTGATTTTTCTTTTGTGGTTAGGATCTGGAGTGTCCCCCAAAAGTCTCATGTATTTTAATGTTATGGATTGTCTATGGAACCATGTATTGTTGGTGGATTGGGATCTATTCTGGAGGGGTGGGTTACACTTAAGACTAAAGGCGTGTGAGTTACAATTAACGGTGTGTAGTGGCCACACCTGGACGCAGGAGGGACTAATTCTGGGTGGAGACCTGAAGGGATATATAGACTTCACCTGTGTTCCTGGAAGATTGGGACTAGTCTCAAGTGGTTTCAGCCTGCCTTCCTGTTTGTGATGTCCTGAGAAGCTGCATCCACCTCTGCCTCTGTTCTGTACTTTGATTGCTGCTGGCCACCCCTGAATGGATTGTGAACATAAGAAACTGTGAGCTAAAATAAACCTTTCCTAAATTTGTGGGTGTCGGGTATTGAGTCACAGCCACGAAAAAGTAAAACATTTTCCTTTCTGTGGCACTGGAGATAGAGCCCAGGGCCTTTACACTGTGCCGCTTCTCAAGCCCATTTTTATTTTTGACTTTTGAGACAGGCTATCACTAAGTAACCCAGTTGCTTAGGCTAGGGTGACCTTCCAATTCTCCTGCCTCAACCTCCCAGAGTTCTAGGATTACAGACTTAGCCTCCTCGCTTAGTTGATAGTGAATGTCAAAGGTTTTGTAAAGGTTGGGATCATTGATTCAATCTGCAAGAGGTGCACTTACAGAAGGATGACCACTGATGTCATTCAGAGAATGACTCAGAGTAGACCAGAAGGAAGGGGGGGGGGGTTCAGAAAAAGATAATTTTATTACATAAAGATAGAAAGGTCACACAGTGCATTTCAGGAAATTTTGTGATTCAAAGATAAGAACGTGGAAAACATGAAGTTGGAAAGTGCAAAGATGAAATGTGGGATATTTTGTGCTATTAATATATTCTGATTACAAGTTTAGTTTTACATGGAAAAATGAATCATAGAATGGTTTTAAATAGAACTGTGACGCAAACAAATGAACATTTTTAGACAGATCACTTTGTAAGCAGGGTTAAGGTCAGACTGAATGTGAGGAATACCAGAAACAGAAGGACAAGATGCTTCTCAGACAGTTACAGCAATTCTGGGTGAGGGAAGCGGAAATGCAGCAGTAGCATCATTAAGAAACTGAACCTCCACTGTAGTTAAAGAATGATTTTAGATTTACAAAAATGGATTCTTGCCCTGGGTTATCTAAACATGATAGCTGCTAGATCTTTGTTGGAGTTGTACATATATATTTGTACTCATATGCTCCATAAATTTATTATCATTAGGGAAATATTAGTTGTTAAAGATTAAATGTTACCTTAGGAAACCTATTTCATATCTGTTGTGGTTAGGATCTGGAGTGTCCCCCAAAAGTCTCATGTGTTTTAACAGAATCATGTGATGTTGGTGAATTGGGGTCTGGTCTTGAGTGGTGGATTGCAGTTAAGTTAGGATTAATGGTGTGTAGTGGCCACACCTGGATGCAGGAAGGGCTGGTTACTGGGCGGAGCCCTGAAAGGATATATAAGCTGCACCTGACTTCCTGGAGGGCGGGGATTAGTCTCAACTAGCCTCAGTTTGTCTTCCTGTTTGTCCCGGGAAGCTGCCTCCACCTCTCTCTCTGCCATGCACTGCGATTGTTATTGTTGCCGCCTGCCCCTGAATGGACTGTGACCTTCGAGACTATGAGGTAAAGTAAACCTTTCCTTTCCTAAGTTTGTGGGTGTCGGGTATTGAGTCACAGCAACAAAAAAGTAACTAAGACAATATCTTTATTTTTGACATTGTGAAATTATCTTTGGGGAAAGCACTAACTTTTATAAGAAATGCTATAAAGTGATTCACATATGACTGACCTTCCAACTCTCTGAACCTGTCCCAGGTAATACAAAGTTTAACAGCTTTTTGGTTGTAAGAGTTGGAATTTACCTAATCAGGATTAAGGTAATCTTTTTCTGGTAAACCAACTCAACAAGAAAGTAAGTGGCATTGACCAAAATGCATTTCTGCATATACATTATTTAATGTTTAATGAATATAAATGTAATTATAAAAGCAAGATAAATCTATTAAGAAAAATAGATACATGTTGAGTGCTTTTTCTTGAAGGTCAACCCTCCATTCCAAACTCAGTGACTTTGATTCAATTTAATAGAAAGCTATTTATATGCCAATCACTTTACAAATGCTAAAATTATAAAGGAATCAAGGAAAAAGATAGACCCAGCAAATTATAATCAGGATGCAAACCAATCTTTTAAAATAAAGCTGATTGGGAGAATACACCATGTGTCTCTTACAGAGAAACAGTTGCCAATTTTCAATTCTAAACATGATTTCAAAATGTAATTAAGAATTAGGGTTAGGAATTGTTTTAATAATGCCTCAAAACTTTCACTACAAAGGAATTCCAATTAAAATAATTCATATATACTAATAATGCATGCTATTGGTTATGTTGATTGGGTATGAACATAATTTGAGAATTAATTTTTCTACGGTAAATATATTTTGACTGAATTTTATCCTTTAAGTATTTTCAAATTCTACAGCTGGAGGAATAACAGTGAGATTAAACCATGTTGGGTTGAATTCTCCAGCACTGCATGAACTCGGCATGGTGGTGTACACCTGTAATCCTCACCCTCAGGAGACTGAAGCACAGGGGTACAGTGAGTTTCAGGATAGCGTGGGCTACAGACAGTCCAGAGCTCAGGACAGTCTCGACGACAAAGAGATTCTGTCTCAAATAAATAACAAATTCTATCAGATTTGACTTTCATTGCTTGTAAATAAATTTAAGCTTTTCTCTCCTAACTCTGGGAATGGGTAATAGGTGTGATGAGTTGGGGTTGAGGAGGGCAAGAGTTTAGACAAGCTGCCACCACGCTCGGACTTGCACTGCCTCCGTGGGTCCTGCTTAGTTCTTTTCCGCCTTTGATATTAAGGAGATCTGAAACTCCACAAAGGTACATAGGATGCGGAATTCACATGGATGGCACGGTTTTCTGTCGAGGAGATAAAATCCATTGTTAACTTACCATTTCTCAATAGAAAGAGGAGTAAACATTAAGTTTTGATTCATGTTGGCGTGAGGTAAAATTCATCTATTGGTGCACAGGCTTTCTTAGTTCCTTTTAAAAAGCAATAAAATTACAGACGTGTAGAGGAGAACAGTGTGCCCAGTCACACTTCAGTAGCAATTGCTGGGGGTGGTTGTGTTTCCGGTCTCCTGGAGATGTCAGGAGAGACTGGCAAGGACACGCTCCACCTATTTGTGGTGAAGATGCAACCGGAGATGGTCGTGGGAGTGGGGAAAGAGAAAAGCTTCCTCCGTCTGAAAGTGCATCGATCCATACCAATGGCATTCACCCGTTGAGTAGAAAAAAAAAAGTTCCATGTACAGGTTCCCTAATAGGAATTCCAATTTGTACTTTTTCATTAAGGAAGACTACTTTCTATTAAGAGAAAAATTGCTTCTCAAAGAGCAGAAAAGGGAAGTACTTGATGTTGTGAACTGAAAGCAGTGTTTTTTTTTCTTCTAAAGAGAAGTCATTACACCCTCAGTGCAGAATTTACTCATAAAGTTTTCAACATATGTTTTCATGATTTTTTAGTGTGCAGAAATAAAAACATTATATAGAGATAAAAATTTAAATATTCATCTCAATGCATCAAAGTCTTTAAAATATGTAGGGACTACAAGCAAGATATATAAGAAGAATTGCAGAATTTATTTTTAAGATTTCACTTATATTGCTGTACTATTGTAAGGTTAATGTTACCAGAAGACAGGATGTGTCCAATCAATTATAACACAAGTACTAGAAACTAATTGTGCACTTTGCTTTTCTATTATTACTGGGTTAATTTTATCTGATCTATTTATTCTTAAAAATTTACAAATAATCTACCATATTTTTATTTCTCAAAGAATGTTATAAATTAAAAAATAACTTATACTACTCTAAATGATACCAAATTATATTTTAAAATAACGCCATGCTAAATTTTAGTGCCCAAATAACTATATATCATGTTACTTGATAAAAATGACATTAATCAACATTTGTAAAATAACTAACATAGTGAAATGATATAATCATTGTCATGGAAATTTAGCTTAAAGGCATTCATTCCTGTATCATAATCATCTGAGTCAGAGGAAATACTAGCATCATAGAAAATTTCTTTTCAAAATAATTTTTGAGAAGAGTAAGATGTTCTGTAGAAGGACATATCACCTCCCATAATGCTCATTACTAGTTGTATGAATTCCTCTTTCAAATAGAGAAATTGGATTCCATATAATTAGTATGGGACATTTTTCTTGTTGAACATTAAAAAGTCATGGTAACAAAAGAGTTTTCATTTATATTTTAATACTTTGCTCTGGGATGATTATTTAATCATTTTTATTAGATAAGGTATCTGCTATTTAACAAACCCTCTAATACATAAATGTCATCCTATTATTCATAAGGGTGCATAGTATTTTTTTTTTTTACTTTTAGTAATAGTATCTTTTGAAACAATTTACTTATTATAAATTCAACTACTTTCCTATTTTCAATTTCACATCAACAAATTAATATTTATATCGTATGTAAATAATTGTGCCTCACCTAATAATATTGTAGAATGCATTCTGACAAATAATTTTTCCCTGAGAACATCATGTAGCATACCTTTCCAAACCAAGATAGCTACAACATTTTTAAATGATCCAATCTATGAAGCCACTGTCCTATACGCAGTCTGTAATCGAGTAAAATGTCTTTATGCAGTTCTGGACTGAGTATGTGATAGTATAAAGAAGACTGGAGAGAAAATAGTTCAGGGAAATGTATTATAATTAAGCTTAAGGTGTGACAAACTTAGGCAACTACTAGGGCAGGGACAGTAAGACAGAGGAGAGATGTGGAATTAAATACATATACAGCATGAACAAACTGGCTTAATCCACATGTCACTGATTCTGGTCTGAGAAAATTTCACCAAGAATAAACAAGAACTCCAACATACCCTCCCCATATGTAAAGGGCCTATGAGGCATAATTAGGGCATACACTCAGAGGTTTAGTGTTGGGCCCTATGGGAGGTGCATTGCAGTCCTGGAAGAGGTGTAGTCTTGGGATGGACTTCAAGGTGAATGATCTAGGATTTAGAGTCCTACTATCTGTAAGATTATCCATTTGGTGGACCATATTAGAATATAAGCCATTTGCATGGTTTTTGATGTTTAGAGATACATCGCTCATATAATAGTGTTGCTTTCTTGAGGATGGAAGCCTATGGGAAGGAAAGTGTAGGCTTAATTCATGGGTGGAAGGCACAGAGCCAATTTATAAATGTATTGTGTTTTTAAGACTTCTTTTTTTTTTAAATGGATAACAAGGTCTTGTAATGTTACTGACTGTATCCTTAAGGTATAGAGATTTTTAAAGGTTTACTTAAAAATAGGTCTTAATAATTTAAAATTACAATTTTTCTTGTCTCCTTTTTACCTGTATTTCTTTTATCATACCTCAAGTAGAGCTAGGCAGAAGGAAAAAAGCTGCCTGTTAGTAATTAAGTTCAATTTCTGAAATCTGTAGTAATTTGCACATCTCATCATGTAATATATAATTCATGTTCAAAATGTACAATAGAGAGACTTCACAAACACTTGGCTGTTGATTTTCATTTTAGCCACTTTAAGAAACTTCAATTTCGTTCAGTGCTGAAATTAAAAAAAATGCTCTTCACCCAAATTAATGGAGATTTTCATAGTTGACTTAAGTTACTCTCTCATAGATTGTGATTATCAACTTTCAGTTCACATCCTGAAGTTTGAGTTTAACCCCCCACTTATTTTTGGCTCCAACGTGTTTGCAATTTCTATACTACAAACTTCAAATTGTGTATTTTTAAAAAATAAACTCTTACTTAATAAAAATGTTAAAGGAATATGACCTCTTTATTCTTGAAATATTACTTAATTGTGTTAATATGAAAAACTAAGTAATATTTTAAAGGGATCTTGACTGGCAATTAAGAAATTATAATGATACTCATCAGATAGCTTTCAGTATCTTGATAAGAGATGAGAAATATTCTTCAGTGTCCACTACAGAAAAGATATTCAAAATGTCCTAAAATGCACATGAAAATGCCAGAGAGCTATCACTCAGAAACAAGCAGCTTCATAAATAACTGTTATTCATTTTCTGGTGAGTTCTACTAAGAAACATTCCTGTGAAAAGATTGGAGTGTGTGGCACAGCGACAATTCACACTCATGCATGGACATAGGAAGGATGTAAAAAAATGTGACACCGCGGCAAGAAAGTACATAAACTAAATATTAAATACTTCAGGGAGTTTTATCAAAACCTGTAATCTATAAGCTACATGCAACTTAAGACAACAGCTTTGGATGTATCTCAGAGCAAATTTATAAATTTCTTAAAAGATTATGAGGAGAGTTTCTTCACTATTTTTAACTCATTTAGCTGGTTTATAGAGCATATGTGATCTAAGTCAATTTTTCTTCTCCCAATGTGACCCAGACAAGTAAACAGGCTGGTCACTGATGCTAAAATTTTGTCTAGTGTTGAGTACTTTGCATCATCTCCTTTATCATTGATAGGCTTTTAATTGGAGGTCATCAGCCTAAGGAAGTATGATTGACTATGTCACACTGATGGTTTTAGCATGGTTTCTCAAAAACTAAATAGTCATTCACATTTTTCATTGAATGCTGTATTATGCAATTGCAACATAACACATAAAATGTGTCTAACTGTTAGGAAAACTGATAATAAAAAACATCAAAAATTCAGCAGGTTTCAGTGCAGATAATAAATTCAAGGGTACAAAATAGTAACTATTAGAAAAAAAAAAAACTATACACGTGTGAAAAAGAAGCCTACCTGCCCAAACTTCCAAAGGACTAATTGGATACTCAGAAATGTGGAAAGCAAGGTAAGCCCAGTACATTATTCATACCCTAACTTGCAAATCCAACCTTTGATTTCCAATGAGTCTCTCTTGTACTTCATCTTCATTTGATTAGAGGACATTCAACTGCCCTGAGAAGCTGCATAAAGCAATTACTTCTCCCTCCTTGCTCGACCACACCCGGGCACATCCAACACAAAGCTTAGCTTGTGCAGGAAGGCCTGCAAAATCTCCTGAAGGGAAAGAAGCGCCAGTAAGTTAACAGAGCAACAGGGCTGGTGGTGATTGGCCACCATTTTGAGTTCTTTTCAGTATTTCAGTATTTGGTTGAATTTACAATCTACTTAAGTAGTCTTTGCCCAGCAACTCAGAAATTTATCACTTTCTCATTTTCCTCACATGCATATGCTTAACAGTGGCATTTTTAAAATCTCTTTAGCATTCAAAATCTTAGCAATATCTCATGTAATTTTTAATTTGCCTATATTACAAAAATGTTTTGTGACTCGAAAAAAATCCCAGAGTATTAAGATTTTTTTTAAAAAAATCTGCCTTTTATGTTTATTCTGAAAGTTAATGCCCAGTCTTTACATTTTCCTTAGCTTGACTAAATTTAGACTTGCTCCTTACTGCCTCTGAATCCCTGAATGTTCTCTCAGCCCTTCTTTACAGCAAACAGAAGGCCAAAACACAGATTATTGAATACTTTTTAAAACCCCAAAGAAATTTAAACCTAGATAACCCTCTGAATTCTTCTGAGAATGATAATTTCTTTGAAATTGTATCATGTTATATTTACTCATAAATATATACATTCAGTCTTGCAAAATGTACATTCTATAAATCTTTCAACATTGTGGAATTTTGATTTTCCAAATAATATTTAATACATAATTTGTTCTGCAACAATTGTGCCTATAGCTTGTCATAAAAGCCACCTTAAATCTATAAGTTAATCTATGGATTATTCCATTAACATTAAAATTCAAAACTGAAGAGTAGACTAGTTAAAAAAACTCAGCAGTGATGACATAACTGATAAATTGAGGGCCAACATAACTTCAAACATAAATTTTTACATAATTTTCTGGAAGAAATTATAATATTTTATAACCATATAATTTTTATGAAGGTTACTTTGGAACATATTTATCCAACTATGACTCCTATACATTTTTATAAAATATGCTTTTTTAGTCTATAAACAATATAAATATATAAAATTTATACTCTCAAGCCTCAAACTGTTTCATTTTACCTGTATTAATCACCCAAGTTAAGAAATATTCCTAAAGTGTTACACAGTATACCTTTCATTTAATTTATATCTTTTATGCTGATACTGTTTTAGTTTATGGATGCAATCTGATCTGAAATCAAGTGAGTCTTAGTTGTAGGTGCTAATTTTTCTTTGCACATTAATAAATTCCATTTTTTCTTTTCAGATTTCCTAGAAATCATCAGACACAATGTCCCAATTTTAAATTTAATATCCACAATAACTGATATAAGAGTGAAAAGAAAAAATAGCTATTTTTGGGTGTGTGTACAATGGCTAACTTTCAGCAAAACACTAAATGAGTTTCTCAGTTTGAACTTATCTATGTATTTTCTTTAGAAAACATAAATATTTGTCTAGTTCCTGGAATTTTGAAATTATAATTTTAGACTCTTTATGATATTGCAGATACCGTTTGGATTTTGAAGACAGAATCAGGTTTCAACTCGATATCAAATATTTAGTTTCATGTTTAACATATTTTCTCAGGTATATAAGAATTATATATATATATATATATATATATATATATATATATATATATATCAGGATTACTCGAATTCTAATTAATTGAAAATCTACTTGGAAGCAGTTGAAACAACCAAAGAAAATTATGTTTTCTTAATTTAAAAACTATGTTGGTCTCAAAAATGGTAAGCCCAATGACTTTAGTATGATCACTGGCTTTAAATTTTATGGATTGTCTTTGATGACCTTATGAGCTCAGGCCAGCTAGGCTCACGGTTTTCTGCTTTGCCATGTTTATGTTCATATAGTTCTGCCATGAAAAGGAAAAAGAAAAGCTATGTTATCTTAGAATAGTGAAAATTCCTAGGAATGATCCCAAATGGGCCTGGTTTACATCACAGTCCTACTTCCTAGGTCAATTACCTTGATGGAGAGGTGGGGCATGTGTAACCACTGTGACAGAGGTAGGGCGTAAGAGATAGAGGACGCATCTCAGCCAAGGGGCTGAGTCAGAAACAGTACCACAGGTTTTTCTTGCCCTTGTAAAAGAAACAACTGACGACAGCATATGTCAAAAAATGAATTTGATATTTTCTCTTTAAATTATGCTGTGTCTAACTTCTATGTATTTTATCAGATATTAACATTTCATATACAGCATTGTTAATTGCACATAAAATAACACCACTTCTGAGTAATATAAATGCCATAGGCTAGCTTCATTAGATTAATGAGCCAATGACTCCAACCTTCATGTCTCTTCTAATTATGCATGATGCACAGCTTCTATCAAAAGAAGACATCTAATTAATTAGATACAAATGTCATCTATAGGTCATAGACAGCTGAGATGATCACTGATGATTCAGTTTAGTCCGAGCAAGTTACCACTCCTCTGATATTTCCAGAAAATGTCATCTTTGAGTCAAAAACTTTCTCTAGCTGAAGTATTACAGAAAAAGAAAAACAAATATCTAAACCACCACTTTTTCTATAAAGAATAACTCTCATCTAAAGTGAGCAATAATTACAACCTTTCTGAAACAAAGAGATGTGAAAATTTGCTCTTAGTCATGTGAAGTGGTTAGTCTTTAAAACAGAATATGTTTCTACAAAAGCAAATGATCACTAGTTATTGTTGTTATGAGAAATTTCTTCAAGAGTAGGAATACTAACACGTTTTGATAAAAGGGTTTTTGGGTCACCAATGCTCATGACAAAACAATTCTTTGCAAATTTGAGTTAAATTCTTCATAAATATGTTAAAAATAAAGAAAGACATATTTTCAAATTGATGCTTAGGGAAGTATCTGTTAATTTTTTTTAATATCCCAACATGAATGACAATATAGGAAGAGGGGCAATGCTCAGCTATCAAAGGGTTACCCTCCGAAAAATGGTAGCATGGGAGGTCATGGATTCCCCAAGGCCCATGCCTCTGTTGTGTTGTGAAAATTGTAATTCATATATATATATGTATATTATATATATAAATTTAAAAAATAATAAATAATAAAATGGTACCATATTAGAAAATTTTAATAAAATGGAGCTGGAGAGCCAAGAACGGGAAAGAAAAGGATTGTAATGATGATGTAATAAGTACATGCATGAAATACCCAAGCTCAATGTAACCATCTTGTGTTTCATAGAAACACTAATAATATAAAAATGATTTTTAAATACAAGTAATGTAGTAATTGAATCAACATATAAAATACAGTGTACATATCACTGTGAAGAAATTACAAAATGTCTAAACTGCTTTTATGTTTGAAAAGAATCACTAAAATGTCGCGTCTCCCTCGACCCGCGAGAAAGATGCAACAGCCGCGGTTCTTCTCCAAGCTTTATTCAGGCCTCTTCTTAACCTTGTGCTCGAGCACCTTCTTTTCTCTCTCCTTCTTCCTCTCTTCTCCTCCCCGCGCTAAGCTGCAAGCAATTTTATAAGCCCCACAAGCCTATCATATCTCACTACGTGGCGCTTTTAGATAGGAGCCTGCACATGAGGAGATCAGTCGTCAGTCCGCGATTTCCACGTATGGAGTTGTTTATCACATTTTGTTAGGAGGTGTGGCTGCCACGCAGGCACCATCCTTTGGGTGCGGCATCTAATCCTGCCCCTTGGCCCGTTGCCCGGCGCCATCTTAGGGTTCGGCTCCCACACTAAAATATAAAAATTACGAAGAGAATAATGGTGTTCTGTTCTTTTCCCACTCCCCATGCCTGTTTTCCAACTAGTATGAATTTACCAATAATTAAACACCGCTCTTAAGATCATAAAGTGTTTTCTCCATTCCATATATATATATATATATATATATATATATATATATATATATATATATACAATACACAACGGTTACATTGAGTTTGAGTATTTTATGTGCTTGCCTGCACACGTGCACACACACACACACACAGAACTCTTTCCCTTCCCCCATTTTTTGGCCCCCTGCTTCCCTTCTGCTCTCTTCGTCATCCTCACTGATTCCTGCTATCACCCCCATTTGATTATGGTTATACAGAATGCCTGTATTCTGGATTTATCACATTGGAGAAACCCTGCAAAATTTACTTCTCTGAGTTATCCCGCTTCACCAGGCATTATGGTCTCAAGCTATGTCCATTTACCTGTAAAAGCCTCCAGGCTACTTGGCTTTATGAAAGAGCAGCACTCCATTGTGTGCACGTGCCACAGTTGTTGCATCCGTTGGTGTTCGTAGGTTATACACAGAATATTATCAAGGACTTTTACACTGTGTTCTACTCGTGCAAGCTATAAAAAGTATTTTTATAAATTTTATTTTTACATTTTTTATAAAATTAGTCATTCTACAAATATGGCTGCACATTTTGGCAGTCATGTTTACGTATGAAGCCTATAAATTAAGATAAGAGATTTGGCATGATATATTGAATTTACTAAAAAAGAATAATTCACTTTTCCTAAGTGCTTTGATATTCCATAAGAACAAATCAATATGAAGTTGACATGATATATATGTGCAGAAAATTCTCAAATTCAATGTGACAAATGTGTATCACATATACATAGTAACAAAATTCCTGAGAAAGGAATATTTATTTTTCTAATATTACTTGTGGACTTTTAGACTCAAAAGGTGATATAATAAACCTTTTACGCAAAAATATTCAAATATTTTATTAATAAGATACGATGGAATTATTTTTCTGTTTCCCTAAAAGATGATAACCTGAGATTTGTTTCTGATTATTTGTCCAACTAAAAATCTAATCATATTTATCTCTATATAAATTTTAAATTCAAAATCATGAATGAAATAGTCCCATACATTAAGATAATATCATATATACTGTCTCGATAGCTTCATCTTTTCTTTGTGTAATTCATTTAATATTACCTAGTACTTAGTATTGACATACATTTTTAATATATAACTGACTAAGTAAAAAATTAAGATACATTATTAAAACTAATTTGGGAAAAATATGTATACTTTTTAAAGGATACTTCTATGGTAGTTACAGTCTAACAGGCTCAGTAGGCAGAAATCTAAGTAATTAAAATATGGGTGAGCAGCTTTTTAAAGTTCTGTGAATGCTGGTAACTTCTGGCAGCTGAAAAGATATGATCAAGAAATAAAGTAAAATTTTTCTTGAGCCTTCATGAACAATTAGGATTAGTTGTAGATTGGGATTCCGGAAGACATAAAATGCAAATATGAAGTGACATTTCTGAGCAATGGCACGGAGGACAGAGGTTTATTTTTTTTGTTGTTGTTGTCTATGTTGCATAAATGAAGGTACACAGGAGAGAACGTTTTCTAAAAACATTGGAAGAAAATTGGTATGTTCTGTGAATATCACTAAAAATTTGGCCTTGCTTTACTCAAAAACTTTTCACCAGTAAATAATTCACTCAAACAATATTCAGAGATCAATCCCCTGGCACTGCAGTGTTTAAAAAGGAGTACAGGAGACACATGTGTTAATTCTTAATTTTTAAATCTATGCTCCCTATTTAAAATAATAATAAACTCTAATTCGTTTTTTCTATTATATGAATAACATCTATTTTATAATTTTTTTTAAAAAATTATATACAAAATAATCAACCATGCAAATAGGTAAAGCAATCAAAGTCAAATTTTTGGTGAATAGTTGTAGAGCTTAATAAAAATATTATTAAAATATTACTTAAATTTTACTAATTTTACAAATATTAACAATATACATGATTTTAATTTAACAACTAAGTTATATATTTTATGTATAATATTTGTATGGTGACATTTATGTCATAATAAAGATTTGGGCAGGAGGTTTTAAAATAGAGTATGATCTTCAAGATTATTAAGCATCCACTGTTTCTATATGTGATTAATTTTTTTATTTGTCATTTTTAATTTTATTAAGAAATTTATGAATTTGAAATACCAGAGCATAAATTTTGCTTTGAACCTCATTCCATCAACCATCCAATATGATTTTTACCTGCTCATTTTTTGAGCAAAACATTTTTCAGTGTTGCTCCCTGATGATCAGAATCATTGCTTTCTCAGAGACTATTAGAGGGCACTGGGCACTTTACATAAGAAAAAAAAATAGTATATGGGAAAACTAAATATGGAAATCTTAGAAATATCTAACCAAATTATTTAATTTATTGTAAGAGTCCAAGTGAAATCTTGGTGAGCAGGTCATATTTAACCTGAAATCTAAAACTGTAACTCTCGAAGTATGATCTTTTTGGATCGCACCTGAGAAATTATAAAGATAAGAGAATTCTAGAGCTTTATTTCAGACCCACAGAAGCAGAGGCTTTGTGGGGTGAGATTCTGTACCCTGTGTTTTATTATGAATTAGAGTCAATTATGATGTCCAGTAAAGTGAGAGAACGAGTGACTTTGGCTCCTAGAAGAAGACGAGGAATCCTACACGTTAAGGAGCAGGAATGGAGAAATCCAGGCATCATGTGTCAGGAGTAAAAGCCAGAGACCACTGGTGAGACCATGGTGAAGAGGTCTCGAGGAAAACAGCCTCAGCAAAGTAAAGTCACAGCAGAGAACGGCACAACATAAAATGAAATAAAGGAGGGTAAGTGGGTAGTTAGTTTTAGAGATGACTCAATCATGCCTTCAGAACTGATCACATCACATGTAATCACAAAATTTTACTTTCTACAATAACAATATGAATTAGAAACATGTGCACACATGTCATTATAGTGTTAAGAAATGTTTTTTTTTAATTTTCTGTTATTAAACTTTCTTTTTTATATTATGGATAAAAATTAGAAACTCCAGTAGTGAGGAATTAACAATTAGTATTATCAACTACATTGTGTCATGGGCTTCAGGGAAACAGAAGCATTTAACAACAAATAAAATAATCATTCTTATAGAACTCTATGATACCAGGCAGTTGAGAGTCCCAAGGGCACTTTTATAATTATTAGTTAACAAACTTACATATTTTCATAAACCTACCTTACAATTATGATTTTAAGTCCATTATTCAAGATTCAGTACTAAATGAAATCTTCACTGGATATCAAAGTCCACAAGGAGAATTGACTTTCTACCCTTTCTACAGATGTACCTCCAGCACTAGAAGAGGGCACGAGTCATGATGGGGAGTAGATAGATATGTTAATCAGATGAATAACTATTTTAATGAGTTAACTGAGTTAGTATAGTCATCATAGTTTTAAAAGTTCTTAATATTTATAGTTTAATATGTTAAAAGATTCCCTTGGTCGTGAAGGTTTTGTTGTAGTTGTTGTTATTGTTGTTGTTGCTGTTTTTTTTTTTTTTTTCTTTTTTTGAGACATGTTCTTGCTCTACAGCCCAGGCTTTTTCTGAAATCACTGTGCAGTCCCGACTGGCCTTGGACTCATGTCAATCCTCAGCCACCTGAGTGCTGGAATTACAGGTGTGCAACACCGTGCTCGGATGTATGTGGTGCTGGAGAGTTGAACACAGGGTCTTGAGCTTGATGGACAAGCACCTTAGTCACTGCACAATTTCTCCAGACCTTTCCATAAAGTTTAAAATGTTTTATTAGCTTCTATAAATCCATATGTTGAATGATTAATCATATTTATAGTCTTCCTTTAAGCAGACATATAGGATATATATATTTAAATTATTCATAATTGACCCTGATAAGACTTTAGCTGGGAAAGGAGACAGAATCCATGTGTTCTTAATTGCTATCATATACATATATACATATATGTTATGTATATGGGAACTATTGTACATATATATGTATATATATGTGTGTTTGAATCTAGTTTATTTGGGGAAGTAACATGGAGGGAAAGAATCACCTCTGTTACACACAATTAAGGCAGTGAGCCATCGTTCAGACATTGTGCAGAAGTAGCTATTTGCTCATTCTTCCAGCCATGGCAGAAGAGAGGGAGTAAAAAGAGAAGAGAGAAGAAGCGGGCTTTCTATTATGCATTTTTATGTAGCCCTGAATAAGGTTGTTATAGCTAGAATTTTAAAAATGTACATTTTCCAATGCACTCCCCTTATATTAAAATGTATGACATCCTTCACAACCTTCTACATATTTATAACCCACTTCCATCTGGCTCACAAAATGCAGGTAAACAATACAATTCTATAATACATTGGTTGAAACCAGTGAACAGAAGTAATATTCTGAGTTTGTACCATATTAGATCTATTTTTTGCACTGTTTGTCTCTGGTTTTTGCCCGAAAATGCATACATTCTGCTGAAAATGACATAAAGAAAATGTATAGAATAAGTATGTAGAAGCCACAGATAATTGAAAAAAACTAAATTATATTTGTTAATAATTTCATAGACAAGCAAAATGTCTTAGCATTTCACATTAAGAATATTTGCACAAACAGGTGCACACACGGCCCTTCTCTACAAGAAATCAAATACATTTTTGTTCCTAACAAAAAAGAAATTATATTCATATTCATATGCAAAATACACATCTCCATTGTCTTGTCTTTTCTACCCAGTGCTTTGGTGGAAAATGTACGTACCTAAGCACTTCGCTTCCAAAAAACCATTATCAGTCAGGATCTCAGAATCTTTATCTGATTTTGATTACATTTTAATAGCAGAATTCCTTTAACATAATGGAAGAAAGAATTACCCTAAAGAACATTTGCTTGAGTTTATTTTTGTGCTTTTCTATGTTGCCAGATAATTTGGAAAAAAAGCAAATAATTTCCTTCATTTTAGAATGGATATTGTAAAAGGCCAAAGAGAAATTACATAAAGTGCTATTGCAATCCTGTAAAAAACACATATTATAGTTTTTATTACATTTCTTAATTTGTCAGAACAACTTCTATTTTTTATAGCATCTTTTCTGTATAAAACCCACAATTAAGTTTGTTTTATAACACTTGTAACATTTATTTATGAAAAATAAATGTACAGTCCTTTACTTGTTTCAGTATAGAAAATTTGACTGTATAATCTATGCAAATTATTGTTGGTTTCTTTCATATTTTCATCTTTCTCTTGTTGCTATTTCACCAATTTGCGCAAAGGTATATAGTTTAGAATAATCAAATTACTTCTGTTTTCCTATTTTTTATTTCTGATCTTATACTATTGTAAAAAATAAAAATAGAAAAATGTAATACTATTACAATGATTATGAAAAAAATTTAAATTTAATATTTGTAAGTGAATTTGATTATTCATATTTATCTTATCATTCATCCATAATTCACTAGTTTTTAATGTTTATTTTTATCTGTTTAGTGATTTTACATTTTCTCTATAATTTTATTTTCTCAATTTTATGTATATGTATATATTTGTTCACCTAGTCACCTTTATTGATGACATAATACCTAGTCATTTGCTATGTGACTCTACACTTCTCTTTTTATTTTTGAAAAATTTTGTGTTCCCCTGTTTCTAAAAGGAAAATCACACCTTGATAATGCGTAAAGTGCTTATTTCTGCTGATATCAAATAGAGATATAAACATGATCTTTTGTATCTATGTGATGTTTTCTAAAATAGAATCATTTTATGATAAATAGCAATCAGTGCTGGTGAGGCTGTGGGGAGAAAGGAACCCTCCTGCACTGCTGGTGGGAGTGTAAATTCGTTCGACCACTCTGGAAAGCAGTATGGAGAGCTCTCAAAAGACTAGAAATAAATACCCCCTTTGATCCCGTGACACCCCTCCTGGGAATATATCCAAAAGAGGCCAAAACGACATGCAACAGAGATATATATATATATACCCATGTTCATAGCAGCACAACTAACAATAGCTAAAATATGGAAGTCACCAAAATATCCATCAACAGACCAGTGGATACACAAACTGTGGTACTTATACACCATGGAATACTACGCATCTGTAAGGTCCAACAGCATGGAGGTTTTCATAGGCAAATGGAAGAAACTTGAGAATATGCTTAGTGAAGTGAGTCAGAAGCAGGTGAAACATCAGATGGTCTCTCTGATATGAGAGTCCCAGATCACAACTATGTCATGGAACTTTAAATGAAAGACAAAGCGAAAGAGGCGGACAGGGAGGGGTGGGTGAAAGGAGGGAAGGGAGGGGAGGGGGAGGGACAAAAGGAGAGCGGGAAAGCCCTTGTCACTTTGACAAGATATGTATGTGCACGAAATGCTCAACTCCATTGTAAACCTTAAATTCTGCACTTGTACATATCAATAAAATGGGGGAAAAAGAATTGTTTTATGAAGTTTATTGATTGTCCAGGGGTGTAGCTCTCAGTGGTCAAAGCACTTGTCTAGAATCCATAGGGCCCTGAGTTCTATTTGTCAGCACCACATAAAGATTAGATAGGGGTGATGGCAAAACACTGTAACCTGAGCATGTGGGAGGCTGAGACAGGAGGATTGCTGTGAATTCACAGCAGCCTGGGCAACTCCATGGTGAGCTCAGAACCAGTCTGGGCTACAGAGCTAGACCTTGTCAAGATAGATAGATAGATAGATGATAGGTAGATGGTAGATAGATGATACACAGAGAAATTGAGTTCAGTGAGATCCGCAAATAAGTTGTAAAAACTGCACTTCATATTTTATAGTCTTTTAAAATGAATGTACTGATCAACTTTAAGATTTAGAAGAAAAGAATCAAAGGCCCTGCTGCATTTGTTTAGGAATGTGTACAAGTGTTAGATAAACCAATCAATACCTAATTACTATGCTGCAACCTTGTCTTTCTTCATGCTCAGGCTTTCACAGAGATGAGCCACCTGCTGTGTGACCTGATGTATTTGTTCTGACGGCACTTTTAAAGGGACTGCTCAAAACCTGGCAGTATCTACGTTATTCCAAGAGAAATAATTTTCCAAGAGACTTATTTTCACACACATCAAAATAAAAAAATAAAAATAGCAAGCCAAAGGAATATGTGAACAAATTAGAACTCAAAGCCTGAAATCTCCTGTTCTATGCAAAACAAGTGCAATCCATTATTTAAGAACATGTTTTTCCTATTATATCATTAATGAAAAAACTTCAAAAATATTAGTTATAATGCGTACTTCTATCTGTGATCATACCTAGGCTGGCTGATGTGTTATATAGCAATTATTAAAGCTGCCATTGCTCGGTCTTCAGTGCTGCTTGTTCATAAAGCATCGAAAGATCTCAGTAATTCTTGCAGCAATTTTTCCTAAATGTTACTATAAAAGCAATACAAATTTTTCAACTATCTTATTTTATGTTAGCTATGCATTGTGTTCATTCATCATTCATCCTAACTCTGTGATAAACTTTGACTAAAATCTGTGTGTTCTATCTAAGACTCTTAAAGTCCATTTTAAAAACTATGAACATCAAAAATTGGAATTTAAACTGTATTTTCTTCATTCAAATTCTAAAAATGAAAGATATTTCAACCTAAGACACTTTTAGTGGAGGAGAGACAAGAATATATTATAAGAACATTTCCATCTCTTAGAGTGAGTTTATAACTATTTTATTTTTATTTACATCTCAGTGCCAAGACAAAAGACCCAAAGTAGAAGAGTGGACATTTTTTCTTTGGCCACTGGTATAATTTCATTTTCTAAATCATGCATAGTCTTTATAGTTCCTAAGAATAGGAATTAAAATACTCTTTCATAAAGTGAAAAGAAATTTGCAGACAGGATTGTAGCTGAATAACAGAGCTATACAATGTCTCCTTACGGACTCACTTAAAAATGATATTATAATTTAAAACTGCCTGTTTAACTGAGCTAAGAGAGGAAGGCCACCCCAACAACTTAAAGGAGGCCTAAGAAGGTCTGAAACACTAAAGGCACATCAGAAGCTGTGAAAATCAGCAGCTCTGGAAGGCGTCCCAAGCCAACTGTGAACAGCTGTGAGCCTCTGGCACCTGCTGATGAAGGAAAGTCTGCAGCCTAGAACCTTCGACTGTAGTAAGCTTGGGTCCAGGGAAGTGGGAACTGAGAGCAGCTGGTAGCTCCAGCCTCTATAAGTAAGCCTGCAGGTGTTGAACACTGCAAACACAGTGTGCAATATGAACTTCCACTAGAAAAGGCCACCTGGAGCCTAGACAAGAAACAGCACTTGGCAGCTATAATAGGGAGTGTTGTGAGCAGCAGGAGCCATTAAAAAAAAAAAAAAGAAAAAGAAAAAAAAAAAGACCCCAAGACTGAATTGTTTAGAGTAAAAGAAGGCTATCCTGTGGATACTGTGTAGCGTGGGCCCTGGCTGGAAAGGGTGGGTGCTTGGGGTTTGACCCGGAGGGGTGGGTGCTGATTCTGCCCACCCAGACTTGTCTCTTTTGCATCATGCTGTGAGAATCTCTGTCTCTGGAGCACTGATTCTGGCTTTGGCTCTAGTTCGGGCTTTACCATGTGATTCCACCATTTTTCAGCCATCCACCTGTGAAGAGACTGTGACTTTATGAACTGTAAGCTACAATAAATCTTTCCTTTCTCCCAAAAAATAAATCAATACAATGAAAAACTATAAAAATAATTTAAAAAACAGAAAAGAAAAAAATCACCTGCAGTTTCTCCACTGGAATAGAACTTATTGAATACAATGAAGATGCATTATTTGCTGCATTATAGGAATAAATTTAAAATCAGAATGTAATATAACTAGTAAATTGAAACCTATATGTATTTTTAAAACTTTCTCTGAAAAATCTATTTGCATTTTGACTGGCAGACACGTTGATAACCTTCCATATCACTATTTATGTCATTTTACTGTTCATACTGTACATGATATAAATTTATCAGTAAAATCTAAATCCACATACAGCATCTTCATAAAGCAACCTATTTTAAATCCTTTTAAATATTTTAATTATTTGACTTTTGATTCTCAGAAAAATTTATACTTGTTAGAATAGAATGAAATTTTCAATTTACAGTACTGCCAAAAATTTACAAGATTTTTTTTTTTTTTTGTAACTTGCTTTAGATGAGAAAAAACATGAGTAGGGTGCATGCTTGGGACTCGGAGCATTTCCCAGGGCCCCTCTGTAATTCAAGCCTAGAATTCAAAGTAGTTCTCTTGCCTCAGTGTCTGAAGTACTGGGATTACAGACACGCCTCCGTATTAAAATGTTTATTTATACATCTCATTAGACCATTGATTTGTGCTTGGGTGTTCCTGTCTTTGACAGAGATCTGAGAGCCACGATCATCTTCAAACACCAGCTTATTTCTCTACTTTGTAGTTTGTAAAAATTTTTTCTCATCTACTTGAAAGGGGTTGCCCTATATATTTCTTTCAGTATTTATATTTGAGATATTTACTGATAAAGGATTCTTGCAGCAAACATAAACACTGATGTGTTTTTTTCCAGAAGCTTTTGGGCTGTTTCCCGTATGTGTATGATTAGAAAATTATGTGTTATGTGGTTTTCAGAACTACAGAGTCCACAGGCCCTTTCTCAGAAACAAAGAAAATAAACAAAGAAAATAAAAAAGAAAAAGAATAAGAATAATAAGGAGAAGATGAAGAACAAGAAGAGGAACATATATATTTTTATATATTTTTCACATAACCATGAGGTCACTTTTTAGTTAATTCTAGTTAGTATTGATCATATTTTTCTCATTTATTCAATAATTATTAAAATATTTGAAAGACCATTTCTTACAATATTTCTTTCATTAGACAATTAAGAAAATATATAATTTTCTATGTATATAACTAATTTAGATCAAACCCTATGTAATAAATGGTAAGTAAAAATATGAGTAGAATAAAATAACGTTGATTTGGGGAGAAACATTTATATTTAAGATGTATATTTAGATGAAAATTTAATATCTTATTTTTAATTTGTTCTTTATTACCATGGGTGTACATCATCTGAAATTATTTAATATTTTTTATTGACACTCTTTACCAGGTTCATTTCCATTTTATATATCAGCATTTTATTAAACCCAACTTTTCTACTCTATTAAATTGGAAAATTAAAGTATTCTCCAAAGATAAGACAGAATCACATGTGGATTGGTTACCATAATTGTTACAATTAAAATTACTTCACCAGCAATAATTATAAGTTTACCATCTCTGTGAGAGCTTCCATTTTGTCCCCGATTTTTATGTCTTTCCACATTCACATCCTTTGCTTTTTGACATTCCAGCTTATTCCACTAGAGACTAAAATTATCAAAGCTCCCTCCAGAGCTTTGATAATTGGCTCATTCATATGACTTCTTTGCCCCATAAAAATATTAACAGTGACAGTGTAGCTAATGTATTCTGAACCTAAAGACTTTAAACGGCATACCACAAAGTTTTGTTTTCTCTTTTGGATCTTCCATTACTCTTGTAAGGACATACCTTCCTAAGCTTTTGTTGAGAAGAAATTGACGGATTAGTGATGCAGCTGTAGACCTGGCAGATACTTCAAGCCAAATCTGGTCAAGTTTAAGTGAACCAGGAAATACATAAATCTAATAATTGGAGTGCAAAAACTAATCAATTGTGGTTATACTGATTATATCCATTGACATGAGTATTTTTTATGCATTTCAAATTTATATACTACTGTTCTTCAACAATTTGGAATTAAAGTATTATAACATATCATCGCTAATGCACCCTTTCCTCTTGTTGACAGGAGAGGCCCACTCTGAAATTCCAATTGACCTATACCAAAGTTAAAATAATTATTTGTAATATACATGTATACTATTTAAAACTTGGAGTTCAATTTTTATTTAGTTTTAAGCTTTTTGACTTTATTATTTGCACGCAACTCTTAATTTCATTTGATTATGCAAAATATTGTGTACATATTTAAATGAACTCATTAGACATGCCACCTGGTTTCATGAAAGTGATACTGTTCCTTGTTTTCATTTTGTAGTAGAAAATATTCAGATGAAATTGGCTTCTTCCTGTTATTTGTCCTTGTTCATTTTAATGAAAATTTACTGATCTTGGCAAATTAATAAGCTCCCGATGAAGTATGTTTATTAGAGAACCCTGTTATTTAATTTTTAGAGAGCTAGCCCAGGAAGGTACATAGTAGCAGTAAAAAATATAAATATGATTTTATTTGGTTCACCCTGAGAATCTAGCTTTGATTTCAGTACTTAAGATGTAAATGTAAATCAGAATACAGTTTTTTTTGTGCCAGTTTTGTTTTTCTTAATGCATTAAGTTTTTTTTTTTTCTGTGAGTTCAAGGCCAGTTACCTATAACGAATAATTATACTGCACTTGAGTGTTTTTGTGTTTAGTTAAAGCCCCATTATTTAAAAATATTTTGAAATGACTCACTAAATAAAATTTTAAAAATGAAGTACTTCTACAATATAAACAAAATCCTTGAAAAGCACTGTTTTTTACTAGAGAAACAATCACTTCTGAGCACATTGATTTATATTTTATTATTAAACATTTTTTTAAACTTCTGAAGTTGCTTAATAACAATGCTCATTTATTTTTGCTATAATTTTCTTTGAAAAAGAGCTATTTGTACAAATCTGGGAAAACTGAGCTGAACTAAATTGTAAAAATTAGATTTTCAAAAAAAAAATGTTGTAGGCATTTCTCAGTGATCAGAGTGATTGCCTAGAAAGCGTGAGAGCTGCAGATAGATCTTGCAGCACCACTATGTATCTGAATGCAATGGCATAGGCCTGTAATCCCAGCACTTGGGAGACTGACGCAGGAGGATTGCTGTGAGTTCTAGGCCAGCATAGGCTACATAGTGAGTTCAAAACTAGTCTGGACTAAAAGTAAGCCCCTTTCTCAAAAACAAAACAAATAACCAAAAATCAGTTCTAGAGTAATATCATGTGTTCTATATAGGCATATAATATGGCTATTTGTGAGTTTTTCTCTTTTCAAGGTATTTGTAAGGAAAATCCAGTTCTTAAAAATATCACTACAGAATTATTTATTACTTTGTGAAGGGACAAGTAAAACACATAGTTTAATATTAAAAGATATTAAATTGTTTAATGGTTAATCATATGCAAACACTGAACAACACATACAATGTGTCTCTAAAATTTTCAACATATTATAGTAAGAAATATCTTGCCATTTACTCCTCTCAAAATATTGCTTCCACTTTTCTTCAAAAGCACATTTGCCATCCTATGTGGCACTTTCTGAAGTTCTCAAAGTTCTCTCTTGTGAGAGTGTTTATGAAAGGTGATCAAGAAATGTGAATGTTGTTGCTGAATGCTATCCAGAAAGGGGGAGCAAGCTTATAAAAATAGTGTCCCTTCATCCTCCTTATTCACCATATCTTGTACTGTGAAACCTTCAGGTCTTTTCCACAACAAAAATGACCATGAAAGGTAAATGTTTTGAACAGATTTAGGACATCAAAGTAGCCTGGGTGGAAGACACTCCCAAAATAGAACTTTTGACTTCCAGAGCCACTTCAGTTAGTTGTCAGAGTAATGAGATAAATCTATTTAAAGCCAGGGTGACGATTTTGAGAGGTTTAATGGAAATATGTATTTTTCTGTAATAATTATTGAATGTACACACTGACTATATTTGTGTCATACCTCATATATAGACAAATCATATATTGGGGAAAATGTGAACAACATTTATTTCTGTAATTTTTTCCTTTTTCTGTGAATATCTGTGTATTTATTGTAACAGTTTTATTCTGATTGTTAATAATTACTTATTTACTAGAAATAAATACTTAAGCATTGTGTTTATAATACTTCAGGCCTGATTATTTCACTCTACTCTGACAGTGTATGATAATGTTCTACTTTTTACTATAGACTGGTAGAAGTAAAAATAAAAAACTTATTTTTTTTCTTTTTTAATCCTTCAGGGATTAGTGTAGCAATGACTAGTAGCCTGGGTGTAAGCCACAATCAATTTATAGGCGGTGGAAATGGTGAAAGCACATGACAAAGGTGCAGCTGGAGGTAGCTCCTCACAGCACTGCAAACAGAAAGCCAAGTCCAGGAAGGAAGGAAGGAAGGAAGGAAGGAAGGAAGGAAGGAAGGAAGAAAGGAAGGAAGGAAGGAAGGAAGGAAGGAAGGAAGGAAGGAAGTAGCGTTTCTCCTTCCAGGTCTTGTCTGAGTGATCCATGTCTTCTGGGTCTCACCTCAGTGGTCCCAACGTTAAAGGTTTAAACCCCTAATCCACCACATACCTGAAATTTATAATCTACCACACACCTGTAATCTAATCCATGTAACTATGATCTATAATCTGTCACATCCCTGTCTTCCGTGACACACCTGTAACCCACCACAAGCCATAATCCACTCCTCCAAACTAGGCCCCAATCTCCTAACAGCACATAGTCCATAGATAAATCAATAACATCCAAAAACATGAGACTTCCAGGGAACATTCCAGTTACAAACCACAATTCACTCTTTTGGTTAATGATGGTTAATTCAATACACAGGTCTGTTCTCACTATGTTTAAGGCATGCTTAGACTATCATGAAATGTAGAATAGATGTCCTAATATTTTAAAATATTAATATCATTAATATATTAATATATTTCACAAACTCTTAGCTCTTCATTCATAAAATAATTTTACTTTTAAACATTATTAAGTATAAGTTAGATGCCCTTCACTTTTTGTTAAAAAGGCCTAATTTTAATCAAAGATTGTTTTGCATAATGAATATTTTCCAACATTTTAAAAAAATTTCACAATGATTCTGTGAACTTACAGAGATACTAAAGCCTTGTGCTTTCATGAACAGGGATTCCACTACTTAAATATGGAAGCCATAGAAAAAATGGATAAGCACTATATGTATTCTAGCAATTTGTACCATTTTTCTTCCAAAGGCAAGCCTACATGCTTACAACTAATGAATGAGTCTTACTTTTTTCTCTGCACATAGCTCAAAATGAACACACCAAACTAAGCTGTTCATTCTTCTATATCAAGATACAGAAATGTAAGATTAAATTTTGGTATTGAGTAGAATAAAGTACTCAGGTTATTAAACAGGTACAATTCATGCTGGGCAAATTCTTCATTTTTAAGCAGGACCAGTGGTTCAGGCCTTGATTTCCTATTTATTAATTAATACTGTAAAATATTTTACAGGTGTGTCATGTGTCAACATGCCCAGCTTATGTGGTTCTGGGGAACTGATCCCAGGGTTCTATGCTTTCCAGGCAAGCACTTCTAACTGTTTAGCTGTGACTCCAGCCTCAAATTCAACTCTTTATCAAAGTTAAATCTGATTGTAAAACCGAGTTTGAAAATAACAATGATGTCATAATTGAAGGCCTTCTTTAGCTTCAGTGTTTGATATAGGTGGAACACATTTTCAAAGAAATCGACACATGGACTTTACTTTTTAAATAGCACAATCTACAGTAAATCTTCATAAATCTAAGACTGATAATCTGTCTCAAACATTTAAAAATGCTATTTTGCTTCAAGAGAATAACCCATGTCAAATATGAAGACTAGAATCTTAGGAAACAAGAAGATGGGTTACACACAGTTTGGTTAAAATAAACAGAAATCCTGAGGTTAATTTGTTGGTGTAGGGTTCTAATAACAGCTACGTGGGAGACTGAGACAGTTAGATCAGATGTTGAATGAAGTCTTGGCAATTAAGGGAGACTTGCCACATCACAAAATAGACTTATATAATAGCATGTAGATGTAGCCCAGTACTCCCTGAATTCAATCCCTAGTTCAATCCCTAGGGAGTGAGAGAAGGTGGAGGAGAGAGGAATGGGGTAGAGAGAGATAAATATCAAAATTACTGAACATGAAATACAAAAATCTATATAGATGTATACTACAATTAAAACAATAGAAGCAAATATACACTCAGTTTTCATTGAGATAAATGTAGTTTATTAATAAACAAGTAGAAAACACTTCAACGCTAGAAAATATTTATGGCTATATTTATGTTTTACATTTTATTTTAAGATTGGACTTTTATATGGAATTGCTATTTAATCTGATGCTAAATAACTTTGTAATTTGTTGCTGCTCTAGGATTTTGGTACAGTTTATCTTCATCAACCACAATACTAGAACATAAAATCACAAGTATAAATATTGTTGGTTTCTGAATTTTCCTGGGCAACACTGTTAGGTTTCCTAATTTTTTAGTATGCATTTTATTTAGTATTTATGCACTGATTGATTTGACAATGTTTTTCTTCAAGAAACAAATTCTCCTTTGTAATTCTTGATGATGTCTTCATAATTGTGGCTTTCTGAGAGACAATTTCTCATTAAAATCTTTGGATTTTTTTGTCACATTATTTTAAGCAGAAAGCCAGAGATAGAAATTATAAGTTCTGGCCAAAAGGAAAAGAATATTATCTGTCATGTTAACTCTCCTACGAGAATGTCTGGCATTTGGTTTGAGTAAAGGAAACATTTCCCAGTTGGAATGTATAGTGTTGAACTTTGCAAGGTAAACTTTACATGTAATCTTTACATGGGTAACCTTCAGAAATTCAACTTTCTTTTGGTGTTAAAGGCTATAGTTTTCATTTTTAGTATAGAGATTTTTAAAAATATAGTTGAATAATTTTTATTTTCAGATAATGGAAAAGATAATATTAATAAAAACTAGTTAGAATTCATTATATTTTCTTCAACTATATTTTATAGTTTAAATACAGCTTTATAAATCTTTTATGCTCATCAATGCTATTTCTCCAGATGTGGAAATAATAAGTTCTTGTCTCTATTTCTCAAAATAATTTTATAAAAATTGATCAAAACACTCTTCACATTTTAAAATATATTTGAGTTACCAACTGGGACACTTTGTGTTGAGAAAAGTTCAGATACATATGTAATTAAGAAATAACATATTAAAATTTACTGACCTTTAAAAGAAATATTTTGACAGCATTTTCATCAGTGTTTAACAATAACATTACCTTAAGGCATTTTAAATTAATAATCTTAAAATAATATTAATTATTAAGTGGTTTTAATTTATTTGTTTTAGTTGGTTGAATTCCAGCCTGCTTGACTCTGGCAGACATTTTTCTCTTTGTCCCTAGGTACAACCCTCATAGTAAAGTGTTTTGCCTCTCCACCTCTGTGTTGTTAAAGGGTGGGTCTAGTTGATTTTTTGTGATGTCCTATAGCTGTCTTTTTTTCATGTCCTAAGTGGAAGGATTTGGCTTTATTTTAGTGCTAATGTCATTAACTTCCTCGTGTTCTTTTGTTCCACTACTGCATGACTTTTCTGTTTGGCCAATCTGAAAAATTTTTACATTTATTTCTGTGTCATTTTTTCCTGTCTTTCATCACAGATAGGATAAAAGCAGCAAACAGTACCCAAGTGAAATCTTGAATATCCGGCTGCTTTGATATTTTCTCTACTAGATTAAGCAATCTACCAATCTTAATCTCAATTTCAGGTCAAGTCTCTGAAAAAGGGCAAAATCCCAACAATTTTTTTTTTTTGCCAGAGTGTAGCATAAATGGTTTTTAGACTACTTTTCATCTGAAACTTCTTGACCCCTTGCCATTCCAATCCACACTTCTATCAACAGTTTGGTTTTCTGAGCTCCAACCAGAATCTTTTATCAAGCTTGGCTCAGAGCACTCCAAGGCTTTTATAGCTGGCATCCTCAAACTTTTCCAGACTCCTCTTGCAAACCAGTTCTAAAGTTTTTTCAACTACATAATCAAGTATAGTCATGGCAACATCCCCACTTCTGGTACTTTTGTCACTGTGACTCAATATATGACATGGGGAATTTTAGTGAGGAAAGATTTATTTGATATCATAGTTTTTAGAAGGTCATAATTTGTTCATAAGTGGGAGCCTAGAAAATGGCAGAATCACCTGGCAGGACAAAACAGAGGACCTCATGTCATAGCAGAATGGAACCAAGTCTTGGAGAAAGGGCAAGACTGGTACACACCCCTCCAGGTCAAGCCGTAAGCATCCCCATCTTCCAGTCATGCTCCACCTCCTAACAGTAAACAGTATACCCATAGATACATGAGGCTTTGGGGATACTGCAGATCGAAATCATCATTGTATATACTTCAGCTTTGTCTTATTTGTGTGCTTCTGTCAACATTTATAGTTAAGCATTTTATAAACTCATTGATCAATATTTTGGTGAATGACAGTTTAATCTTATTACTTGGGTAAGAAGAACATATTTGAAGAAAAAAATGAAAAGTAATGATATATCACTGATAACATAGTTTTTAATATTTTGAAAACCGCTTTTAATCTATAAAGCATAATTTAAACTAATTTTTATTTTTGCATTCATATAAATTTATATTTCCACTTGCTTTGGATTTTATTGTATTTAATGTATTTCAATCTGCTTTTTAATTATTAGCTTGGAACTCTCGTATTTTATTTTCATATAGCCTCTCTTAATATTATGTTTTTTTTTCTCATGACAACATGTCCCTCTGTATCCCAGACTGGTCCTGAACTCACTACGGAGTCCAAGCTGGTCTTGAACTCATGGCATTCCTCTTTTCTCAGCCTCCTGAGTACTGGGATTACAGACATGGACCACCCCACCTGGTATATGCAATGCAGGAGGATCAAACTCAGGGCTTTGCACTTGCTAGGCAGCCATTTTAACTACTGTGCCATTCATTCAGCCCTCTTAATAATATTCTTGAAAATTCATAACAGAAACAAATCAATACCATATTGTGAAAATGTGTGCTCATTCTGCAGTTATATGTTGAAATTCATATCTATTAGTATAAGTGATGACGTTTAATGTGGAAGAGTTTTGCTGCTTTACGAAAGAAACCTGAGGAAAAAAACCAATGCCTTTCTCTTGTGAGGGCACATTTACATGAAAGAGGTCGTATTTATGAAGTGGTCAGCCCTCACAATCACTCAAGCTTCAAGTACAATCTGGAACTATGAGAAATAAATGATTATGAGTTACACACTTTTATCCATTTTTTAAAAAGAATCCAACTGTACTAAACAACAAATGGAATTTTTGTTGCAAAACATCATCAGCAAAAATCAAATTAAGAAAAAGAAGGAAAATATTTTTAAATCATAGACTAACTCCTACATAATTTTTATAAATTAAGACACATAAATTCTTCATATAAGATTAAAGACCAATTTTTAGTCCATGATACAATTAATCATTAAAAAATTAAAATCTAGGAATATTATTCCTCTTCACTGAAAGCATAAAAGAGTAATTTAATAGTGAATATCAATGTTATCAATATTAACTCTTTAATGCCTATAATGTAGACATATTAAGTGAACTCATTCAATTCTTGAATAATCTGCTGTTCGACACTAGAAAGTTTCATGTAGTAGCTACTGTATTTGGCTTTAAACAGCTAAGTAAATGTATATGCAAATTCTGAAAATATATTAGTCACTTTGGCTTGTTACAAAAATTTTACCAAAATATAATCACAATCACTACGTCACTAAACGTTATTTTTGTTCACTAGAATCACGCTAATTTTTCATGTGCTTGGTTGATTTACTGAAATGAATTTGAAAAAATTCATCTCCCAGCATAAATCAATATTATCATACAGATGGAAAAGAATATTATGTCAATACTGATTGATAAAGTTGATATGTTGCCATTCACGTCATTATAGATTAAGGCTTTTTTCTTCGATTCAGAAAATGTAAAATAGTCTTTCAATTTTCCAACCCATTTAATTTGAGCAGAAAGTAATAATTTAGAAAAAAATAGAAGCTTGACGTTTAGGATTTGATTGACATGTGGCGAAAGTGTATTTCAGTTGTAAAGAAAGAGGTTAGTACCAATGGAATGCTGTCGACTCAGTTGATACCCTCAGGCTCCCTTTGTCCAAATATAATTGATTTTAAAGCTATGAATACAAAAAAGTGAGACTTTCTTGTGTCTATATGAATTTCTACTGACACAGCCTTATCATTTTATTTGAAATACATTTGTAATGGATTGTTCCCTAAAGCAAGCATAGATAATTTTCTTAAGAATTCCTCATAATGTAAAGTAAATTCTGAACCTTTGCATTTCATGATAATATAGAAAAGGAATGTCTCTATGCACACATAAAATGAAATAATCAATAATACATAACAAAATAGAATTAAATGAAAAGAGTGACTAAAGTAGAATTTCAGAAGATAAAGGAATCATTGCAACATGTAGAAAATAAAGTCAGTGTGTGCATAGACCTGCTAGACTGAGGAGGTTTGAAAATGTCGAAAATGTTAATGGTGTCTTATTATTTACTCTATAAATCTAGGGAAAAATCATAGGTTCCGAGAAATGTATTTTTTATTTAAAACTAATATGGTTATAATTCTGTTTTATTCTAAGCTATCATTTGAGGATAATTGGAATACATCAATTCAAAGCAGTTATAATGTATTTTAGGGATTTGGGTGTATTGCTAAGTGGTTAAAGTACCTACCTAAGGTGCACAAAACCCTTGGTTTGATATCCCAGAACTACATAGAAATAGCAAGGTGCAGTAATACAAGCCTATAATTTTAGCACTTAGGAGGCTGACACAGGAGCAATTTCATGAGTTCATGGTCAGGTTGGGTTACATAGTGAGTTCAGGACCAACCAGGACTACAGAGAAAGATGCTATCTGAAAGAAAAGAAAAAGAAAAAACAAACAAACAAAAAACCTAAACTATTTGTATTTTATCTTATTGAACATTTAGATGGTGCTTTACAAGAAAAACAAAATAAAAGTCTTAGATTATACACTATTTTGGTTATCCATTTTATTAATGAAATTCCAATTCTAAGTTGAAATTAAAGATTGTTAAAATGTACTTACCAATATCTGTATTAGCAATGTATCTCATAAAATAATTTTGAAAATTGTCAACTTATTCTTGATACAATGCTCTTCTGTGCCTCTCTTTCTTCTTGGCAAATTGCACAAGCATTGAGGTTTTTACCTGGTGTGGGGAGCAATTTCAAAAATGAGATCCTTACTTCGGTCTTTATGTGTTCCGCTTCTGCTGGGCTTTCCCCACACATGGAAGTTGCTGCATAACCTGGAACTTAGGAAGATGATCAATCACAGCAGTAACAGTCCTTCGCAGATTTTTATTCCCACCGGAATGTTGACATCTATCACATGCCTGAAATGTTCAGTTAGTTTTTGATGATTTAAGGCACAGATGCTGGGGGTGGGGGGCGGTAAAAAAAAAAAAAATAAAGAAAAGACACAAATGCTCTCTCTCACCGAATCTATTTTGATGGAAGAATCAAAATGTATTTGGTAAAGAATGACAATTATTTCAATTCTTTTTCAGGATCAAAAAGCTCAAAAGTGAATGTACCTTGTAAGTCATATTGTGTGATGTTTTCTAATCAAAAGAGAACATTGTTTATGGTGTGCAAGTCTCTGTTCATACTGTAGTAGGCAACTATCTTCCAAATTGAAGAATTCTGCTTTATGCATCTATTCACAATATACATAATGTATAAAGTGCTATATGCATCAAGTTATGCTACGAGACAACACATGAAATATACTTTTTACTAATTTAATGTATCCAACTATATAATAGTGACGTTTCAAGTACTTTAAGATGTCAAAAGTGTAAGTAGCCATTGTATTTTACCATGTTCTAGAAATTTAACTGAAAACCGTACCAGAGTGTGAAACTTTTTATGTAAGAGACTGAAAGTGAAAATAAAATTCCAAGTTATGAACTAGTAATGAACACCCTTTTTTTAAAAGTTTGCTTTCACTCACTTGAAGAAGCAAATCTTTAGATTTACTGTTAGATGCATGCAGTTGCTGGTTTGATGGAAAGTGTTTTAAGTATCAAACTGCAATTACATATTAACAATTTAGAATATAAATGTAAAACAAAGTAAATATAACTACTTTTTTAAAATGTTGCTTTTATAATATTCTTTTTATTTCATAAAATCAAAATTTTGGTTTGCGGTATTTTTTTTCAGAAAGCAATTTAAATATTTGTAAGAATGAAAATTATGCAAATGACTCGTTCTAAAATGTTACTGAAAATAACCTCAGGAATTTTGACATAGTAGGTGTATTAGTCCTTTTTTATTCCAGGGACAAATTATCTAACAGTCACAACTTAAATGTGGGGAGTTTTGTTTGATTCTTACTTTTTGGTGGATTAAGTTCGAAGTTATCAGGCTTAAAGATAGAAATGGTAGGAGGAGCCTGACAGAAGACAACTGCTCATTCTGTGGCAACTGGAGGCAGAGAGGTAAAGAAGGAACCTGACCCAAAAATGTATTCTTCTGCGTCAGTCCACCAGTGAACAAGCTCCAACCAAGCTACAAGTTTTAAAACCACAGTTTGCTACTAAACATCTCAGTGAAACAATCAGCTGAAGAGTTTTGGGATCTCATGACCTAATCACATTGCAAAAACTTGAGATTTGGTGGGCTATTCAGATCTATAATAAATTATAGCAGCATTTTCAAGAAGACGATTGTGGGATTTGTGCCCTTTACAACTTTAAAAGTTCCGATCAATCTTCCAAATTATAGATAATGTTTATGTATGACTCCATTGAAATATTAGCAATATTTGAGCAACTATCTGGCATTCCTTACAGGATTGGATGAAGATTAATGAATCCAGGATACCCTCTTGTAATTTCTCTGAGTCACTTTGCCATACTGTTTGTTAATAATGACATGTCTACTGTGCCACTTGAGTTTGACTCTGTCCCTTTTAATAGTACCTGTTTATCTGCATGTCTAGAGCATTCCTGAGAAATCATCTTCATTGATTACTCTTCTAATCTGTTCATTGCTTAAAAATGTTTAAGTGTTGCAAATGTTTTGCATAAACCTTTAAATAACAGACATTTTTTTTCTCTATTGTACATCTTAGTATCTCCAGGGTTTAACTTCTGTTGATCACCTAGTAGATGTTCACTTAAAATCTGTGCAACAGATAGGCCTTACATGTAATTTATAGAGCAACTTACCTCGTCTTTATCCAATTCCACATTCAGTTTTCAGTTCTGTGCTCTCTTTTTCTATCTGTCTGTCCCTCTCTCTCTCATATATATGAAATATTATGACACATGTAGTCATTAGTTTTCTATTTGGTCTCCCCCATTAAAACATTTTGTTTGAAAACAACTTTTATTCATTTCCTTAAGATTCTCAGGCCCTTGCAAAAAATTGACATACTGTATAGTATATTGATGCTTGATGCATTGTTATTCTGTATGTTGAGTGGTTAAAGTCACTTTTTTCTAGGAGAGTTCAACTGTACATACCCTTTCATTAATTTTATTATTTTCTAATCAACTTTCGTTCTCAGCTGACACACTTGGCACAATTGGCTTCTTTCAGGAAACCTTTCCTAATCTCCAAGTTAACATATTCTATTTTACCTTTTTGTCTGCTACTAGCACTTTATCCTGAGTTTGATCACATATTAAAATTTTATTTTATACTCTTTTGTGATATTTGACATAAAGTTGTCCTATATTTATAAAAAGTTTCTAATATTATTTATTTTTCATTATATGACATAACTTTTATTAAATGACCCTAAGCAATATTATAAAGTATGAAAGTAATCTAGTAATGCTAGAATAAATATGAATGCTAATACCTTATTTACGTAATTATATTATGAAAATTTTATTTGATTTTTATCCCTAATTATTTATTTTAATGCCATCAATGTAGTATTTAATTTGAAATTTCTATTAGATTTTAATGAAAAATAAATAAATACCAGAAATAAATCATCCAAACTCTGGAGAAATATGAAATTAGGGAAAATTCATACACAAATGAATATAAACATTTAAGTCTTATAGTTAAAATGAACTGAATATTATGAAATCATAGGTCATCTATAAAACAACATTAACTGGGCTAGAGGAAGGGCACTGCAGTTAAAGATCTTAACTTCACAGAAGCAAGGCCCTGAGTTCAACTCTCCAGCGTCATATGAGGTTGGGTGTGGTGGCACCTGCCTGTAATCCCAGCAGTAGTTAGGCTGAGATGAAGGGACTGCTGAGTCCAAGGCTAGCCTGGGCTAAAGCATTGAGTTCAGGACCAGCATGGGCTATAGAGCTAGACCCTGTCTCAAGCAATAAAATCAAATAAAACAAAAACAAAATAACACTAATTTCATCAAGAAAACATAGGTGGAACAGTAGAGGTGCATAAATTGGCTTACAACTTAGGGTCTTTGTGTCTCATCTATCACATGTGAATGCCTTTGTTTGGTACTAGAAAAATAAACAAATAAATAGTGTTTTGAAAAAAGAAACTCACAATTTTGTTAATGGCAAAAATAGAATTAGATGTAAAAACTAATAGAAAATCCAGAGATAATTTCAAAGAAAACCATAAAATGAAGATTTCTCAAAAAGTTGACATTTAAAATACTTATTGAGTGGAGAGTTTCTAATGATCAGAAAGTTGAGAAACGAATAAAACAATTGTGAGCCATATACACATATATGAAATGCAATATACAATTATATGAAATGCATGAAGAAATTTCCAGAATTCATATAATTCTCATTAATTTAGGATTAGGCAAAGAGAAAGTAGAAGACAATAGTTAGAAAGGACAGTGATCTTACACTACATTACAAGGCCTGGTTACCTCTTCCATACCCTAATGCAATCTAGTTGTGTAGAAATTGACAAAGTTCCTGTGAGAAGTCCTTTTGTTGGAGTTTAAACTTATAAAGTTCTGGGAATAATCATAGCTTGTTATGCATTTGTGACTCATATACGTTCACTATTTCTAACAATTTCTAAACTTACAAGTTAAAAATAGTTTACTTTTGAGTTTGAAGTTCATGCTGAATTCCAAATATTATAGCATTACTTAATAGATTTTGAATTATGAATTACATTTTGTCCACCTCAGAGTCCCCAGTGCTAATACTCCTGCCCTAATATTGCAGAGATGTTACTGTTTAGCATTTTTTAAAAAAACTCTGAGTTGAAATAAAAAAGGACTTGAGTATGTTACTTACAAAAAAGTACAACTAAAAGAAGTATATTTTAACATGGACATTTCAAGTATAAAATAGCACCGTTGACACATTAGTGGCAAAATTAACTTAAAGTACTAACACAACATATTTTATCACTTTGGAAACCCATTTACTATTTAATCTAGTTTTAGTGGGTATTTTCTTTGGCAGCAATTGGGTATTATATATCTAATATTTTTGATTATTTATGAATTAATATTCTTCCCTCTTTTCCTTTGGAACTTTTATAAAGTGGGTAGTAAAACTATAGTACAAGGCCATTTGTAAATCAGATATTCTCTTTTTCCTCTTAAGTAAGCTAATATTAAGAGACTCTTCATCTGTTTATGAGTTAATATGAAGATGGTGGCATAATAAAGGAACAGGTAAGAATAACAGTGCTGCTGCTTCTGAAATTTGCATGTCCCTATAGAATTTTTTCTGCATCAGACAATTTATGTTTGAAGAGCAATGATGTTGCCTTTCTGATCTGCGGTCACTGTTTGGTCCTGCCTGACTACACCAGGCGTCAGGCCTGTGGACCATGGGGCATATTTAAGGATACAAGTCCGGATCTAACCAGTCTGGAAAGAAAAGTAAGGCATTGCAGGCTGTCCAGCCATACTTTATTCGGTTCAAACAAAGTACAATGTGGGGAAACTAAGTAGCAGCTGTTGAGGTCCTCTGCCTTTCAGCAGCTCCTGAAGTCCTCCACCCTTAAGATCTTTCACTCCATTTTCTTTGTACCTTGCATCTATCCGGCAATAGTTCTGCAGAGCAGCCACTACAGTCAACTGGTTTTCCTGAAAATTCTCCAGCGATCTTGCTTTCCACCAAATTATCCATTTCTAGGAGACTCCTTTATTCCAAGCTGCCTACACACCCACTACCACCTGTCAAACCCATAGCAGTTACCCGGACGTTCTGAGTCAATTAGTGGGCAGTGATTTCAGGGTAAACAGCAGCCTCAGGCTGATAGTCAGAACTGCAGGACTCAATGGGCGATCAGAAAGGCAGTCCAGAGAAGGCAGCTGTGGAGTGAAAGTCATGGTAGCCAACCTTGCAGGCTCTGTAACTGCTGTTGTTCTCCTCAACAGTATTGGGCTTCTTCGGTCTCACTTCACCCACATTTATTTATTTATTTCAGCTTAGTGAGTCAATTAAGACAGAGCTAATAACAGAGAGCTAAGTCTTATAATTATTATTCCATGACATTGTTTTTAATCTAAGTGAAAACCGAATAATAATCCATAGCTCTTTGTCTAAAGAAGATTAAACACTTGCTGAAAAGAGCTTACGCAGCACTGAAACCATCTCTTTGTGTTCTCTATCAGAACTTGTCATTCGCTGATACTTCGAGCATCACTGGATTCCCGAAGTGAGTACAAACCACACAATTATTCCTTCTGGTGCTTCTATTCAAAACTAACAGCCTTTTGGGCAATTCAGTAAGTGGATTAAAGTTATTTGTTTCTTCTACATTTAAGAAGGCTTAAGCTTTGGCTTTGTGCTTTTTCCTTTGGGTAAGAAATTAAAGAGAAATGGAATTGTGTTTATCTGTGCAGGGAATATCACAACGTACTGTGCGGCACAGGTCCCTAAATGATTTTATTGAAATGAGAAACCCATTGCCCAGGGGAGACTTGGCTTTCCAAGTTTGGTAACAATCGTTACTCAAATATGTTGAACTCGTGTGGTGCTCCATGGTCACCATTTTACTTTGGCCTGATGTTTAAACATCATAAGTGAGACCAGTGACACAGGTAAGAGAAACTGATCAAGATCTTGGCCTTATAAATTAGTCTCTAGACTAGTAATCCTTTGATCAATATAATAAAAACTGGGAGAAGAGTTGAATATTCTTTTTGGTTCTGGATCTCTTTGTTGGGTTTAACATCAAAAGATTTTTATATGCAAGAATTAGAAATACAGCTTTATTTTATTTTTATGAAAAAAATGACATATATCTGAACTTACAAATAGTTATTATCTAATTACAATACAAAGTCAGGCAATTTAAGTAGGGGTTTGATAAAAATATTTCAAATCTTGTTTTTTCCCCAAATTTTTATTTATTTATTTATCAATCTATTTATTTGTTTATTTTTAGTACTTGATGAACTCTTTATTTGGATCAGTCCTGTTGAACTAAGGTGCTTAACTCAAGTAGGTAATAGAAGATATCTGCCAGTGTCTATATCTATCACATAGCTATGCATTCAGAAACAAAAGAAATCATCAGACTTGTTCATTGAAGTGTTGGATTGGCAAATCATTTAAATAGGAGAATTTTAATTTGTTTAAGTGCCATTCTAGCTCTTAAGCTATCAAGATTTATTTTAAATCAGTAATTGCTTCAATGATTGTTTCTTTTCCACTCAGTGTTACAATTGCTCTAGTTTTGATAAAAATCTTTTTAAAAGAAATGTTGGGTAAGAATTTTGCATGGAGTGAGGGTGAGGGGACTCCAGGTTTATGGAGTGACACCGAAGTACAAAACTTAATAATAAGAAGCATAAATCTTCATGATGGCTCAATTCTTTGTTGTTGTCGTTGTTTTTCCCCCATTTTATTGATATGTATAAGCGCAAATTTTAAGGTTTACATTGAAGTTGAGCATTTTGTGCTCATAAATATCTTGTCAAGGTGACAAGGACTTCCCCACTCTCCTTTCAACCCTCCCTTATTCAATCCCCCCATCCCTCCCAGTCCCACCTACCTAGTTCCCTCTGTTTTTCACTTTCAGTTCCATGATATAGTTGTGATCTGGGTTTCTCATACCAGGGAGACCATTTGATATTTCACCTTTGGTTCCTGGCTCACTTCACTAAGCATAATGGTCTCAAGTTTTTTTCCATTTGCCTACAAATCCTCCAAGCCATTGGCCTTTATAGATGCATACTATTCCATTGTGTAAAAATACCATAGTTTGTGTATCCATTGGTTTGTTAATGGGTATTTTGGTGTCTTCCATATTTTAGCTACTATTATTTGTGCTGCAATGAACATGGATATACATGTAACTCTGTTATATGTTGTTTTGCACTCTTTTGGGAATATTCCCAGGAATGGGATTATCTCAAATTAAAATGTTTCTGCACAGCAAAGGAAATTATCAACACTGTAGAAAGAGAACCAACAGACTGGGAAAAAAATATTCACCACCAACACCTCAGATAGGAGAGTGATAACCAGAATATACAGGGAACTGAAGAAAAGTAGGCCCACCAAAATAAAGGATCCTATAAAAAAGTGGGCAAATCAAATGAAGAGGCAGTTCACTCACAAAAAGTGCAAAAGGCCAATAGATACATGAAAAGATGTTCAACATCTCTAGCCATAAGAGAAATGTAAATCAAAACAATGCTAAGATACCATCTCATCCCAGAGAGAATGGCCTATATCAACAAGGCAAATAATAATCAGTGCTGGCAAGGCTGTGGGGAGAAAGGAACCCTCCTGCACTGCTGGTGGGAATGTAAATTTGTGCAACCACTTTGAAAAGCATTATGGAGAGTTCTCAAAAGATTGGAAATAAGTATCCCCTTCGATCTAGTGATACCTTTCCTGGGAATATTCCCAAAAGAGGTTTGTAGCTGTTTTTAAATCTTTTTCTATTTTTAGAATTTATGATACAAAAAAGTGATGAGGGAGAATTTGATATTATGTCATTAGGAGTGGCATAAGATAACTACTCAATATTGTCCTATAACATCACGATGACTTACTCAATATTATAATTATTTATTGGTCAAAATTTCAATAATTATTCTGGAGTCACTGCTTATAATAACTGTAAAAATGTCTATAATTTCAAAGAGCTGGTCATTACTATTCTACTTGTCTTTATCCACTCTGAGATCTGAGAGCTCTTTTTAAAAACCTAAAGATTTTCATTACTACAAGAAAAACAGGTGTAATTTTTTTATGGTTCTAATGCTTAGCTCACCAGCATTTGCCTTGATAATGTAATATAAATATTTTCCTTTGTATTTTTTTAGAACAAATTGGGATTGGGCAGAATTAGGTGGACCTGATAGATCCACCTAATATTTCTTTCAACTTGATTTTTTAAAATTTTCTTGTATCAAGAAATTTCTAATCATTGTCTATTTAATGTTTGTGTGGAACCTAGATTTCAATTAACAAATAAAATATATATTTAGAATGACTTTCATAATGGATTATAAATTATTACTGTCTTAACTTTTAAAATTTTGACCACTATTGATAATTATTGCCCAGCCACTAAATGTAGAACATGAGTCAAATATATGTTGCATTGAACATACATGAAGTATCCAAAATCCAGGACAAACAGGCTAAACCCAAAATCTAGTATTTCTTTGTGCCTGTTGCATTGGGTGTATTAGTGAGTAATTATGAGTATCATTATGATCATCAGAGGCCTGGAGGTAACATCTCATAGAATAAATGAAAAAAAAAGATCTGCCTAACTAATAATGACACTATTTAAAGCAACACATTATTCTCCAAGAGTGAGAATAAATGAAAATAAATTATTTCAACTCAAATGAAATTTTCACAATGTTTGTCAAGTTCTTACACAAGATGAAGTTAGAATGCCTCAAAACAAGGTACGTGGTGTTTTAAATATGTACACAACAGTAAAACTGTTCTGTTTATATAATGTGTGTCATTTATTACTAGTCGTAAGTAATGGCTTAAGTGTTTCTGAAACAGCATTCAACAATATATATACTAAAACAGTGCATGTAGATCTGTAATCAAATTCCACTTTTTACCTTGAATCACTGCACACAAAGCAGTTCCACGTTGGCAGGTAGCTATTATTTATGAGAAGATGATGTATCACTGTAAGTTCTTCTGACAGACTTTATGTATATTTCTTTTACCCAAGACAGTTGCAATTTAATAGTGCATTAAAAGACCATGTGCTATGTCATTTTTCATATGCTCTACTTATATAATCTATGCTATTTCCTGCTTGAATTCTAATTAATCTAGAAAATGGTTCATTACCTTTTGAAAATCCTCACTCTCTTTTAATGTTAATTATTAAACTTTTATAGTATTACTGAAAGACGACGTATACACACATAATTATATGTATAAAATGTCTTTATAGTGTTGAAGCTGCCATTCTTAATTGAAGCTTTTCTTAATGATTTTAATATTACTTTAAGCAAATACACTGTTTAAATTTAATAACAACTATCTATTGAAAAATAATACATATTATTTAATGAAGGGAGCCACGTAATAAAAGGCAGCAACATAGACTTTTCTTGACAATGAATTTCACATCATTGCGAAGCCAATCTCATCTTTATGCTCCTTCCCTTTCTCAAGACATCTTTCTAATCTCTGGCTTTTTTTCTGACAACTTTGTACACTATGAACCCTTTAAGTTTAAAATATCACATAAAATTACACAATCATAAGCTTAACTATATACTTTGAGATGGGAATACTGAAAGTCATCTTATGAAGTGTTTTGTTGCAAAATTCTAAAGGAAACAAACACAACTGAGAGAAAAGACAAATCAGAGATGTGACATAAATGAGCACAAAGGACCTTTGGCTTCAGAATTGTTACTAAGCTGTCTGAGCCCTACTTTGAGAAACGAATCTGATAAAGCAATGAAAATAAATCCAGAATTCTGCAACTTTAATAATTTGAGAAAGAAAACCGTTCATATAAGATGAAAATTTTTAGTTCCATCTTATTTATAAACATTGAGAGAAATAAGTGTAAAAGCAAAAAAATTAAGAAGGAATATAATAAAAATATTTTGACTTAAATCATTTTGCTATGTTTTTCTTTCCTAGGTATACATTATATCAAATAAATGGAATCACTATTTTGCATATTTTAAAAAACATATCTACTTTTTGCTTAAGAATAATGTTTAAAAACTCACTATTTTGTAGCTCCCAGTTAGCTTTCTCAATATGACTTGGAATGTAACTAGTACTTACTTTTTTCCGTAGATTACAACAAGTAGGCACTTCAAACTAATAAATCTAAACAAATCATTCATTTACCTTATTGTGAGGGTCCAGGGGTTCCTGGCCACTGTTGGCCACTAGTGACCAGGAACCACCGATTGGGGAGATTTTGGAGTCTGAAAGTAGCCTAATTTTCATGGCTGGTCTTTCAAAATCTGACCACGTGATTTTTGGTAGGGGTTTGGAAGCAGGGGAAAATTGGGCATTTGGTTATGAAGAGTTGTGGCCCACCCTAGGTCTGAGATAAGAGGAAGTGGCCCCACACCTACCGGTCTCCTCTGGAGCATCGAGATTATCAGGGCATGAGCCACTGCTGCCTACAATCGTCCCAGGCCTAGTCAGGGTCCCACACCTTATGTGCACAAATGAGAAATTAGAAAGTACATAGACATACAGCAAAATATAAGGCTGAAAAGGAAGCTAAAGTAAAAAAAAAAATCCTGAATGATTGAATATGTGGTTCATAGCAATAAGAGACTTAAAAATACATTGTCATTTGGGTAATAATTGCTTTCCTATGCTTTAAGAACTAAAACCTAAAATGTCAGTAGCTCGCGAAATACCATGTACTGGTGTTCTGTGATTGGTTTTCTTACTAAACATCAATTTTGAGCCCTATAGAATTTTTATAAAAGCACTTCCACTTGAATTTAATTTAGACTTTCATTAATAGTTGCACTTCGGGCAGAAAAAAAGTATGTTTCTAAATGTAACATTTGAAGATCATTTTTGTCTTACTTGAGACAAAGTCACTGGTACAACTATGGCAGAGAGAAATACAAAATTTGTCATCCTCAGTAAGAGAAAATAAACTACATAAAACTGGTAATATATTGCCATAAAATAAATTGCCTTTGATAATATGAAGTCTTTGTAGTCTTCATAGGTGTTGGATTATACATGTTTGGTGGATTACTACACATATGACCCGGAAGGGGTAGAACACAGAGCTTAATTGTAAATGGGTGGAAAGGGAGGCGTGACCCAGAAGGGAAGGACCACTGCGGGAGAGCACCTGGATGGTTTTACCCCAGCTCTACCTTCCTTCTCTCATTTGACATCTTGCGAACCATTCTTTGAAACAGCTAAACCTCTGGGTTGTTATTCTACCTTTGCTGATTTCCCTTGAATGACCTGAGATTTCTCAAGCTATGATAAATCTTTCCTCTCTTCAGTTGTGTATGTTAGATATTTTGTAACAGCAATTAAAAGATAACTAGCACAGAAATATAAGCATGCCTTTTGCTGTGACTTTACCCTATGATGTAGTTTAGAAGCCTTTGGAATTCATATGTGGGAAGAATTTAAAAACTTTTGGGAATACCAGCTAAGGAAACCTGATAATACTGTAAACTGATCTTAATGAGATATTCTGGTCAGATCTCAAAAGACCAGAATTTGGATGAAAGTGTGGGTTGGAAATGCCAGGCTCAAGAGGCCTCACATGGGAAGGAAGGATTTATTGACAACTAGTCCAAAAATCACACATGCTACACTCTGGTAAAATGTGTGTCGGTATTTTGCCCTTGTTCAGACATTTAACTGAAACTGCAATTAAGGGCAGTGGATTACTTAATTTGGCTGAAATTTCATTGCAGCCCAATGTTCAGGCAATCTGATGGGTATTGTTTGTGGCTTTTTGCACACTGTACAGTACGAAGCAGGGAAAAACTGTAGACATCGTTGCATTCTGTAGGGATAAAGAGAGAATTTTTTTTTTTTGCTCTAGTTCAGCCATCTAAGAACTCAGAGGCCTCAGCCACCATTGTCCAAGGACCTTTCTGCCCAAGGCAGTGGCACACCTTGGTGACATCCACGTGGTGCTGGTTTCACTGGAATGTAGAGTGCAAGAATGTGGGGTCAATAGACATGTCTACCAAGACTTCTATGGACCTTTTAAGCCAGGCGGTGGGACCTTGGGTGAGTAATGCATGTGCTGTGAAGGAGAAGCCTAACACGCAGTGGAGCCCCAGTATCATGAAGGTGCCCCAGACTCACCCATCTTCAGAGGAAGGCCGTAGGTGGTGAGCAGAGCCTGTCCAACAGAGAAGGTATGGAGGTTGCAACCAGAGGAAACACTGTAAGAATAGGACCACCCGAAACCTCTAGAGCTCACATCTCCCCACAGTTTATGCTAAATATACCACTACTGGTTTTAACCCTTGCCCCGCTGGATTTAAACTTGCGTGGGTCCAGTTGCTTTCTAGTCCCCTATTCCTTCATTTAGAAATAGAAACTTTTAGCCTGTCTCTTTGTATGGTAATTTTTTTCCCCATTTTATTGATATGTATAATTGCAAAATTTAAGGTTTACAATGAAGCTTAGCATTTTGTGCACCAGGAAGGTGTACGGAAAAAAGTTGTTTAACTTTCATATTTTCACAGAAACTCACACCTAAGAATTTTTCTCAAGTCTCAGAAGAGATCTTGCGCTTGTTTTTTTGTTTTTTTGTTTTTTTGTTTGTTTGTTTTAGATATGCTGAAACTGTTGACTATGGCAACTCCTAGCGAATGACTAATTGCTTTTTTCACAAGGAACTAGATACAAGTCTTTCGAGGATCAGGGGCAGAATATCACGATTCGTTTTAGAACATCCCCCCAATCTCCCATTAATTGGTTGTTGCAGATTATGGATATGTAATAGATTATGAGCATATGGTGGCCTATGGGTATGTGTGTGGCAGATTACAGGTATGTGATAAATTACTGTGCCATGAATGACTGGAAAGATCGGATCTCTTGAGCTCAACTTGGAAGGCTTGGTTTGGAATGAGCAATTCACCAGGAGACCGGGGGAAGGGGGATGCCAGGAAGCTCTGCACTTCCTCTGTCACTTGGCAACCTGCCTGCTATACCGGGAAGGTTGAGCTTCAGAAACTCTGAGCTCAAACAAAAAAGGAAGTAATAATAAGTTATGCAGATTATTTCAATTTATATTATAATAAATAAAATTGAAAAAGCATGAGCTTAATACATGTCATATACAAATGAACATGTACATCCATGTTTTTCAATTAAAAACTCACCTATTACATAAAAATAATAAAAGAACATGAATAAACAAATAACATGAAACTATTCTACTAAGCTTTGGAAAATAAAATGGAAATCAGCACAAAATATGACATAGAATAAGTAGCTACAATAGACTCAACATAATAAATCTTTATAGTAACAATAGTGGCTAATACATATTTTGCCACTTGTGGGTTATAAAATAAATCTAAAACATCTCTTAAGAAAGATAGGTGAAGACATAATGAAAATTATAACAGAAATTGAGTAGTAAAATAATAATTTAACGAAACTAAAATTAAGTACACATGTTAAAATGATCATGAAAATAAAATAGAAGACACATTTTCTGTCTTAATACATATTAGTTACTATACTAAATATTATTGTGTAATTGAATAGCCTAACGTATTTCTTTCCCAGAAAAATGGCTGAGAGTTGTTCTTAACTTCTTAGAAATCTAAAGAATAAATTTTAATTTTATATCATATTTCATAAATGTAATTCTAAAAATGCGGTTGTAACAGGAAAGTTATTTGTGAACTTACAGTCATGATTTTAGACATGAGTTAATTATTCACCTGTTGCAACAAAAGCTTGACAATCATCCTTAGCTCTATACAGGAGGCACTAGTTACAGAAGGAAACCAGCTATGGAGGAAAAATCAATAAGTTTGGAGCAGTTAAAAGCTAAAGAAGAAAGTTTACCCATTAAAAGTTTCAAGAATTGGAGGCAGCCAATTACTTGGGCAGTTACAGTAGAGAAGCTACTTCAAATTGTCAGATACTGGGGCGATCGCAAAGAAAGGAGTGTCCCATATGGAGAACTCGCCCTTGTAGTTCGCCTGTTTCTAAAAAGGTTGTGTATGACACAGAATGAAGAAAACTACAGTGACTGAGTGAAGCTGGTACAGCAGAATGAATCCGAAAAAGCAAAGCATACATCTAACACGACTGAGGACAAGGGTGCCAACTATCCTTTCCTAAAATGTTTCCAGCTTGAGAGTCTGAGGAGAGGTGGCATTGGGCTACATCAGAGATGAAGGGCTGTTACACATACACACAAAACATGACAGAATGGAAACATTGAAGGTAACAGTACTACAAAAAATAGAAGAAAGGAAATACTGGAGACTATCGAGAGAGAAGTGAGAGAAAACTAAAAAAAGAATAGTTACTAACTGGGCTGAGGATGTAGAGGAGCAAGAGAAATTTAATAATAATAATAATAATAATAATAATAATAATAATAATAAAGACTCCCTGTGGCGGCTTGCTGTGGCATGGGTGTACCCAGCATGTGGAAGTGGAGGCAGGAACCAGAGAAGCCACGTTGTGGATGGAGCACATTGGCTGATGAAAAATGTTTGTCTCCTTATTAAGGGGTATAATGACTTTTAAAATAAAAAATAAAAAGAGAAGGTAATTAGAACATTTATGAGATACTTAGAAAAAATGAAAGTATTCACTGTGGCATTCAGAGGAGTTTTTTAAATTGATCACTATTTTGATAGTATGTAGGTTGTGGTGAAAGTGTTAAAGAAAACAGACATATTCACATAGCAATACACCCCAGGTCACATTTCTCTAATTTTTCTATTCATTAACTTTTTATCTGTTACTCTGTGAAACAGAAACAACACATGAGGCATTATTGTTTGAGGTAGACCATCTACCTGCCGAATTATAGATGGCCTACTGACTAACACATAATTTTTCCAATGCTTTTTATCCACATATTTTATTTAGGAGTATTATTTTTAGAAGTTTTAATAACTTTTCTGGCTCTGGGTTAAAAAAAAATTTTGCCAATAATTCAAAAATATTTTGCCTAGTGAAAGAACTCAGATAGTATCAAATATCACTTGATCACTTACTGAATTAGAAAACAAAAATTCCATATTTTCACTTTATAGATTCAGTAATTGTGTTGTATGGTACTTCAGTGAGACAGATGAGAACAAACACTTTGACACCCAAAATAATATAATTTAAAAGGAGCTGGCAACTACACATTGGCTTATGCCAGAAAATCTGTACATCCCCAAATGTAAAAAGGGGGTGGGTCATAAAGCCTTTATGGTGAGGAGGTTTATGTGAATTGAGAATGTAGTTTACAGAAGCAGAATTTGGTGGCACAAACAATGGATGGCCAGAGAATATTATCACAAAGGCATACATCATACAGGAGTCAAAAATGTATCAAAAGCATGGAGAACATTGTAAAGAATGCTTACGTATAGCATATATCATGTAGAAGTCAAAAGGTGACGGTCCCACAGGAAGACCTTGTGGAGAATGCTTACATACATCCTGTAGAAGTGAAAATCCTAGAGGAAGCAATAATCCTATAGGCTAGAAGCTATTTTGAGTGTGCATGCTGTCAGCTTAGCAAAACAGATCTTGTTTAGTATGATAATTTTGCTAAAGTTAGAACTTTGGGGAACTTGGCTAGGTTTGTACATTGTTAGAATTATATTAATATTTCTTTGACTTATGCTTTATATCAAGTAAATTGTTGCTATGATTTTGGTTATATATAGAACAATTTCATGTTTAATTTTAAGCTATATCTTAAAACATTTTAGGCTAAAATATTTATTTGACTTATTTTAAAATGAAAATTTATATCCAATGTACAAATTTCAGAATCTCTTTCTGTGGGAATTTCTAATATTTTACTTCCTAGTTGGTATTATTCCCGTATTATTAATGGCCTTCGTCACAACTACGACTTCGGCTTGGCTCTCAACTTTATCCCCCCACCCCCCACCCCCACCCCTCCCGCCTTGGGCACTTCTCAGTCACTGGGACACAAGTTCTGGCTCCTACAAAGTAAAGGAGGAGAGATTAATTTTGAGAATGAGCTCACGGATGAGTATTACTCATCTATGATCCAAACATAAAATAGTGCAGAGGAAATTTTAGACGTAATTATTATAATATTTTCAACAGCCATGGGTAGAAGGCTTGTTTGTAACTAATGGCACTTTTGGACAGTGTTATAAACTTTGCAGTAGAGCTTAGTTGAAGGACGTAGGTCACTGGGGCCATTACATTGTAACCCATATTTATTCATTTGACCCTTTCTCTCCCTGTCTCCCTGTTTCTCTAAGCTTCCAAACAACCTTGAAGCAAGGAATTTGCCTGCACTACAACATCTCCCTAGGATGCACTGCATTACCACAAACACAATGATCCTATGTGATTATGAAACCACTGAAACTGGGAGCCAAAATAAATATTCCCTTCTTTAAGTTTGCTTAGCTTAGAAAATTTCATAGTAGTAATAACTGACTAATAAAACTATAAACTACTAAAGATTAGAAAATTCAATTCAACAAGACAAAAGCTGACTGTAAATTATTCATGGTGAAATTTAGAATTCATCAGAAAAACTGCATTATTTGCCAAAAAACATTCTGTTTGAGAGACAATTAAAAATTACCTCTCTTTACTTATTGCAATCATTGTTTGTCAGTTGACTACGTGTAAAAAATTATATTTTATATTGTTTTTTTCAGTATGAGAAATTCAAAGTGTATATAAGTGCGGGAGCCAAATAAGAGTGCTATTAGGAAACAGGGAGAAAGATTTCACGGAGAGGGAGATTGAAGGTGAGACGTGTTGGAAGGTGTGAAGTGATAAAGGAAAATAAAACCGATGATGATGGAATATATATGTGTATCAATTCCTCAAAGTAAATGTAATTATTTTGTATGGCAAATACACGCTAATAAAAAAGAATAATTTTGGGGGAAAAGTATGTACAGATATTGGCATATGAATTTCTAAACTTATCTCAATAGAGAATATTTGTCAGTGAGTATGTACACAAAATGCTCAAAATCACTGTAAACTCTAAGTTTTACACTTATACATATCAATAAAAGGGGGTGGTAAAAATGTTCTTAGGTTAAAATGTATCTGATGCACAGAGTCAACTAAACCAAACAGTAGAAAAAATATTCAGGAGATTCCTGAAGATAGTGGAGTAGTCAACAATACTCCCAGAATACTCTGGGGTTGCCAACTTCTTTTTCCAGGTGTTTGGAAAGTACCGTCAAAAGAGAAACCAAACAGAAAAGCAGCTCAAAGGATGATCCACCAAGCGATTCTTACCTGAGGGGACCTTGGAGGAAAAAAAAACAAAGCTCTGTTTTAATCCACCACTTTGAGGAGGGATGTAAGCCTTCAGGAGGGAAAGTGTAGGGAAAAATTCCAGGGAAGAAGCAGGACCTATCTACTACATTTCCCCAATGTTGGGGAGACTAGTGCATGGAGATCATGACTTTCTGTCAAAGGAGGAGGAATGCAAACCTCAATAGCTGGGGTCCATATCATAGAACAAGTCCAGAGAGGAACAAAATCAATATAACACCAATTAAAGTAAACTGAAGTTCCAAAAACAACCAGGAACCATCAATATATTTTACAAAAGAGCTAAAACCACACACTGGAGAAAGGACAAACTCTTTAGAGATTGGTGCTGGGAAATCTGTTATTCGCTTGTAGATGGATGAACTAGACTCAGTCTTTCATTCTGTACTAAAATCATATCAGAATGATTGAAAGACCTAGGTATTCATACTCTGAAACACTGAGCCTGGTGAAAAAATGAAATAGCTAAAATTGTAGAAGACATAGACATAAGGAAGAATTGCCTACGGAAAGCATCAATTGTGCAGACAATAATATCAAGAAATTACAAGTAGTACATCACCTAACTCCAGTTGTGTGGGCCTTTAATCCCAGAACTCTAGGATGCTAAAGCTGGAGAAATGCAGGTTCAAGCCGAGCCTAGTCATGCTAGCGATTTGATGGAATCCTGTCTGAACAAATTCAGCTGAGGATATGGCTCCATGTGGAGGCCCTGGGGTTAATACCCAATACAAAAGAAACGCACACACACAGACACACACACACGCACACACGCACACACAGACACACCATAGCATGCATTTGTACAGCAAAGAAAATAGAAAATAGTCAATTCTGGATCTTTTCTGGTTGCCTATGAATTTTAGAGATTTTTTTGTAGTTGTGTGACAAAGGCTATTGGCATTTTACCCTGTATAGAGCTTTGGAAATATGCCATTCTGACAACATTACTTCTTCCAATGAAGGATCATGAAATCTCTTTCTTTTTTTGAAAGCCTTCTTCAATCTCTTTCCTCAGGATTCTGTAGTTTCCTCTGTATAAGTCTTTCATTTCTTTGGTAAAGTTTATTTCTGAGTATTTTATTTTATTTTATTTTTGTTGCTATTGTGAAAGAGGTTGATTTCTTGATTTTCCTCTAGTTTAATTTTTATTGTTGTATATAAATGCTATTGATTAGTGAATATAGATTTTATAACCTGCTACTCTGTTAAATTCATTCATTGGATCTAAGAGTCTTCTGGTGGAATTTTTGTGGTCTTCAATGAGTATCACGTCTTCTGCAAAGAGGGATATCTTAACTTCTCTCCTTTTATTTGTATTCCTTTCATTTCGTTCTCTTGCCTGATTGCTTGTGCCATAATTTCTAGCACTATGTTGAAATAGTAGGGGTTACAGAAGACATTCTTGTCTTATTCCAAATTTTAGTGTGAACCTTTTCAGTCTTTTTCCATTTAGGATGTTGGCAGAGGGGTTTTTGCTTGGATCAGATTGAAGCAATATTGGCAAAGATCTGAAGAAAAGAGACTTAAAAATCATTGATGGAAGGCGAAGTAGTATAGTGATTATGAATGAATGTTTGGAGGTTAATTAAAATAAAAAAATCTATTCTATTATTGATTGACCCCAGTCTTGTATATATACATAGTTAGAATTTGGAATGTCTCACATAGCCTTGTGTTAAAGGATTGATCCCCAGTTCATTAGGATATGGGAGGTAATGGGAATTATCAAAGATGGAGGCTCAAAAAAGTCTTCAGGACTTATGAGTGCATTTGAAACCAATTTTTTTTTCACTTTCTATCTTTTGAATCCTAGCCATGGCATGAGCAGCTTTGTTGGGCTCTATAATTCCTGTTTTCATGTCATCTCTTACCCCACACCCCAAAACAATATAGTCAATTGACCATGGACTGAATCCTCCAAAACTATGAGCTAAACATCTTATTTTATATAATTTTTACCGTGGGTATTTTTTCAGAGTAGTGGATGGCTAACATAGACAAAATTCACTATGAAATGCAGATTTTTCATCATTGTATTTCTCAAATGATGAATACATAGAATATATTTCAAAAGGAATTAGGAAAAAAATGAGAGAAAAAATCCAGAGAGAGCCTGGAGTGCTTTAAGTGGAGTTTCATGGGTCACTTTATACAGAGGCAGCTTGGACTAGAACGCTGATAAAAAGGAGAATAGTGAAGCCAGCCTGAAAAGTTTAAAATGGGAATGAAGATTCATTGGAACTTGAACTGGAAGACTGACTTGTTACCATTGCAAAGAATCTGATTATATTTTATCTGTGCTTTAAAGGCTTATGAGAGACTAAGCATAAAAGTCATAAACTAGTTATCTGGAAACAGAAGTTTTAGGTCATCAAAGCAGTCAAGCAGCAGTGTGGAATTATTGGCTGCTTTTACTCAGAGGTTACAGTGAGAATTAGGAATAAAGAGAAGAGAGCAAAGAGATCTGGAAAACTCACAACTTGGAAGAAAGTGAAATATACAAAGTTTCAACCGAAGAGGATAGTGTCAATAAGTAAATGCTTTGAACTGGAACAGTAAGAAAGACACTTTGAAGGCATTCTGAGAATTGGCAAGGTCACAGACATCACAAATAAGTGCAGAGATACAGAAAAATCAACTTTGTTTACAAATGTTCCAGGGCAGAGTCTTTAGAGGAAAGTTCTTCAAGGAGTCTGGCCCACCCACGGTGACTTATTCAGTCATATATGCAAAATACCCAAAGGTTTTCACAGGCATGGTTCAAGCTCAAGCTGATGATACATCTTAGCATGTTTTACATTATGTTGAATTTGTTCACATGCAGAATATGAGGTTAATGGGTCATGAAGCATGCAAAATTTGAGAGGAATTTCTGAAAGACCAGGTGCTATGTCCCAGCACTATGGCTGCTGAAAGCATTCCCAGAGAAAATGAGTGGTGTAAGCGCATAAAGCATTGAGTGCAGTGAGGTTCCAGGAAGGAAGGGAGGCCAGGGTCCGGACATGCCAACAAAGGAAAACCGAACGAAGCAATGAGGTCTAGGCCCGATCAAGGGGCCAGTCAAGTGGGCTGTAACCACCAAGGCTGTGTGCAGGGGGCTACCAGATGTATTTGAGGCCTGTCTGCCAAGTAGAGTGCCCCCTGTGATTGACGTGAAGAGCTAGGATATATTATATACAAGGATTTAATCTTGCTTGGTCTAAGGCTTCATTTTAATTTCTCCATCCTCTCTTTGGAACAGCAGAGCTTACACTGCGCTATTGTCTTTGGAAGTGTGTAACTTATGTATAGTTTTCATGAGTTCACAGGTGAGTATGGTTTGCTATAGCGGTTGGGATACGGGAACCACACCTAAATTGAGAACTGAGATCCAGCCTGGATTAGAGTGTGAGTGATTTGTGGGTTGGCCAATGAGGGAAAAGCATCTACCCAGATGTGGGAGGGCCAACAGGAACTCAACCAGTATAAAAGAAAGGAAGAAAGCATGTTACAGCTTCTTGCCCTGGGAAAGCACTCACCTTTTCAATTGTCTACGGGCACCGGGCGCCGACTTGCTTCATGCCACAAGTTTCCATCACAGATTTGCTCCAGTCTCAAATTGTGCCTGTCTGCCCATTGCATATCTTCAGTTGCTGGTCTTCAGTTGCCAATCTTCAGTCTCCCATCTTCACCATTGTTCTTAGATCAACCGAGATCTGCAGCAGACTCTCAGTGGCTGGCCTGCAGGCTGGATGGGAGTTCTACTTTGTGACTGACATGGGACACTCCAGCTCTCACACATGCAGGCCGCCGTCTTAGACTATCTTTATCCTCAGATTTGTAAGCCTCCAGGATAAATCCTTTTTGTTATAATTTCTGTAAATTGAAAAAATCCAATCTAATACATATTGCACTTGCTAGTTTCTCTATCCTAAATGAAAGCTAGAAATCAATATATATATTGTTTATGAAGAGTTTAATGGAAAATTTCTAAGGTGATATCTGCAAAAGCGTGACCTTTGAGTAATCTTATTTCGTTGAAAGAAGAAAGTTTATATTACATTTACATCTTCAATTCACACTAGGCATAGAGCAGTTTGTCGTATTGTACTATGCAATATTTTCTCTTATAGAATTTTTGCAACCTGGTTAGTACTTTTAGTAAAATGAAAAAAGGAGTTTAGAGGAATAGTTCAGGTGTTAAAGCACTTCCCTACTAAGTGCTAAGCAAACACTAAGGTACCGGAGTTCAATTTCCCAGCACTGTGTAAACTGGATTTGATGGCACGTGCCTCTAATCCCAGCACTTGGGAGACTGAGGCAAACAGATTGTCCTAAATCCAAGGCCAGCGTGGGCTATATAGTGAATTTAGAACTAGCCTCAACTACAGAGTGAGACCTTGCCTCAAAAAAACCCTACAAAATATTATTTATTGCATACATAATGTATTTTAATTATATATTTTTGCTTTTTAAATATAATGTATAGCATAATATTGTACCTCAAAAATATTAAATATTTATATCTTTTCTAACAACAAATATTAAGAATCAGGTCAAGAAACAGTAGGTTATATAATAAAGTTATTTTAAGATATCACAACTATTTTTCACTGAACTTTTTGAATATATTTAATATTTTGATATAACCTAGTATGCATCTCACTAATCTAGAAAATATATATTTGATGAGCACAAGTATGTTAATAAATTTCATTTTTTTCATCTACATTTTTCCTGATCACATGTTGTTTTGTCGTTGAATATAATTAGTAATCGACTGTGTTTATTAATTTTATTCTCTTAGATTTACAGAGAAAAAACATAACTACTGTTAAAATATCTCTGAAACATGTGCATTATTAATAATATAGTCTTAAATGCACTAATCTTTAGAGCTAATTACAGTACTGTTGGTTCATTCTAAAGAGAGAAATATTTTCTACTTCTTTTTTTTAGAGCATGGAGACAACTTCTGCCAGAATTGCATGTCCCATCTTTTTCAATAATCATCATTAAGTCACTACATTCTATTCATGGAATATTCTGACTTGAATAATTTAATATAATATCCTCATACAAGCAAGATAACCATATAGATGAATTACATTTTTATTATGTGAATGTAAAGTTTTGCTCTTTAAAATTTTTATATAACAGTGCCACTCGATTTCAGATTTAAACATTTCTCTTAAAGAGGCATGAAAAAAAAATACCTTGCACAATTCCTTAAGCATAATAATAATAATTTATGTAAAATTCCAACGAATATAAATATTATGTGATTTTTCCAATTGCATCATATATTGTCAATTACATCATATGAGCTGGAAGATAATTTTGTATCAATAGAAATGTGTTCATGGTATACTAACGTTTACAATTCTAGTAGGATGATTTTTATCTATTACACAGCACTTTTTAAAAAAATTAGGCATAACCAAAAGAATCTATTTTATAAAATTCCTGGGCTGGAGGAATGGCTCAGCAGTGAAAGAACTTGCTTGGCAAACACTAAATCAAGTGCTAAGTACCAAGGTTTGATTGCACAGCACCACTTAGGCTAGGCGTGGTAGTGCAGATCTATAATCCCAGCACTCAGGAGATTGAAACAGGAGAATTGCCTGAGAGTCCGAGGCCAGCCTGGCATCCATCCTGACTTCAGGGTCACCCTGGGCTACGGAGCAGAATCTTGTCTCAAAAAAAAAAAAAAAATACAATAAAAGAATAAAATAAAATTCCTTTAAACCTAACAAATGAAGTGTTCTTTAAAATTGTTTCTCTAGACTCATTAGTCTAAAAATTATTAAATAACATTGAATTTAGGAAATTAAAGCTAGTGGCTGGTTTTTATTTCTATAAGGTTATCATTTCTAATATATATATATAATGTTACATTCCTGCTTTGAATTGGTCACATTTTTAAAAAAGTATTACACAGAATATTTACAGTTTGGGAATGCTGAAAATGTTGTTTTAAATTTTATGTTATTAAATTTACACACTTGCATCAATTTTAAAAAACTTGGAATGAATATGTTAGCTGTAAAATCTATTTATATTACTGGAAAAAATTAATTTTGTTTATTTAGTTAAAATGATTCATAACCTAAAACATCATAACCTAAATCATCTATTTATAATTTCAAAAGAAATTAATTCAGTCCATTTAGTTAAAAATAATTCATAAACACTCATAACCTAAATTGCACACACACACACACACACACACACACACACACACACACATTCAAAGCTAGAGTAAATGAGAAGAGAACTGACACCCCATGTCTAGGTTGGAAACTGATGTGTAGAAAGTCATTCCAAATACAGAAAAAACATAAGAGGTTATAAATCTAAAGTGAAAATATTACAAATCTAATATTCTAGTTCATAAAAAAGGAAAAGTAGAGAAAGCAATAAAACAAAAAAAAATAAAGAAAAAAATCCTTGAGATTAATAAAACTTATTGTGGTAGATTGGAATGCTTCAATAAAACAATGAAGTAGGTTTATCCTAAAAAATGTTCTTTTGCAGCAATTATAAAATTACGAATTACTGATCACAATACAAAATATTCAAAATGATGTCATTAGCTTTTTTGTATAAAGGTATAACTTACAAGGAAGAAAAAGAAATCACGGCAACATCAAATTACTCCTCTGCTAGTCCTGTTAACAAAAATGGGATGAAGAAAAAAAAAAAATAAAGCCATAACAGGTAACTGATAAAACTAACCAAGTAGTAATATCTGGAGGATATTCATGAACATATTGACCATGAGCTTTATTAGAGTCTCACTTTGAGAAAAAATTCAAAGTTCTGAAAATTTTAAAGTAATATAATAACTACCACAAATTCACAAGTTGGAGAAAGAAGGATATATTTAGATATCAAGTTTTAATATATACTTGTCTAAGTACTCTACTCCATCATGTATATCTGTATTCCAATAGAATTGGGTATAAAACCAATATAGTTCTAGCTTATCAAATGAAGTGCATATGTAGTGAGACAATTACACAATTACATATTGATCAATTTAATTTAAATATAAATTAAATATTTAAGAGAAATCTAAGAAATTTTAATACTGGTTTTCAGTAAAACTATAAAATCTAGAAGAATGATTACCTTCAGAAAGTCATATTAATGTTGAAGTATTTCAGTGAAGTGATTAAAAGTAGGGAAATGGAAAATAATAATAATCAAATAAATAAATTAATTATATTAATTGTAAAAGTTATGCTAGTGGAAAATTCATGAATGTCTTTTAATAAAATGGAGGCTACTGTATTAAAAACTGAAATAATGGTGGCATTCCATTTATAAAAAATATTCACTCAACGACTTCATATTTCCCCGATGATAGAGAATAACTAGAATTTTAGTTAGTATTATGAATTATTTGTGTGAATTAAGAATGATATCATAGGGTAGAATTTGATATAAATACAGTTTAGAAAAAAGCTTTACACACCTTTTACAATATCTAGCATGGACTAAATGGCAAGGCAGTTAGATATATAAAGATTTGCGTTAAAAAAGCAAAAAACATACTCAGTATTTCTTCTCAATAAAAAGTTTTTCTTGAAAATTTAAACACACAAGTCAACAGACTTAGTACAAAAATGTTAGTTGTGTAACAATAATTAAAACATTGAATCCCTGCTTACAGTAAGCTTATATTTGTCTGTTGAGTAATAAAGAATTAGCAACATCAATAAAAATATTATTTGATATGCCTGAATTTTATTTCCTAGTTAGGGAAATGAAGCATACCAACTTATCAAATATGTAATGAATAACTCTGTAACATTTATTGTTATACACAAAAGACGGATGCAAGTATAACTAAGTCAAGCTCTCGTTCAAGGAAATGATTGAGAATTTCAATTTCAAAGCATTTTTTCTGAATAGACTTGAGTTGAAAAGTAAGATCTGAAAAAACTTGAAGGATACAGAGGCTAGCCACTAGGATGCCAGGTAGGAGGATTTCTGGAAGCAGAGGAAACACCCAGCAAATGGAACAAGCGCACCAGAAGAAAATAAAGAAATGAGAAAAGTAAGTAGAAAGGGAATAGCTGGAGAAAAATTTCCAGGCATTGATAGGGTTACAGTTACTACTGAATAAATATAGCAATCATGAACAGTTGTAAGAACTTGGCTTTTGACTCTGAGTAAAGTGGGGGACCATTGTAAATTTTTAAGCAAAAGATATTTATGTTGAAAACAATAAGGAGAAAATTTTAAATTAATTGATTTAGTTCAAGGTGAAAGCTATGGATCTGGAGTCACTCTTCTATATCTGGATAGTCAGTTTTCCCAGAACCATTTGCTAAAAAGGCCATCTTTTCTCCAGCAAATGTTTCTGATCCCTTTCTGGGTATCATTTAAAAAAAAAATAAGGTCATAACTTTACAGTGATGCATGCATAGTCGTGTTTGTAGCAGTGAAATTCATAGTAGCTAAATCTTGGGAGCACCTTACTTGGGCATCAAGGGTTGGATGGATAAAGAGACCACTCTGCCACAAGGAAGTGTAAATTAAAGTCATCTGTAGGGAAACAGTTGCACCTTGAGACTTCTGTGCTCGTCAAAATGAACAAACACAAAATCTTAAATATCACATGGTGTCTTTCAGAGGAGAAGCACAAAATTTATATATTAAAAGAACAAAACACAAATGATGGTAGGAAACATGAAGACTTTGTGCAGATGAAAAGGGGATCTGGGAGGAGAGAAAGAAAAGAAAGTCTTAGGAAAAAGGGAATAACAAAAGGTGATAATGAGATGATAGGTGAATACATCAGTTCTCTAAGAGTATGTAATTATCATGTATCACAAAAATATGCTAATCAATGAATAGTTCTGAGAAAATTAGTATTTTAATTTGGTTTTGCATGAGAATAAAAAATTTAAGTCCAATAGTAAATAAGAACAGAAAATGTACTCAAATATTTCAACAACATAGTGTACATTACTAAGGGATAGAAGATGAAGATGCTATTTCAATATTAATATTAAAGAGTTTCAGATTTATTTTTACCTTAACAGTTGTATTTTCTTAAAGTAGTTTTCTGATAAAAATATTTTAGAGTGCTAAGCCTAAATATACATGCTCCAAAATCCTAAGTGTATGTCCTAAAAATATATCATATTAAATAATACATTTTTCAGAATTAATAACTATATTACATTGTATTTTAGTAAAAAGTGAAATATACTGTCCTGTGTAGTAATTTTATTTAACATATATCTATAATTTATAATTTGTAAAGTATATATTTCAAAATATTCTGCACAATACTAGAGTTCCAATATTATCTGTGATTTTGTAAATATATTGATTAAATAAAAGTATTTACTTTATATAATGTTCTTTTCATATCTTAATTTGCATATATGAAAATTCATAAATCACTGAGTTTATGGCACTTGGCTCTATGTAGTAAAAGTGGCTCTCATGAGGTAATCTGTGCTCTTTCTTTTAAGTTACACATGAGTACACATTACATTATTTATGTGTGCAATGATGAAGCAAAAAACATGGCTTCTCTTTCCCAAAGAAGTATTCTTTTAAAAGGAAATGCCAAATTACTCTATTTCATTGCCTACTTTTACACTGTCTTTAGGGTGGATAAGTTAATATAAAAACGTTGTCACTATCCAGATTATTAATTCAAAGTCAACTTGAGTTCGAGCCTGCAAGTTTCTATGTCTTGATTGAATTAAGTGCAGAGTGCTCATGTATATGCACAAACACTGGCTTTCAGCAGAGCCCTCATTACCATGCTGAGAAGTGTGAATTCAAATTAGAGCTGCATGTTAGACAAGGGCTTGCATAAGCTGGGGCTTGTTAAAACAATGTTAATGAGCCCCCATTGTGTTGAACAGCTTCGCTTTGTACATCTTTCATATTTGTTCACATGAGGCTTGGGAAGATGCTGAACTGATTAAGTCTGAAATAGGGTTGGAAACCCTGTACAAAGTCACTAGGGTGAAAAGAATTAGAAGAAAAATCGAAAAGAAAGAGCAGTAGAGTTTACTTTAGGTTAGAAATATGGTGACATTGCCTCCCCCAGGTCTTCAAAATTATTTCAGAAAAGCTTAAAAATCTGGTCAAGCAAAGAATACACTAAATAGGTATCCTAACTGTTATACTCAGTTATACTTTCCAGTGCATTTTGGATAGTATGTTCCAAGGCTCTCTTGACTAGTTTCCTTCTCCTGCAAGGATCGTCTTTATCAAGAAAACTCTATTTAGACTGTCAATAAAATCAGTTGTTCGGGAAAAATACCTCAGAAAGAATGAAATTCACCATTACTTCCTTGGTTATTTTTGACGTATTACTTTAGCATGTATGAGAATAGAGTGAAAGACTTGAAAATAAATTATAAAATGACTATAGTCCAAGTGTTTCTGGCAACTTTTAAAAGATAGAATTGAATTTCACCTTAAGAAGCATTTCATTAACTGTGAAACTGACATTTGATATGATCATTTTTCTTCAGAATCGATGTCAAATACAGCATGTGCTTTGAAAATATATATATATATATATATATATATTACTTTGGAGCACTCCTTGCCTTGTTTGGAAGTAGACAGAAATTTTATCAAGATCAAATATTTTGATAGTCTAAATATCAATAGTTGAGAATGGACTAACAGCAATAAGAATCATGTATAATTGGCAGACCCCAGGGACTTTATTCCTAATTATACAACTCAGGATTTTGGAAAACACTGTTACATTTCACTATGGTCTTCTCTTTTGAAAGCCATTGTCAGTCACCTCAGAGAGCCTGAGTGTTTATGCATTTTAAAGAAATATAGACAAAAGACAGAGAAACCATTCTAATGATGTGGGAACTGAAATTTTCCTAGCTATTCAAGTAACACAGTGAAATGATCTCTAGAAATCACTGTCTGTGGTGAGAAATTATCTCTTTCAACTCTATTACACCATTGTGGTAAATAAAAGAAATCTGACCACATCTCTAAATATCATCAAGTGTGGTAAAGTATGGAAATGTTCTTCAGTCAAGGACATGCTTTCACAGAGAAGGAATGAGTGCAACAACATGTAGACATTTGTTCACAGCAAAAGAATTTCTTTCTTTCTTTTTCTTTCTCTTTCTTTCTTTCTTTCTTTCTTTCTTTCTTTCTTTCTTTCTTTCTCTTTCCTTCTTTCTTTCTTCTTTGTCTCTTTCTTATGGTACAATAGATCAAACCCAGAGCCTTCACATTAAGGAACATCTGCAGCTTTTTTTTCCCTCCCTAGGCAGGGTCTCAGTATGTCACGGGTTTAACCAACTTTGCTTGAACTTGACCTTCTCTTGCCTCTACCTCTCAGAGAGCTAGGCCTACATAACCAGGTCTGGAAAAATATTACTTTTTCATGTTAATTGCTCCTGAGGTCTTTGTGACCATAACATTACCTGGTAAGTAGGCAATATTGAATGACAGCCTGTCTATGGAGAACATCAGATGGGCCTATGGATAATGTGTCAATTTATTGTGACACAGGTGCAGAGAGATACACATCATTGTGGAAAATGTAGATTCTTTTATGAGGCACCTACATTTAGGCTATATTAACGCTGACCTCAGAATTCAACAAATCTGAATGTGGTGTTTGAAAATTTAGTTATCTAAAGGTATCTTTAAAATATAAACTTATAAAAATACTAAAGTTAAGGCTTCACTCTGGTGGATCAATAAGAATATTATTTTATAATTTGAGCTGATCAAAATGTCTGAAGTGAATTTGTGTTTTACAAGGAACTTCTTTCCTCCACTTCTGCATCTTAGCTCTGTCGTCCATGGTGATGGAAAGGATATTTTTTGGTTCCTTTTTCAACTTAGTGTTTTGTGTTCTGTCATTATGCCACTTCTTCTCAGATGTGGGCGGTTTGTTTTCTAGTTCTCTCTCATTTAATCATTCATTTATATGACACACCAAAAATGTGATGCCCTGATTATACTTATGTGTGCTTCTTTTTGGTTTAGCAAGGCCCCTACGATCTGATAGTGGAATAGGGACAAGTCTTGATTTTTTTTTTTTTGAAGGGTTTACTGCGTCCCTGGGTACAAAAGAGGAACTGAATGAATAATTACAGAGGAAAAGAAGCATAGGGATGCACAAGACATGAATTATCTAATTTCATTCAGTATATTGAGAGTTAAAGATGTGAAAACTGTGTTGAACCAGGAAACTCAAAAGCAAGAACCTTCAACAGCACTTGTTACATACAGCCTCTAAAGCTCAGCAAATGCTTCATGAAAGCCTTTTGATGACAGCTGTCATTACAACTTCACTACAAAGTAATCCGTAGTTATAAAAGCACTCATGGGGAATGGTAGGTACTTTGAGACCAAAGGTTTACTGCTGGAGCTATTTTTACATGTCAGGTCCACTTACCAATAGAAAAGTAAACAAGGCAAATGAAAAGCACATTCAGCCCTGGTGAACAATGACCTTGTAGTGTTGGCTGATATTTTTCAATTTATTAATTCAATGTTTGATCTCACTTCTTATTGGTCATTAGATATTATCAAGGTCATGTAAATCCACAAAAACCTATGGTGTGTTCTCTTGATCATTAAATGAAGATCAATTAAAAATCTTAAGCTTTAGCTAGGACAAAGAAATGGGTTGTAAAGTATGAAGAATGTAAAAGGGGGTATTTCTGTTGTGTTTCCTTGGAATGATCGAAGAATAATTGTGCATATTGGGAAAAAAGAGCCTGCTTTTATGGGGTTAGTCATTTGAAATTTTAAAGCATTAGAATTTGTGTAGTGAAGTAAAAATAAAATTTTAATAAAAAGAAACAATATTAAACAGTATCCATTTAGTTATGTTATTTATAAAATAATGCGTGTGGCATCTAGACATCAAGTCATTTGTCAGTGTTCACATAATTGCACACGGAAATGGAGAATAATTATTTCCATTGAAAAATCAAGAGTCCTCCACAAAGTTTAAGTCCAGGAAACTTACTTGCTAGTAAAATTTATGAGATTCACTGAGAGTGTCATATCATTTTTATTGTAGTTATTTAAAAATCATTCTGCGTTTTTGCTGTATGTTATAAAAAGTTTTAAAATCACAAACTCTCAGTGACAAAATGATAGGCTTCTAAATTTATTTTTGTTTCTTTTTTAATTAAAAGAGGGCCATGGCATAGCTCATAAATATAAAACTGAAGGTGTAGAACAAATAATTCACATATAGCCACCATCCTCCTGACCCTCGAGTCAGTGAGCACCAGTTCTGACATAGCTACAATTTTTGTTTCTCAAATTCACCTTAACTAAAGAGCATTTTCTTCAAACCTTACCTTCCCAAAAGAAATACCTGAAAATAAGTCTAAGCACTGATATGAAGGGAAATAAATGACTAAGAATTATGTCTTGGCATAGGTTTGGAAAGAGAATTGTGAGGGAAAGAGCAGTATTCCAATAGCATGCCTTTCTGACATAATAGTGACCTCAATTTTAAGCAAGGAGAAATTCAGTAAAGTTACTATAAATATACCTTGCTCCTTGTTCAGCTGCTACTTTTCCTAGAATTGCAAAGGCATAGATATATCACAAGTTTCACAAACTATCCTCTGAAGGATCTGGCTGGTTACACCAGAGGAATGTTTCTGTAGACATCAAGCCTAACTGGATAATGAGCTGATCCTTCAAGTCTCGTTGCTGGTTCTCTCACTGTAGTATATAGTCTCTTCATATTTAGTCTCTACACCACATATAGTCATTGTTTCATCCTTATCCTCCACACCCACATCTGAATCTCCCTATACATTAAGCTACTTTGATCAGACTGAAGTTCTTCGCTATAATGCAGACTTCCACAGTCTGTTTTGAATTTTGTCTTATTTAACATGGAAAATTAACTCTTAATTTATACCTTAGTGACTTACTATTTTTTAGAGTGTGATCAGCCATGTACCTTTTCTAAAACATTGCTATGGGTTTTTAAGTGATTTTTACTCAGCAAAAGACTTAAGTGGTAAAGAAAGACTTTAAGTATGTTTGCTAAACTGAGGGCACTTGTGGGATAAGAAAGGCCTCGAGCTTTGGGGGCAGGGGATGCATCCAGGGTTTAGGGAGCAAAGACTCTAAGGAAATTAAAGAGTCATTTTTCTTGTGTTTCTATATACACAAAAAACACATTTCCTTGACGACAAAATTATCCAACCAAGACAAGATTAGGGCTCAGGAAGCAAAAGCTTCTGGTTGGTTTAGGAAAGTATATGCATTGTTTGCTCAGGAACAAAAGAGTGTAGGAGCTCCACTCAGGCCAGTGCTCTTTCATCAGGAGCCTAGAGCCTCTGGAATTTCTGCTCAACTTTTCAAGAAGACCACCTAGGCCACTAGATGGAGCTGAAATTGTGTAACAAAGTCACAGATGTCACAGTTCACAAAGAGTTGCAGCTTCCACAGTGGACTATTTCTGTGTCATTTCTGGTCATGTCTTTAAAAAAACTGTTGCTAGGCATTCTTTTCTATAGAAGCAGACAACACTTAGAAATTGGTCGTATCGTCCACGCTCATGGTCACAATCACACATCACACAAGTTCTTAAAGTACATGTTTAAGGATTATTAAAATTTCCCTTAAGTCCATGATTTTTTACTTTACAAGTATAAAATCCTTTAAAATTAGAATTTAATATGAGGTTTTAAATTCCTTTTAGAAAAATAATTTTGGCCATTCAATAATGGTATCAAAAGTCTTTCCATACATGGTGTCCGAAGGTATGGTAGGACATTCTGAGGACAATAATTTGCCACTCCTCATGTAGTCCTAATTAAATTGTATATTACATATCACTGAGGTTGGGAAATCGTGATGTGACAGCTCTCTCGTCAATACTGAAAGCATAGTTAGAACAATAAATATGGGTGAAATAATTGTTTGAAGAGTACGCATTTTTGACAGAGATATTAAAAACCACCTGGATATTGTCAAAACTGAACAGTGTTAGCAAGAGAGAGTTTTAAAATATCACTTAGGATTTTTCTCATTAACATTATGTTAAAATATTGTTTGATTTATGCTTTTTACCTTTGATAACTAACATGTTTCTCAGACAATTATTGAATTTCCTATTCTAAAGTTGGGATTCTGGGTGAAGGTCAGTGTTGGGTAGTTAAAACTGAGTAGCTGTGAATGTAAACATCATTCAGGAATCAAAATGGATAATCTTGTTATACTGACAATTATCTTCATTATATTATCATGACATCTTCAAAGACACAATTGTTTTTCCATAATTTGACAACAATAGATAGTAATACGACCTGGCAAGCACCAGTCTGTCACAGATTAGCCACTTCTCACATAGCAAGATAAAAAGAGCAGACTGGAAACAGAAATTTCTGGGGAGTGGGATAGCCTCAAACAACAAGAGAATTGTATAAATTTTTGTTGTTTGTAAGTGCACTCATTTTTAAATGAAAAAAATTTACAAGAAAAATGCACTAATTTTTCAATTTGGGTTCTTTTTAAGTGCATTCATTTTTAAATTTAGCTTATTTACTTAGACATAATTAAATGTAAATATATGGAAAATATACAATTGCGTATTCCATGATCTACCATGCTGTCATATTAATATCATATTAAATATGTGTTATATAACATATGATGTGAGGTATTACATAATTATAGTATCACTTGGATTACATTGACTATATCTATCAGATCATTTAAATTTTTTTCAATATATTTATCCTTTAAAAATTTTGTATGTATGAATTCCAAGTTCTATAACACATTGGAAACATAACGGTTGGGAAATCAATGACTATGTGTATTAATTTTGGCCTCTTTTTTCTTTCTTACGTTTTCCTTGTGCCTTCCTTCATCACCCTCCCATTCTCAGACTCACTCCTTTTCTGACAGTCTACTGCCCATCTCCCATGTTAGGGCATTTTAATGCCCTTATCTTTGTGATCTTCATAAGCCTGACACTCACCTATAGTCAGTCCTTTGTATTCGGTTCATTTCACTGAGCATTATTGACTGAAGGTGGCCTCATTTTGGTCCAAATACTTCATATTTGTCTTTCTTGACAATCCTGGAAACAACCTAATTGCACATTCATAAAGGAATGGATAAAGAAGATGTGGTACTTAAAGTATTCATTTCATTACATATATGTATACATTAAAATCTTTTTGTTTTCCTACAGATACTTGTCTCTTTCCCATTGCTATTTTATATGTGAGTGCATATGTATAAGAACACTGAAATTTCTTTTAGAAGATTTTTGTTAACATTTTGACAGATTAATTTAAACTTAAAATAAAGGCCCTGAAGCAAAAATGATTTCACTGGTTTTGTTACAAAAAATTGGAAGAATGCCATACTCTTTTCCTAACTTTATGCTTCTTTATTTCCCCGTAAATTCTCACACAAGATAACTGCTGCCAGGTAAGGTAGATATTACTTGGAAGAATTTGGAGAAAAGACAAGGTTATTCCCAGTTCCCATAATCAGCAATGCGTAAAAAGCAATTTATTTGACCAGGTGTTAAATACCTTTTACCTGATTTTATTTTTCTTTATCTGCTTCTGCCCTACATATCTATGCCCTTCGTCACATCACACATTAACAGCTAAGAAACTGCTGGAACAATATTTCTGAATGTAATTGTGTGGATTTTAAATAACCCTTTATGAGAGGATTGTCTATTGATTCCTTTTTATAAGCCTATAAATTATGTGTCTGTGTTGTAAAGTAACTTGATTAAAAACAAATAGTTTAAAAACAGAAAAAGTTTGTTGCATACCCAAGTCTCACTGACTCTAAAACTGTATAATCAACAACCAAGTTTCATTGCTTGTTGGAAGCAATGTTTTCATAGATACTGCTTCAGCATTTTGCCCATTCTATGTTACAAGCCCACTGTCCCCATTCAGACACAATTCTGGTAAGTCACCTATTTTATCTCTGTCCAATGAGAGAACAGTTTCAGTATTCACTTTGATAGCATTTTTTCAAGTGAAGTAAATACTGCTATTTCTTTGTAAAGTATATCAGAAAGATTTGAATGTATCTAGAGACTATAATATTGACAAATAATTTGTTGCCATATATATGTAAAGAAATAGCCCCTATTAATCCTTTCATTTCACTTCAATGTTAAAGTTACCGGTGTTCAACATACCTAATAAGTAGCATGTGGCTGTGGGAGCTGAGAAGAGGAAGAGAGGGAGCGTTGCTGAAGAGTTTAGAATCTCACACTTAGAATATGAAAGACATGGAAATTCGGTTTACAATGATGCAAATATTTTAATACCTAACCCTACTGAAATGAATATTCTTAAATGAATAACATGTTAAATTTTGTCATATTTTTACCTTAATACCGCAAAGCAAAAAGCACCTCAATCCATGTTTATTGGGGATGAACTGTTTATAACTCTTTATAGAGTACTTTATAAAAATTGTTTCTTTCTGAGTATGATTAATTGTAGTGCATATTTCTCCTCCTGAACCCCTGACATATACACATGATTCGTCCTCCCATGTAAGTCGTTTCTTGCTGCTACACAGGTGTCATCTGTATTTGTTTATCGGCTATATCAGGAGGGATTTCATCGTGAGGATTATGCAATCAGACTAACAAAGATTCAAGGTGTATGTGAAGTGATCAGAATAAACAGTGAATCATGTTCAGTTATAAACAGTGTGTTCCAATACAAGACAGGTGGTCCTCGTTATTCTGCACAATGACCCTTTTCCCTTGGAGCACAGGTATCCCTCCCTTCTTACCACTTTTGGAAGGAGTTTAGATATGCTAGAACTTTTTAAACGAAATGCTTCTGCTAGGTGCCATGTCTTTGGCCATTTTATTTTTTCTATCTGGTACTGTGAAGTTTCTGACTCTTCACCAATGTGAAAATGAGCACAAGAGGGAACTGTTATGAACTGAGTCATGAAGCAACCCCAGAGTCATAACTAAAAACACTCACAAGAGAAGGTGGTCAGAAATTCTCAGAAAGTGGCAGGAGCAGTGGAATAACTGCGTTTGAAGTGAGGGAAAGTAATTTGAGGGGAGCTAATGGCAGTGTGTCTTTTACAGACATATAAATATATTTTAATATAAATATACAATGGCTTGATCATACCATCTATTACTGTTTCTTGTTTGTTTGTTTGTTTTGCTTTGCTTTGTCACTGTACTTTGGGAAAATATTTTTATCTCTGACTTCATTATCTACTTTGTAAATGCAAATCAGAAAAAGTAATGGGTTGGCGACAGAGTTCAGCAGTTCCAGAGCTTTTGCCTAGCAAGCACAAGACACTGGATTCTATTGCGGCCAGCACGATATCAACTCCTAGGTTAGTCAGGGGACCAGATCGACAGATGCAATTAAAAAAAGTGATCAACTCAGATGGACTTGTGGAACTGTCTCTTACATGTGGTGGAACATGTTTATTTTTCCTCCCAAATTTTTATATACCCTGAGGAAAAACAAGGACCCATGCTTTGGGGGTACATTTTAGCAGGTCTTACAAGTGATTTGTGTGAAGTCTTTATTATGTATGTAACTGTCTCAGCCCCGGATCTAACAACATCCTTGGTAAGGACTTGTGAGTGATTGCCTTCTGTTATAGAAATCAGTATTTTTAATCTTCTTGGAGCATCCTGAAGGCCTTCCTCATTGAGCTGATCATAGTGGCCTTTAATTAGAAATACAGGAGGACAATATTTTTTGTGGACTCATGAGGGATCTCTTAAAAGGAGGTATATACAGTTTAAATTCTCACAAAATTTGACTTCCCAGTATACATAAAACAGACGCTGTGGCTTACCACTGTAATCCCAGCATTTAGAAGGCTTTGGCAGGAGGATTACCATGAGTTGGATACCAGTTTAGGCTTCAGGCTGCATAGTTAAGCCCAGGATGAGCCTGAACTATACATTGCCTCAAAATAAAATAAAATAAAATAAAATAAAATAAAATAAAATGACAGAAACAAAGGCCAATTATTTCAAGGGTCATCAACTTACTCATTTAATACCGTATCACCTTTATTTTTATATATGGCCCCACAATTGAATAAAATATAATTTGCAATAGCGTTATTATAGAAGATATATGAGCCTGTGTTAAAAGAATTTCTATTGCACTAACAAATATTTATAAATATGGACAAAATAAGTAGATATTTTTGAAATTAATATCCTCACATCTTAGGCACTAGCTTGATTAAATTTCTCTGGTCTTCAAACAGTTTTACAAATAGCCATATGATCAAGTTCTAGTCCCAAATTGAGCAGAGGTCATGATGTCTCCTTTTAGATAAAGACCGTAAGATATTCTATTCAGCGTGGGCCCTTGTCTTGCTGTTCTTCAAAACTTGAGGTGATTGCAGCAAGTCCATCCACAGATCAATAGGTAAAGAGACTTTGGTGTACATACTTGAGTACTCATCTGACATAAAGAAAGATAAATTTGAGTCATTGAAAACTCTGCTCCTTCAGATTATTACGTGAAGTGAAATGAACCATAGAGAGAAGGTTTAATATTACACAATTCTCTTCAGAAGATAAAAGCAGAAATAAAATAAAAGATTAACGGTAGAACACAGGAAGAGTGATTTAGTGAGGAACAAACGGGGACGTAGGGATGGAGTGAAAGGGTAGAAAGAGAAGAAGAAAAATTAAATTGATGAAGATGAAATACATGTACACACTGATTCCTCAAGTTGAATGTAATTATTGCATATCACAAATGTATGCTAACCATAAGAATAATTTGGGGGAAATGCTGAAACTGTAAGACACAGCAAGTGAAGGTGGAGTACAGCGACCCATCAAGTGGAGCAACTTCAGGCTTAGGAAAGAAATAACTTCCTTTGGCATGTAAATCTGCAGAAATTCCCTTTTTGTTCCAGCTGCTGAATAAAGAAATTTGTAACTTAAAGTGGCAGACAAGAGAAAATTCACAGCATTGGCCCAGCTGGATTTTGTAGTGACTTTGGATGATGATAGCTGTTTGTTCTGAAATATTTCCCTTTTACTTATTTAGAATTTTTATTTTTGTTTAACTTCATTAAAGTTAAATTCACTTTTCACTTGCACATAAAAATATTAAAACATACATATTTATAAGCAATCACATGACATTTCAATACATGTATATGCTGTACAATGCTTAAATCAAGGTAACCATAACTCTTTTCTTTGTTTCTTTATGGTAAATACTTTCAAAATCTTTCTTTCTGTCTTACTGGAATATAGATTACAGCATCGTTATCTACAGCCACAAGCTGTACAACAGCACTTAAGAAATTTTTTTTCTGATCTAGAAAATCTCTTATTTTTATTTTCAACTATTTCCTGTTGTCTATTGGTCAATAACCAAGGAAACATTTTTATTTTACCACACGTCTAGAGAACAAGTAATTAGACTTAGGAACAATCAAGAAAACTACAAATCAAATGGAAATTCTGTGCTTGAACTGAATATAATCAGTAGTTGGGTTTCTAAATATTCTCTCTGACAAAAACATCGAATTGCATTGTTATATTTATAGGAACTTATTAAAACAAAGACTTGGTATCAAAAGAGAGAACCAATATAAATTGACTAGCTTTTCTCATAAGTATTTATTTTTATTTAGAGATAAAACAACTAGTCTTCTTTCTAACTAAGCATGAACATCTGAGTATGTTCAGGTCAGTGGAAAGTTCAATGGTTTGTGTAACAGGTAATTATTTCTAATTGCTAGGCTTAGTGATCATGGGCAGAACTTAATATGGAATTCAACAAGATGTTCCTAATGTTTAGATGGCTGAAGGGAAAGTACAGTGACTCGAGTTCTCCTTTAGCAAGCACAATGTACTGGATTTGATTCCCCAGCACCAAGTAAGCTGGGCATTGTGGAACATGTTTTCAATCTCAGCACTAACAAAACTGAAGCAGGGGGATTGCCAGGAACCCTGGGCTTCATAGTGAGGTCAGGTCCAACCTGGACTATACAGTGAGACCCTGTCCAAAAAAGAAGAAAAATAAATTTAAAAAAATAAAAAGAAAGAAAAAAAAGAAACTATAATTAAACAAACCGAACTCTTACGAAAAAGAAAATTGAGAAATCAAGATGGTAGGATGTTAGGTAGAAAATCTATTAAATTAAATAAAGAGAACAGGAAAAAAAGAGTAAATATAGAAACTATACCATAAAACATGTCAAGGAAAGGAGGGGTAAAACTGAAACAGGTTCCCTATCTTCTATCTCTGAAAAATCATTACAGATGAAGTAAATATAAAATTATATTTCCTTTAAATAAAGATGTGAAAGAATCACCTTATTACCACAGGATGGTCAATGATTTCTATAACAAGAGTACCTTTAATTAATCTGGGAACGACAATGGTTTCTATAGGAAAAGAAGAATCCATGTGATCACATTAAAATTAAGAAATTCTAATAATCTAGTGATAATGAAAACTTGAAATTCTAATATTCTAACAATAGTAAAAACTTCTAGCATAAAAATAGCATATAGTCAATAAAGAATTTGTATTTAAATTTTATAAATATGCAAATAAGCCAAAGAATATAATTGGAAAATGAGAAAAGTCAGAAATTACAGAAAGAATTATTCCAAGTAATTTGTAATAATGGAAAACTTACTCAGCTACATTAACGTTAAAAACATAATTTAGAACGCTTATCATAAACCACTAAAAACGTACCAAATTAGGATCAGTTCAGTTTTCTCAATGACAAATATTGGATGAATGTGTAGAAAAGAAGACTCCTGTCTAGAAGTACAAAAAATATGGAAGCAGTTTTAAAAATACTTCTAAAATGTAATGCTCTGTACCCTGTAAGCCAAATATTTCTGTTTTATAAATATCCCTGACGAAATCCAATTGCATACTCATCAGGAGGTATATGTAAAAATTAGTTATATAAGATATTCATGTAAGTGAATGTTCTATGAAAATTAAACATTAATAATGAAAAATGGGTTTAAAATATTGCATGTTGAAATAATATATATTTATGGTAATGAAAATCTGCATGTCCTTAAATGTAAAAATAATCAAGACTTTTAGTAAGCACTGCAAATTACTGTGAAGGTAGATATTTTACATGATTTCTACTATTTTAATTTTTCTATTATTTTACATACAAATGAAAATCTATGCAACTATTGATTAAGTATTTTGTGGAATTGAAAATGTCTAAAGAAATTACTATCAAAGACAGGTAAAAATGATGTCAATAGCCAAATATTTGCAGAATTCTCAACGAATATCTGCCAATGCAACATGTAGTAACAGAAGATCCTACATATGGAATCATGTCAGATCAGGTCCCACTCTAGTACATCCTATTGACGTGAGTAGCTTAATGGCCTTCAAAATAGTCATATATTAATGTAAGAAACCTGCGACTATGGTAACTTATATAATAGTAGTAATTAAACAGAGTGATTATGTTCTTCAACTTTGAGGAGAGTACGATATTTGAGAATACCGGAGTGGGATCAACCTGATGATATGGGTATTTAAATTGAAGAAACTTTCCTGGTTGTGATGACATATAGACAGCACACTGAATTGTTAGAGGTAAGTGAATTTTCTTGCATTAAGATGAGGGGAAAAAAGCCACAGCCAAGAAATATAATTTCTTCAGAACACTAGAGAAAAAAGCAAAATATGTCTGGAGTACAGTTCAGTAGAGGAGTGTGTGGTAGATCCCGGGTTTAATTCACAACACACACATACACACACACAGAAGAAATATGTGACCACAGTAACATAGTAACACTAGAAAGAATTGCAGTCCTGCCTGTGTCGTGAATCTTACCAAGTAAGACACATGTTAACCTACCAAAATGCAAAACAGTGAACAGTAAATTTTTTGTTGTAAGCTCCTGATATGATGAATTATTATGGAAATAATAAAAACAAAACACAAATGTATACACCCTCACCTGCACATATGCATTTCTTTCATAAACAAGTTTGAATTTCACTGTAAGAAGAAAATTCCCCAAAGTAACATACACGTTAAATGTGTTTATTTTTTGCGGATTATAAAAATATTTGTAATATATTTTCATTAATTTAGTCTCTAGAGTTTTTTCTTTCTGTCTAATATTTTCTTGAAGTGTTAAGAAAGCAAAGATAGCACCAAGGAAAAATAGAAAATTTGGGATATGAAATGTATAAAAACAGCAATGTATCACTTCTAGGTCAAAGAGTATGAAGTAATCCACCTTTCCAAGAACAGGGCAGCCGACTGTCAAAACTGATTAAAGTTAAAACTGACTGAAGAAATGGTTCTTGAAATTGTTCAAGTCCTGGAACATGCAGCAAAATGAAAAATCCGTAACAATTTTTTTCTGTTTAAGGTATTCATAGAAATCAGCACACAATTGGTAAAGGCAAATAAATATGGGACTGAAGTTTGGGCACAAACTAGAAGATATTTCTTAGATCCAATAGAAAAAAAAATCCTCAAACACGGTATATAGAAACAGTACCTGGATATCAGAGGAGTGTGGGATAAAAAATATAGCTAACTAACAAGAGAACCTGTTGTTTATTAAAATTTCTTGAAAACATTAATATCTGTCATTCTTTTAAATTTTGAGAATTCCTTGGATTCTATAGTATTATAATTATTTTGCACTCTAGTTATTGAGTGTAGGCTTAGGATTTCTGAGGTTCATGAATTATCTTGAAAGATCTGTGACCCTTATGAAAGTGTAAAGCATTCAAGATGGGCCGTTGTGCTGTCCTTGTCACTGTTGTTGCTACTGGGTTGTTTTTTAAGGTTTTGCTTTAGAGAAAGACTTACACTGCTTTTTAGTTATTTATAATGTTCTGTTATATAATCTATAAAATTAATAAATCCGTAATTACATAATTGTTTTGAATGTTATGATTTGAATACATGACTCTCGAACCAAGGTGTAAAAGAAGAAAATCCATGTACTATGGCGTTCGTGAAAGTCTAAGGAGAAACACCACCTGGTCTTTGTGTGCAAAAGGCGCTCTATTTGAGTGTTGTTTGTATATTGACACTGATGTTAGTGTGCGGTGAGGAAATCAGTTCCTCTTCCATTTGGGTAAAAGAAAAATGTAATTTTCTTACTTCCCAGGAGAAAGTTTAACATTTGTGTCTATATTATATCATGTTAGGTTAGAAATTTAAACACAACACCAAAATAAAATAAAGTGTGTATCATACTAGGCTATCTTATTTACAAAGGAAGAGTCAAACAGGTACAAAGTATTTAAATCTGTTTCTTTCTGAGTTGTGAATACTCTTGAAATCTTCAATCACTTTACTTATTTTACCTAATATTCAGAAACTAAGCAAAACTAAAGAGCACAAAAATATTAAAAGATGTAATTAGAAATGAATAATACCGTGTACTAGTAATTCCTAAAGATAAGCTGAACTTTATGGTCTGTGAAATAGGAGGACCGAACAGGATGGTTGTGTCTTCCGCATTTCCGTTTTTCTTCCTAGACATACTGAGATAGAAAGAATGCGTTCTCCAGCTTTGCTAGGAAAAGTGGCCACTTGTTGAAAAGAATGCATGATTATGCAGTGCTTCTTTCTTCTTCCTTGTTGATAAAATCTAAAATAAAGGGCTCAAATTAATGGAGCCCTTGAAGTGAAATAAATTGGACTACAGTATCATCTCATAAGGAAGAACATCTTGTGTGTGCTTGTTTCCAATAAGCGAACTAGTTACTTGAATTGAATAAACAGACAATGTAACAATGAACAAAATGTAATTTTTTAAGAGCATGTGACAATGTTGGGACAGTAAATGACCCTTATTTTATATCAGTGAATCTCAGGATGGGCACTATACAGACTGCAGTAGAATAGGGAAAACATTAAGCATTTATGAGACTACCTGTGATATGGCATAAACCAAAAGAGGAATAATTTCTAAAGCTTAAGAAAGATTTTCCCAAAATGAACTTTGAGTTCAGGAATCAGGTGTAGATAGCAAGAAAAAAATTTCAACTGGCATGCCTTGACTAACCAGTATAACTCGATCTCACTGAAGTGGTAACATCACATGAGGTAGCTGTCAGTAACTGAATTTCCTACATTTCTCTCCATGTACTCTGAAGTAGAGTCTCTGGGAGGAGAGAAAGGAGACTGAGAATCTGTATTTTTAAGTAAAAGTCACACAGGTGATCTCATGACACAAGGAGCTGTGGCAAGTCAGTCTACTGCTCCAGTTTTATTGAACATCAGTACTTTTTTTTTCTTTCCCTGTCCTATGGAAATAGTTTCTCCCAAAAAATTGTTTGTAAAATCATGGTCATTCAAAACTTTGTTTTCTAGGGAATGAGACTGTAAGCTTTTCTCTTAAGAGGTTAAACTTGCTAAGCAAGTTGTTAGTGACACCAAGTGATAATGGGACACAAAGGACAGTGAAACAAATAGCTCACTATTAAGGCTCAGAAGCTTGTGAATTGTAAGTTTATTTCACCTTTAAATTTCTCATAATGCTTTCAGTGGACATAAGGACAAAAATGAATAAATGAGCAAACCCAGGCTTTCTCCAATGCCACACTTTACCCTCTTCTTACATTTACTTACTAATTTCTGATACTGGGTACATGGGAATATGCAGAGAAAGACAAAAACAAAAACAAACAAACAAACAAAAAAAGAAACACTCAAACAGCAGTAGGAGTAAAACAAAAATGAAATAGTTTGATTACTTAAGTTTAAAACATGTCTGGTATTTTCCAGAGAATTTTTTTTTAAATCTGTGTTAATTACAGATTTGAAATACACATGTATTTCTATTTTAAGCTTCACCACAGCAAAAAGTCTTGCTACTGTAGAAGGTCAAATTTAAAAATCTGTAAATACTGATCTGAAAAGTTGCATTCCTGCTTCTCTGTTCTAGTTTTAAAGGGTGAGTCGCTGCTGACTCTCAAGCATCTGCCGTGTCTCGTGAGGGATAATATCGCAGAAGAAAGCGCATAAACGCTGCCCTGCAAGTGGAACACTGCCTAATGGAACTGATAATTCTTAGTATACTTTTCCCTTTGGAGCACTGATGCATTTTTTAAAATTTGCTGTTAAGAGTGGATTGTAGTTTTTTTATTTGTCATTATAGCACTAGAAAATGAAACAGTGGTTTGGCTGTGCAACCCTGGGGATTTCAGGATTAAAAACAAAACAAACTAGAACAAATACTGGAAACTGCAAACATGTTTTCCACTGGGATGACATTTCCATATTATATACTGACTTTCAAGCAGCAATACAATAGCATAGTAGGTGTCAGATAAGAGGATCCAGGGGAAAGCATAAAATCTTTTATTGAACAAGGAGAAGTATGGCTTTTTCCTTTTCTAAGCAGGTGGGATTAAATTTTTATCCTGATCTTCTTACTTTCATCTGTTCAGTGATTTAAAATGCATATTTAACACTGAGATGAAATATCACTGAGATATTTTTACCAGTAATTTGATTTCTCGTGTCAAAAGCATTCATTTGTTTTACAATACTATATTTATGTATCACATGTAATATAAATATAGTGTAGTTGTAGCACTTATAGTTATAAAACCGTAAATGTGCAGAAGTATAATATATGGTCTTTAATGAATACACACGTGTCTAGTGTAAAAATATATAATATTTCCATTCAAAACAGTTAGATATTGTATTACATGAGAAAAATAGTCTCTGAGTCCCTTAAGTACTATAAGGTGTACTTTGTGGAAATATCATCATTCACCTTTCTCTGCAAATTTTTTTATCTCAGAAGAAAATTTTATCATAAAAACTGGAAACTGATAAACCAATGCAGCTGTATACATTTCACTGCTACCCCCTGACTGGGTCAACATGATGTCCCCTAAATTCGAGGTCCCTAACTCTCCTGTATATCCTTAGGTCTCCTGAAATGCTGTCATTAAAGGTGCATTTTATCTTAAAGTTCAAAATCCTTTGGATATTCAACAATACCCCAAGTTGTTTATTTGTTCCTCTGTGTAGCATCTGAATTATGACAGGTATGTGATTCCAGAATTAGAGTTAAATAATTACCATATGACAGTCACTCACAATCTTCTAAAAGCTTTTGGGTTTTAAAATGATTTTGTTTTTGTTGCTTATTTCATTTCATTTATTTTGAAAGGAAAAAAAATGCATCATAAGTCAACCTCTGAATCATTTAATGGATTTTTTTTTCAGTCTGTTTTTTTCAGTCTATTACTTGGGGTCCCTGGGAAAGTAGATCCTGAAATAATAGGCAAATCTGTTTTATTCATTTGTCTAAAATCTCAGTTTCAAGCAGCAATATATTAGCCATGCCAACATGAATGGCCTTGACCCAGCAGGCCTTTCTGTTCCAACCTTGGGGTCAAAGAATTAATTTCCACTTTGAAGTTGTTTTCTTCAGAAACTATCATTTTCTGTTTCTGATAAAGATCAAGTTCCATCAGAAAATGCCACTCTAATATTTGTAAAGTGTGCAGTTCCTCTTACTGTGGTTGTATGGTAAGGTACTTCATCAAGAGAGACGAGAACAATTGCTCTGCCACTCAAAAGAATATAATTTTAAGGGATTCTTCATTACACATGACTACACATTGGCTCGTGCCAGAAAATCTGTGCAGTCCCCAATGTAAAAAGAAGTTGGTTTATAAACTCTTTAAGGTGGGAAGGTTTATGTAACTTAAGAGCAGTTACAGAAGCAGAAACCGTTATCACAAACAACAGACAGCCATCAAATGTTATCTCAAAGGTATACACCATACAGAAGTCAAAAAGGTAACAGAATCGTAGGAAAACTCTGCTTATACATATCATACAGAAGTCAAAAGTGACAATCCCATGGGAAGATATTGTGAAGAAAGTCTACATATATCATACAAGAGTAACACTGCGACAGGGAGGCAGGCCACAAACTATTTCGAGTGACTCCTGTAAGCTTAGTAAAACACATCTTGTGTAAGATGAGAGCATAATTTTGCTAAGGTTAGAATTTTTGGGAACTTGTTCATAGTTCACTCTTGACTGGGCTTGTACACGGTCATAGTTGATATTACCCCACCATGATTATACATCCAATTTGGATACTTGGTGACCTCTTATGTATTCTTATTGCTTTCGTTCTGCCTCTTGAATCTTCCTCATTGACTTTTTGTCTTGGCTTTAATTTCAGCATAGACTTGTTTGATCATTGTCTACAAGCTCAGCCCCCATGGATGCTGCTTCCACGCTATGTACTATGCCGCTCACCTTTCACCCTCTTTGCAAGAAATATTAGCACCTGGTAGATGCTTTCACTGAAGCATCACTAGTAAATTCTGGATTAGTAATCTTGACGTAGACTTATTCTAATTTTTATTACAATACCACAATATTAATTGTATTGTCTTTATTATCACATAGTCAATATAAGCCATAAATGCTATTCATTTAAAAATATTAGACACACACTCATATGTGTGTGTGTGTGTGTGTGTGTGTGTGTGTGTGTCTGTTTCTCAGCATGATTATATACTTGTTTTATGTTTTTATATAAGCTGTCCCTTTTATATAGGTTGGTTATATGTTATGTTTTCTTGGGAAAAACTGAAATAGAATGATTTAGTCTCCGTGTAATTCAATAAAAAGTGATTGCATTTTCTGACAAATAACTCCACTTGGTCTTTGCCTTTTCTTTCTCTTATTAGGATGCACAAAGAGAGATCTTGTTTCTCCTCCAGTGTTTTGCTTTTGATATTACAGAATTATTATTTTTAAACTCCTCTCCATTCCTCTTAATTAATATTACTTCTTATGGATAAGTTGAAAATTCTAAACACACAATGTCTCCTAACCTTGAATTCAACCAAATGTATGTAATTGTCTGTCATGGTGAGAGTTGCTACTTTTTTTCTATTATATTGATGGACACAACAATGCCAAATGTATTTATACTGCACCTGTTTGAGTAGCCAAAGTAGTGGCTTGAAACATTTGCGACATTCCATAGTGATGGCTGAGTATCTCTGAGCGCCCTACTTAAAACAATAAAACAGGGAAAAACCATAATGTTTCATTTATTCTATTCTGAATTTTTTATTTTTAAAATTCATTTTTATTATTATTCCTCAATTCCCATTTCAGTGGTATGCTAAAAATACTGCATTTATACAGAAAGAAAAGAAATCAAGTTGTAACAAAAAAAAATTAACTTGGAACAATGGCCAAAATATTAAAACTTCTCCGAAGTCTAGTTTCAAGCTAAAAACGTAGACATAGTAAGACATTCTAAAAATCAGTGTTCGTGAGTTAGTGCATGCTGGCTTTAGTTCACCAATGTGCCACCTTCTCCAAAGACATGCTCGTTGACACCTGGAAACACAAAAACCTTAGACTAATCTGTTCTACAAGATGGATGTTCCATTAATTGTGAACATATTAATGTCAGTTGAATTAATTGTATTGATTCTCCCAAATAATCATATAATTTTAACCAAGATGATATGTATCACCTCATCTTCATCCTCTGAGTACTTGTAAGCCCAACAAGCAGTCTCATTTAGCTAGAGTCATATCAGAATATACTATGTAATTCATGAATTCTGTATGGCTAGTTGATAGAATGATTGAGTTAAAAAACTTACATAGGGATCACGTGATAAACTGTAATCTCCATGGCTTCATATTAAGTAGTAACAGTTTAAGATGCATAAGTCACTTCATGATTAAAATAATATAGGTAGTTATTTCCTATATATTTATTTTAGTGGTAACACAACAGTATTACTTGAGATATTGTATTTAAATGATTTTCAAAAAAATTAAAAGCACACTGAAATGCAATTATTAAAAACGAAATATATAGTTGATTAGTATATTGTAAATGTTGATCAATGTGTATTAAATTCAAAAAATAGAAATGTGTAATAATTCACTCAAAACTTGAAAAGCAAAAGCAATGGACAGTCACTAAGAAAAATACGTTATAATCACTTTTACAGATTTTATAGAGTGAAAATGCTTTTCAATAACGTTAGACAAATAGGTGAGAGAAGAATTATGGAGAATCTTTTCAGATGAATCATGGCTGCAGAGTGCCATATGCTCAGCATATTTCTGCCCTTGGCAATTAAACTAGTTGTGGGCTTAAACGTAAATATTCTCTGACCACCATTCATTTCCTTCATTTCACAGGTACAATATTAAATTCTTAATACTAAAAGCAGCTGAGGGAAAATGTTCTATTGACATATTTTTGTGTTTGAATAATAGTTTTTGAATACAATACATTTTTATTTTCTTTGTAGAGTGTTAGGTCTTCTCATTTGTGGTAGTGCAGATATTACTTCCTATATTCTACAATTTTTAATTAAACAGGCATATAATTTTTGTATGATTTGCACCTCTTCCGGATTCATTGTATTTCTTAAGTAATTTGATGATATTATTCTCAATAATTTGGCAGGAGTCTGTTGTATAAGTTGCAAAAATAGCACAATCAGAAAAAAATATTTAGCAAGCAATACTCACAAAATCTGTAGAATTGGAGTTGTGCTTGGATTCCAAAACCATATTTTTAAAAAATGTCTCCTAAATCTATTATTATTTTTAATACCAAGTTCCTCTGTTTTTTTTTTTTTTTTTGCATCTTTCACTTCTGATTGCTGCACCGAACTCCACGCTGGCAGACATGTGAAGGTACTGTCTCTAGCTTTTGGGCTCACAGGTCCAAAATTTCAGGAAAGGGGGTGTTCCTGTAGGGGCAGATGTGTCTGGATGTAAAAGATGCTGATCCAAATTATCCATTCTCTTTTTACATTAATTTTAGACTAAACAGCAGTATCTTATTTGTGGATATAACGGTTTATATTTATCATTTTAATAATGGTTAGTAGAAGTTGAATTATTTAGAATGTTCTTTGCTGTTGCTATTTAGTTTCCAGGATTATTTTATATGCATTCCAAAACAAATGCTAACTTTTCACTGTTTTTCTAATAAAAAAGGTGGGAAATCACCATTTTATGAGGAGTAAGTAAGATTATATATGAGATCTTAGCATTTTTATCATTCCATCATTATCTTGCAACTCTGAGGGAAGCCAGTGTTCTGTCTTAAGAAGGTGAAAACGAAGCTACCTGTGAGGAACAGATTTCCAGGTTGTTCAATAATGGAAACAATTCTCAAGATAATCTTGATTCACATTGATGTACCACGGATTAGGATTTTAATGTGCTTCATTCTATTAAATTTCTTAAAACGCAGCGTTCACAGTTCAGTGAAAAAAAATACATGTAAAGAAATTCAGTATTCTAGAAATTAGTAAGGATAGCTTCGTTATGTCATAATCAAAGAGTTTGTAATGGGGCAGGATGGTAGTGCATGCCTGTAGTCCTAGAATTCTGAAGAGGCGAGGGAGAAGGATTGCAAATTTGACCCAACTTAGATAACTTGACAAATTAGTGAGATTTTGTCTCAAAATTTGAAAGAATTTTTTTTTGTCTGTTGCTTGTTTTTATTTTTAAGTGCTCAGTATGATGCAGTTCACTATGATACTCTGGGTTCGAGCCAGAGTATTATACTGGAAAAGAAGTTTATAATAAAATATACATCATATTTTGAAATACATTAATTCATGCAGTTTTTGATTCATTTGTCTGTACAACCAACTATTTATACATGTGTATGTATATATGTATGGCATTTGACGTAATTATTTAAGAAAACCAATGAATAAAATGTGAATCAGACCGCTTAATAAAAACAAAATTCATGCCTTGTTTTCTGGTTATTTAATCTTATTTTGTTTTCTTTGAAATTATCCTGTCCACTAAGATACCCACAAAGTCAGCCAAAATGTGGCAGTATGTATCCTACAACACTGCGTTAAAAAGGAAATACGCAGTGACACCATTAATGGTGCTTTTTCTCTTACTACTTTAAATATATATATATATATATATATATATATATATATATATATATATATATATGTTATAGTTCAGAAAAACTTTTATCATATTCCAGTAAGGAATGCTCTTTTCTTTTGTTTATTCTTGACTTTCATAGATAAACTTGGTCAGAAAACAATTTTTTAAATACCTTTTCTTTTAAGTGCCTATAGATTTCATCATTTCATAGGACATGCAATAGGTTTTGCTCCGAGTTAAAGAATTATTCAACAATTTGCAACTAAATTACTTTGTAAACTTCTTGCCTTTTCAGCACAGAAAAGTTGAATCTGAACCCACTCAGCAGAATATTTGTCTGTGTGGATTCTTTTTCAAAACCCATCTATCTGGCCAGGACATTTTATCACTATCAGTGCAGAAGAGCTGCCGATGTGCAGAGAAAAATGCAACGTCCTATCTACAGATGCTGCCCAATTTGCAGGCATGCCAACTGCACATCCAGTGACAAATGAGCACTTGTCACATCAAATGCCTACAAATATTATTTACTTATTTATTAAATTAATATTTATTTATTTTTAACAGGGTCTTACTACACCCAGCTTTATGTGATTCTGGGGAATCAAGTCATGGCCTTGCTCTTGCTGGGCAAGTGCTTCACCTGCTGTGCCACTCCACCAGCCCCCAAAATATTTTCTTTATATATAAAATTTTATAGTATTTATTTGTAAAATTAAATCATGAGTGGTGTTAAAACTAGCTTGTGCATCGATTCTCTCAAGTGCTAACATATCATAATTCACTAAATATAAAGTATGAGGCTTTTTAAACTTGACAATTATGGCTCTCGTTGAAGAAGAGTATGCAGTTTCTCTATTCCGTTCACATTACCAGGTCGAATGCCTCCTCGGACACTCTGGGAATTGTGTACAATACATAACCCATATTCACAGCCGACAGAACCGCTTTAGTGACAACATCTATGACTAGCAGAAGACAATTCAATAGTACAACGTCCATACAAAGTTTAAGGTATTTCTCTTTCCACCAGAATAATCTGTTTGTGCAATAGGTGCAATTGTAAGGTTTAATCCACATGTATTGTATAACATACGTGCACTTTTTTAAAAAATGAATACTTAAAATGAAGAATTTATAAAATTAATTCCTGTAGTTTTCTACTTTACTGCATCAAAGCCAATGGCAAGATTGCAGAAGTCTTCTTTGTGGGTCTTGGATACCCATGCACTCACGTACCACTGAAAATTCCTTCTTTATATTTCTCTTTGGATCTCAATAAAAAATAGCTGTTTTTTATATAAATAGTGAGTAAAAAGAGAGTGGTTATATAAATAAATCTGAGGATAAAACACAGTGAAGCACCCTAATACTATAAAGAACTTATTTTAATAAAGAATAAACATATTCACTGTGCAATGTCAAGTGCCTCAAGTTCAGAAAGCAAAGTTTTACAAGGGGAAGTGTCTTTTTTCTCCCTGTTTTTGTTGTTTCATACTTTATAAAACATAAGAACGATGGGACAATGCTATTTATTTATTTATTTATTTATTTATTTATTTATGTGTGTGGGAAGAGGCAAGAGGTGTTCTCTGAGATTTGCCCAGAAATATGTGAAGATTTCCCATCTTCTGTTTTAATGTACAGGAAGAAGAAAGTTTGAAACAAGATGGAAGAAAGGTCTTTGAAGTCTTTTCGTTCTTTTTGCTTCAAGTGTAGGGGGTGAAATACGTGTATATTACTCAGCCAGAAGTGTTTAGTTCATAGGAAAAAGAAATGGAGAGGGATAATTCTTTTGCAGTAAAAATATATTATCACAATATCATGAGGTTTCTCTGGGTTCCCTTTCACGTCTAAGGCAAGTTTAGTAGTAATTGAAACCAACTTTAACACCCTAGGTTTACGTCTTTGTATCTTTTAAAAGGAATGGACTGTAGAATGAGGGGAGAAATCACAGCGCTGAGACTGCAGTGCTTGACCGGGAAACCTGAGGTCCTGGGTTCCATTCCCCAGCACCACATACAGGCTGGACTTGGCGGGACACAGCTATTATCCTAGAACTCTGGAGGCTGAGGCAGGAAGATTGCAGTGAGACCTCGGCCATTGTGGGCTACACAATGAATTCAAGCCCAGCCTGAACTATGGAGCAAGAGAGTGTCAAACAAACACTTGCGGAAAGACAGGACATGAAACAAATGTCTTCCTAATGTGTGTGAGGGCATGAGGGGGTAGGAATTCCTTTAACTGGGGAAATTGTTTGAATGTTTTATCTTCATTTATTCCCAAGTTATGTTCATGGATAAGTAACTTCACAACATTAAAACACAGCCTTGGAATATAATTAATCTTGCCTAATGTCTTATATAAAAATGTAAGAAATATAGAAAGAAATTTAACCATAGAGAGTATTTTTTGAGAGATGAAATTCAATGGAAAAACGATACAATTGTTGTTAATCATTTGGTTTCAAAACAGATGTCCTCTAGTCAACAATTTATATTTTTGGAAAGTATAAAAATAATCATATAAAATTGTGTTTTTATTGTTTACCCAATGTGTATTTCGCAAATCAAGAAGTTCTGACTGCTAATATATATGAGTTTGATATTTAGTTTCTTTTTATGTTTACTATGGGTTAGTTTTTATTTGAACGAGTAGAGCAGAGAGAATCAATATCTGCTTTATATTTCTGAGAATGGTAAAGACACATTTATCAAAAGAAATGTTTTATTTTTATTTTGAGAAGGCTACATAATAACATATTTTCAGAACCCAATATTGAAAATTCTTCCTAAAGTAAAACAATAAAAAGACATCCAAGTGTAATTGATAATTTTGAAAATGTTATTTGAATCAATAGTTTAATGAACGCATTTATAGTTTTTTGCTTTCTTTTTCTCACTCTTCGTAGAAATGTGAATCAGAATTAAAATTATAATCAAGAAAATGTCCAAAAATTTCATAAGTAATTATTATATATGTATGAGGTACTATGTGATTTTTTTGCTATACGTTATGAAGCGGTTAACTCAGGTTAGTTGCATAGATAGGTAGATATAAATATTGCAAGTATTTATCATTTCTTTTTGTTGACATCATTTAAATTATGAACTACATGAAGTATCTATTGTATGTATTAATTATTGATTTGATAATCTGTTATATAAAAGAACATTCATAGTCAGCATATAATGCATTAAAATTTAAAAACACTGCTCATTTGTTTTTCATTGAATGATTGAAACATCAACACTTTATCATTTGTTTAGGTTAAAATCTCAAATAAGCGAAATAGAGCAACCATTGTTAATTTATTATTTCTTTAACAGTAAAACTAATTTATTTCAAGGATATTTTTGTTTTTTAAAATTTTATTTTAACAATGAACAAATATCTCCTCTTTTGATCTACTACAATAAAGAAATAGCTAAATTAGGCACTTTGCTCTCAAGTCTTTATTTCCAAGGGACTCCTTGGCGGTATTTCTTTTGGTTTGCATTGTACACACTTACTTTTCCTCTTAAATATCATTAGAATTATATTTTCTTTAACATGTTCAATCGTCATTGTCTTACTCTAGGTCTTTAATATTTTTCTAACTGATTCTAGGTACTTATGGTACAAAGATAGCAGTCATTAAAAAAAAAACTATTCTATCTAATTAGACATAAAAAAACGTAGGATGATTTTGATGTATTTTTTTTCATTTCTCATCCTGTTAAAAAATAGAGATAGCATGCAAGAAACAAGGTACTAAATTATACAAAGATGAAATTAGTTTTTAAAATGATGAAAATAAAGTGGGAGACTCCCTTTGAAACTTAGGTAATTTTAGATTTTGGAAAGAATATTTTCCTTTCCTCTAGTGGAAATCTTTTTGTTTTATATCTCATACTCTATGTCTCTGTGACCATTTAAGTTATTATGTCATTTTGAGGGAATTAGGAACCGCACCTCCATTAGAATTAGGATTTGTCAACCACTCTAGATTGGGAATCACAAACTGGTCTGGATTAGAGTGTGAGTGATTTGTGGATTGGCCAGTGAGAGAAGAACAGCCACCCAGATGTGGGAGGGCCAACTGGAACTCCAACGGTATAAAAGGAAGGAAGAAGGAAGCTTGTCACAGCTTCTTCCTCTGGGAAAGCTCTCGCCTTCGCCATTGTCTACTGACGCCGACTTGCTACACATCGCAGATCATCCACACAGATTCGCTCCAGTCTCAGCTTGTGCCTGTCTGCCCATTGCTGCTCTTCAGTAGTCGATCTTCAGGCTTAGGTCTTCACCTGAGGTCTACAGCAGACTCTCACCTCACCAGCTGTCCTGCAGTCCCGGACGGGAGATATACTTCACAGCTGAGCAGCCATCATTGACCACCTCTACCTTGGATTTGTAAGCCTTCCTAATAGACTTTTTTTGTGATAAAATCTGTAAATTCTGTCTTTTGAAAAAACTCAAACTAATACAATCTTCCTTTGTTCTGTTAATTTCAAAATTCAATTAGAGTTTTATTCTAGAATGTCCTCCAAAAATTTGGATCATCCTTCAAAAGCCTCATTTATTTGGATATAGTGGGATATGTAGGGAACAGTGTGCATTCAGGAGATGGGAACTGGAATGTGATATGAAGAGACTGTGTCAATTTTGTTGACATGGAGGAATACTCAGGGCAGAGCATTGAGGCATGTACAATTGCCTTGTTGGCCAGGAGGTGAGGGAGTGAACTAAGTAAAGGAAGCAGCAGGAAACCTTGTTACAGCTGCTCCGTCTGAAAAATCTAGCCTTGCCTGTCTCTCCAGGCATCAGCTTGCTCCTCACTTCACTCGGCTTCTGTCTGCAGTTGAGAAAGCAGCTCTCTCACCTTTGCCATGTGCCTTCTCTGTTGCCAGCTGTCCATGAATGGACTGGGTAAGAGCTTCTGAAGCTGTGAGCTAAATCAACTCCTTCTCCCTGAAATTGCCAATGTGGAGTATTCTGTCACAGTAACTAAAAAGTAACCAAGACAGTCTTTGTTGCCAACTTTTCCTCCATTGTATATTCTTTCTATAAATACTAAAGTAATAGCCTTTAAATTAGAATATAACCAGGCAAAAGAATTGATTAAGAATGTTAATACCTAATGTGCATTTAGCATTGCTTCTTTAGTACATTGCTTTTACCATGAGGGCAGAAGAAGGGAAAATAATATTTCAGAGATAGCATTGAGTTAAAAATTGTTTGAAACTGATGAGCATGTGTGCAGATATCATGGCATAAACTGATAATGCATGCTGATTTCTCCCATTTGTTTTCCACAGTTCTGGAATGCAGATGCATACTACAGTGGAAACTTAATGATTTGTCCTTTTAGAATAAAATTTATTACTATTTATATGTACAGATTGAATGACATGGAATCTTATACTAGATGCATGTGATGCATGTATGAATGTTTTTCACTGCTGACTTTAGAACTAAATATTTTGAATATGATATTAAATTCCTCTTACTCTGAAAGAAGGGGCCGTTGAAATCCTGAAAAATGTTAAATTAAAATAAACAAATAAAAAATCTGGATTAAAGTAGAATTTCAGAATAAGGAAGTGAGATCTTTCAGGATGTAAGTGATTAAAGACTTTGAACTCAGTGGATAAACAAAGAAAAATCCTTGCAGATATGTAATTTATACAGTTCCTAACATTGGCCACTTGGTGGCAATATTTACCTACTTTCAGTTTTTATGTTTTACAGCAATTCAAAAGCTTTAATCAAAGTATACTTCGTGGTCTTCAAGGTTATTTGTGGTTTCTATGACATTGAAAAAATCTTTTTTTTTTTGAGAAAGTATTCCAGTTTCTTTGTTTTCCATACAGAATAGGCTGTGTAGTCTATTCCTAAATTCTCAATCTATTAATTGATCTTGCACAGACAGACATGCTAAAGAGAATTAGCAGAGTCCAGAGGAAAGAAATAAGAATCACTGTGGACCTAGCAAACCACAATATATAGCAACATGAACACATCGTGCAGTATTTATTCTTCGAAATTAAATGTTAAAGCATAGAAATCAATAATCCTTTCTTTCTGAGTCCAAATCAGTTTGGTGAACTTTGCTTTCTGATTTTATTTAGACTATTTAACAGAGCAATTCAGATTCAAAATTAAAACCCCTTTATTATAATAGTAAAAAACAAATTAGTCTTTCAACTGTATGTCAACCAAACTTCCTCTACCAATTTTATGTTCTCATCCTGAGCTGTGCCTGAGGAAAAGGATTGAGCAAAGTTACAATTCACTACTTATTTTCTTTTAAGGTTCAATTCCACACATAAGAAAAAATCAGAAGGACCTGGTGTTACTTTGTTGAAGGTTCCGGGACAGTGTGCAGAGATTAGTTACTTTGGCTCTCAGGTAAATACTTCCCATCACTGACATCAGAAGCGTGGTAGGGAGGCCTGAGCTCCCCACGTCCGTGTGTGCCCTGAAGGTCCTAGAACACTGTTGCACACTGAGGATCGTGTAAGGTGACCAGACTAATGAGATTCTCGGTGATCACGATACTATTAGAATGTAACAAAGCCAAATTAATCCATGGCCATTTTAGCCCCTTTTGTATCTGATTGTCATTCTTGTATGAGTTAGAGCCAGTATTTTTGTGATTATTAACTAAATACTTTCAACATGTATGTACTGACCCCAGTTTTCACCAACTCAAGGGCTGAAATGTCATTAGACAGAGCCTGAGGCCTATAGCGGTGATTTCCTCATGTGAATATAACATGCCTCTCTTATGTTTCCACTAATAGTTTTGAAAAGTGCTTTGGTTTATTATTTCCTTCTGTTTTGTAACTATAATTACTCCTTGGAACTGCCAACATGTTGCTACATAGCATTGGGGTTTACTCGAACCAGTGTTCCTAGACCGTGGATCAATCACTCCAACTTCACTTTACAATAAAATGTGTCTTATTCCCTTTGAAATGAGAACTGTGTTTTTTAAATCAAAAATGAGAAAGACAGACTGAAGCTTTAGATCCAAAATCATCTGTCCATATGAAATTGTAGTTATAAAGGGCTCACACTGGGTGTGGATCTCAAAACAAGATAAATCTTACTTTGGACCTAGCTAGATGGGCTCTTCTTCCCACCCATTTCTTCCCTTCCTTTCTCTTCTCCCCTCTTCCTGTTTTTCTTCTCTTTTCTCTTTTCTTTCTATAACCAATGTGGCAAGGGAGGGGGGAGAACCTAGCCTTAAAATCCTAAGGGGACTGTAATTATTTTTTTCCTGAGAAAACTTTTTATAATTGTTCATGGTCAGTATGTTTGCAGTATTTATTTTAATGTAATACTTGTTAATAAACTGAACTTTCCATCCATCCTTTGAAATGGAGATAAAAGGTGACTTCAAGGAAAAAAAGAACTCTCCAAACTTTAAGAAAATGAGTATAGCATCTGGGACCCATAGAAAAGGCCAAGGATAGTACCGTCTGTTCTTTGCAAGTCCAAGAATGGAAAGAGATATAAGGAAATAGATACGTAAACCCCATAAATGATTCTGCGTGATTGCAGACAAAAAGGCAAATTGCGAGCATAAACGATGGCCAGTGCTGAAAGAAACATCAGTAGCCCGGTTCCCGGCATTTTCCCCTCAGTTGTCCCTGCCTCCATTTCCACAGGCCAGTGCAAACGTTCCAAGACCCTGTACAAGAAGTGAGTTGCGTTACAGTGGCAAATTCTGAGTTGTGAAAACAAGCGCCCTCACCTTTTGTCCTAGAAGAAGGCAATGCCTTTCTTATTCTCAGGATTAAGAAAACCTCCATTCTATCTAAAATATATGTCTCCCAGTTTCAAAACAACAAACCTCTACTTATGCTGAGCGAGAGAATGCCTTTATCATTATGGGTGTTTTCCATAAAACATTCTTGAAAATAGAGAATAGAACAAAAAATAGTCTCAATGCTTTAGTCACAATATTCTAAAATTGGGAGGAGCTGTCGATAACAGTTATTGTAACCAGTGTAGTGAGAAAATTGTGTTCCTGCGTACTTCTCCAGACCTTCATGTAAAGCAGCAGCTATGCTTCTTTCCTGAACACGTGCATGGACAATCCACTGCTGCCGAAACCTAGGAAGGGAGGTACTAGCGTCCGAATCCGGAGAGGGGCAAAACATCTGGGGTGTCTAGTCTCTCATTTTACTCCTTGATCCAACTGTTCCTTACTCTAACAGACCCTAGCAGGCCCGCACATAGGCAGATAGTGATATGGGGGTGGGGGGGGAAGGACACTTGCTATCTTCTCAGAGTTACCTTTGAGTAGTTTTTTTCTCTCTCTCTTCGTAACAAGCAGCCTCTTTTGGTTTGGACTATAGAGGATGGTTTCTATGCAGGCAATAACATTATGCCCTGGTATTGTGTGCTAATGACATTTTCTCTGTAATTGCTAGGACTTTCATTGTTTTTCTTTTTCCTTCTCTCCAGATCATCTTTTTTTTTTTTTTCTGACAGCTTAAATTCTCAACAAATTTTGACCAAATGTCAGCTATTAATTTTAGGAAGTTTTTTTATGTTTTGAATTATCAAATCTTAGAATTATGATTAAGATTCTAATGCTTTGTGTCTTAGTCTCAAACTTTGTGAGGGCATCTCCAGAGAAGGCTTAACTGTACATCTGATGTAGTTCAACTACTCAGGTAAAATTCATCTAAAATCCCTCCCCATGGTTTATATATTTAGAAATGTTTCCCTTTCAACCGATGGGATCATAAACTCTTTTCTGCTTTGTTGAGGTGACTGCTTTCTGATGGTCCCTTCCAGCCTTGGGTAAGTTTCCCCTCATGCACGAATAGATGAGGACTCAGTCAAAGTCTCAAGGGGAACTCTGAAGATTTCTGGAGCTGTTTGTGTTCAGCTCGTTGGTCTTCAGGGCTCCGCTCACCAGTTCTAACCGGCTTCGTCTTTCTGAACTCTGATCTGTGGCTCCTTAATGTGGTAAGAATGCAGGTCCTGTTTAATCTTTCTTCACTCTGTGTAGTGACCTGGAAACTGCCATGGGCAGTAAGCTGATGCAATTTTAGAGGTCACTTCATCTGTTTTCTTCCTCTCTATTAACAGTCTTTTGTTGTCTGCTTTGAAAAAAGTAGACACTTTTGCTTCATATATTTTGTAAACATCACTAGTTATTTAAGGTGGGGAGGCAGATCTAGTCCAGTTTTGAGATTAGGACCTCAAGGCATTATTGGCTAATAGAGAATTGAGTCCAAGCTTTTGTTAGTTTGCAAAATTAAATTTCAAGTGTGTATATCATAGTTTGCTTTAACAACATCAAGTTTGTTTTGCTTTGGCGACCTGTCCACCGATTCGATAGGTAAATTAACAATGATTCATAAAGTCATTAATAGAGTGGCTTATTTTTCTTTATAACATTGGCTCAAAAGCAGCAAACTCTTGAAAAACTAATGGTAATGATTAAATCTTTACTGTTTACTGCAACTGAAACAGACAAAACCTAAGGGTGTAGCCAGAGATCACTTCAAAGAAGTACTGAAATGCCAATAATGCCATGCGCTGCAGACTGGTTTTTGCAACAGGTTTTTTCTTTGATGAAATATACCTGAGAAAATAATTTCCATTTTGGTCATTGTTGTTAATGGTAGACTAGCCAATATGGAGAGGGGCTAAGAATTAAGATAAGTGCTAGGATGACAAGGACTAAGGATATTTTTTATTTCAAAGTGAAATAAAAAAAGATTACTTTGGCAAATTCTGTTAACCTATGTGTTTCTCTTCTTTTTCTTGCCAAATCCCTTTTCATTTCAATTTATCCTCTCATGCTACAAATCTACAATAGTGGCAATAATTATTCCTCACTTTAAATTGTTATTACGATAATATCAAGTAAACTATATATTTATAAAAGTTGCTACATCTTCAATATTAAGTACTATGTTATAATAAGCAAACTAATAAATCAATCTGTCAATATAAAGAAAAAACATATATAAAAATTACTAGTTCCTTACAGACACATATTGTATCCATGAATTAAAAATTTTTTGTAATAATATTATTGCCATAATGAATATTTAAAAAAGACCGACAACAATAAAGTGGAAATGCCACATTACTTTCAATACCACAGTGATCATAGATATCGAGGCCATGGAGATGGAAGGCAACTCATTTATTTGTGGGATAGCTTGTAAGATGAAGTCGAAGGAGCTAAGAGATTGATAAGTTTATAGACAAAAGAAGGCATACTTCACCAGGCAAAGGCATATTGGCTCGCTTCCAAAAGGTCAGTAGAGTACCATTATCTTGATGATTTTACTAGAAGCACACCCAAAGCTAGCTTTCTCAAATCCAATTTCATTAGGATACATGGCATGCATCCAATTCCTCAGGGTGATCTTAATTTAATTGCACTTAGAAAACTGGTGTATTAAATCAAAATTGCTTTTTTGGCAATACAGTCACTTAAACTACAACCCAATGCAAGCATCTCTAAAAGTTTCACAAAACAGTAAGAAAAACATTACTTTGTATCATAGAACCTAACTAGACCTGCTGGAATAGTCAAATTAGCTTCGGTAGAGCTAGCCAATAGTTTAAAAGGCCCCAAATCAATGAAGTGAAAATGTTTATATTACTGTCATCACTACAGTGCTGGTAGATATTGATGTCATAGAGGCAGTCTGTGAGATGGCTAGTGAGATGAATTCCTACGTGTGAGGGGTGACTAAAGGTCAAGGAAGGTCCTCAGCTTAGCAAGGGAGTCTAGGAGCTCACACTCAGTTTCTATTTTCTTACAAATAGTGAAAAGAACTCCCCCTTCTAGTGCAAGACGCCAAGCTGGGTGTGTGCATATGCATCCACACTTCTATGCTAGGTACCCTCCTTTCTCTCATGCAGGAAAACAAAAATCACGTAAGAACTAACATGAATACATGTTACAGTGACTTACATGACTACATGTTACTGTTTCTCATCATACAAGACATATATAATGTTATGAATACATGTTGTGGGAGAAAAGATGGAATAAAAGTAAATATGACCTCAAGATGACAGGAGTTTTCTCATTGGCAGCTTCATTTCATATTGCTCAGTAAATAGAAAACTAGCTAATTAAAATTATATTGGCCATTATATTATGAATAAGAAGAGACATATATATTATTCAAATATTTAGTGATATAAAGCTAAAAAACCCATTTGTTCTCCACAGAAGGTGCCACTACAGTATTAGACATAAATTCATTGATTAAATCTTCACGATGGCATCTTCATAAACATTTTATAAACTTTCATATAGCTCCTTTAAGGTTCCAGGGCTCGAGAACACCAGATATATTTCTAGTAACATGTCAGGGCTGTCATAATAAAGATATGTTAATCTGAATGTTATTTCCTAATACTAGATGATTTTGAGGAATTTATCTATCAATTTTACACTGTGTTTACTGAAATCTGAGCTATAGATATGGATTTTTTAACATTGAAATTTAACCTGGATACTTCTTTGTCATAAAAACCACCCTGGACATTGTAGGATTTTTACTCATATCCCTGCCATGTTCCCACAGATTTCAGATAATGTACAAAAGATTACGAGCATCATCCTTTCTCTAATTATAATAATATAAAATATCTCCAGGCATTGGTACAGTCCACTGGGACTCAAAAAATCTCATCAACAGAGACTTCACTCTAGGTGGAAATATTAAAAGTGATTAGGATCTATTTTTAACTAACATTTTTCTCCTATTAAGATATTACCTTCTGCATAGACTTTGTAGCTTCCAAAAATAAGAACTAGTGGAAAGCAAAGAACTTACTCATCTCCAATATCATAATTTACAAAGAAAGAATACATCTCATATAGGTTATTGATTTCTATTTCTATAGAAATCTACATCAATTAACAGGATGCTAGTTATCACTTCAGAAACTATGTTTGACTCAACTAAGTTTCTGAAGTGAGACTGGAGCGCTGTGTTTTGATTTCTCTATTACAATGTTTTGCTCTGGGTTACCTCAAAAGTTTCCACCAACGGAATAACTTTTAAAGACTAAAAACACACATGAAAGAGGTGAGGATAAACTACAAATACCATTTTTAAAAAATGTCATGATTTTTTGCAACATACAAAGATAAAATTTAATTTTGTTGACATTGTCACATCATGGAGTATTTTAATACATTTCAAATAAATGTCATGTACCTCAGTAAAGACTGATCCCTAATTATTTCAATCTATATTTCCAATGTCTTTTAAAATAAGAATCATTTGTGGAATTTATCATTCAAAATGATCACAAAATATTTTTTAAAATATTTCTAGATTATCAACTGAATTACAGATCTTGTTCTATTTTGTAAGAAAGAAAGCAAAACAGATATTAACGTCAATCTTAGTAGAATGTTGTCATGTAAAATTGTTTTTAGTTAGTCCCAATAGTTTATAAGACCTTTTAAAAATTAGCATATTGGACTTATGATTCATACATAACTTGTTCTCATTTTAGGCTTCCAAGTTATTAACTATTTCTTTTGCTGAATGTTGTTTATCTTACTTATCATGACCCCGATTTCTTCATTGTATGAAAGAAAAAGTATGTATGTTTGACTCAAGGATTTTTCTGAACTAGAATAGTTACAAGACAGTCTTTACTATGTATTAAGAAAACGGTATTTTTGCAGTCAAATAGAAAAAATATATTCAAATCTCAAATTAGATAAAAACACCAACACAAACAAAATAACACACAAAACAACTATCTGATCTTAAAAGTACTGTGTTAATTCATTTCAAAGAATTACATTTCAAGTCAGAATGGATAAAAGACACACTGGCTGGCATCCAGGGTCTTTAATAGATGTTCCCATAAGCCATAACCCTCCACCTTAGCATTATAAGATGGAGAACGAGTTTTGCTTTTAAGAGTTCTTTCTTTTGAATTGGCACCTCCTTCTTATTTCAGATTCCTCAAAAAGTTTACAAGGAAGGTCACAAACTAACTCAGTGTTGACAGCTCCTTTGCAACAAAGTATAAACAAGTTTTAAAATTTTTTATTTATCTGTGAACATTTCACTTCCCATTAGTTTCAAAAGAATTTTTTTTGGAAATGGAATGATCAAGTGTTTTCCTGGTGATAAAAATTTTGAGTCATGCAGTTTCTTAAACTTTATACAGATATAGTACGCTATAATCACATCCAATTTTTCAGGGATCTCAACTAGAAGGACTTTGAAATACCCAGATTATATTTTCATTTATCCTCAAATTTTATAAGAAAAATATATAGAACATGTAAAAATGATAGAGACTACACGAAGAAAATTCCAGTGTTTATATAAAGTCTGTGCAGACCTAATTTAACTCCTGCACCTGCATCCAGGGGTTCACAGTCATTGATTTTCTTCAAACTTGTCCTGTAGTTCATCGCCTTCATTTATTCACACCATTTTTCTCTTAGAGCTAAACCCAGTCATTTTTACCTATTGAAATTCTATTTGTCTGTCAAGCTTTAGCTAGCATGTCACCTGCAAAGAAGCAATTTACAGTCTCCGCCTCTTGGTAGTCAGCATGAGCTGCTCCTTTCTTTGAACTTACATAGTATTTTTAAGTCACACATTCAACAGGCTACCCAGAATTACAGTCATTTGCAAGTCATAGTGATTGTAGGCTTCTACAGGATACATATGATTCATGTTTCAGTGCCCAGAGTACAATGAGCACATATAGGTATACAGTAAAATAGATAAATAAATCTGACAAAAGGACAAAATATTCTTTATCTTCTATACCATTCAAGAAAGTATACATTTTATATGGTGCATTTATTTTAAAGTTTCTTTTAATTGCATCATGTACATTAAACTACTTGGTTTGTGATAGATTGGTTGCATAGCTGGGTGTAATCTTCACCTGTGCCTTCATGACAAACATGCATCCTATTTTCTGCCATCTATAGGATTATTGGGTAACTTGGTTAGGCTGTGCATGTTTAGACTCCTCCTTCAAATGCTCCTATTAGGTAGTTCAGGTATGCTTCAGCTTTGATAAACTGCAAAAAGTTTAACAGCAACGTGACCTTTATCTTGGTGTGTAAGTCACTCAACCAAGATCAACAAATACATTTGACAATCCTTCCAAATGTGTTGCCAGTAAAGCCTCTTAATGTATGCCACGCTTACACTTCTCGGATAGATCTTCTAGTCAGCTATAGATGCGCATGTCTTATTCTTGTGAAAAAGAATAGTATCCTTTCTTTAAAAATGATAACGCCATATACTTTTTGGTAAAGATTTACATGAATTTACCTTTAAGTTAACACATCAAAACTTTGAAGCTTTGATACCTTTTTGTAGACTGCATTAAAATTTCTAGAAAACATACTAAAGTGATTTTTTTCAGTTAAATATTAATAAATTATGTAATTTTTATTGGTTTATGTTACTGTAAACACAAACATTTTCAACTCATATATATTTTCCTACATGTCTGACCTACTTTAGGATTTGAAACTCATAAATTTTCTAACATGACTTATATAGGAATTTTTATGCTGATATCACAACTCATTTAGAGTTATTTGGCATATTATCAAGATTTTACCTAGAATGTTGTACTTAATAACAATGTTCATCTACTTAAGTATGACAAGAGACTTTTACGTTACTAATCTTGGCTCAAGGGAGCCAACACATGTTACTTAAAGTTCTCTAGAAAAAAAGTATGAATTTAAATCGATATGTAAAATCATATAAAGGATTTACTAGACAGTCTTACAGAATCTGCCATATGCAAAATCAGAGGAAAAAAAAAACCTCAAAAATGGCCAGTGGCACATGAGATAACCAGAGGATTCAGTGGCTGTTCTCACAAGAAAGTGCAAGCCCCAGTTCAAGAGGATCAAGAGGGCAGCACCATTCCAAGATTAGAACTGGTTTACAGGAGAAATGAGGAAAGCTACAGAAGATTTGAAATGTTATGAAACAAGCATGGTGAGACATTTTGGCCAGGGTTCAGGAGACCATAATGCTGTGAGAAGTGTGGATTGCAGGCTGGGATCAAGAAGTTTCCAGTGGGAAGGAAGATTCGGCAATTGGTATAGCAACCATGTATGCTACATTCTGGCAAAACAACAACAACAACAGCAAAAAACAAACAAACAAACAAACAAACAAACAAAAACTTTATTGACATTTTTGACCCTGTCCAGAAACTTTTACTGAAATGGAGATTAAGGGGGTAAAGGGGACTGGACTACTTAATCTGCCTGAAGAAATTTGAAGGAACCCCTGTGTTTACATGGATATCCTTTGTGGCTTCTAGGGAGTTCTACACAGATAAGTAGGAGAAAATAGCAGATGTGGATGTTAAAGAGAATACATTAAAAAGAAGCCATGTACTTGAAATCCATTAAAAAAAAAAACCTTAAAGTTGTGTCATAAATCAACAAAACCTCACTTTTTGCCAATCAAAGGATGAAAAGGCAAAGGACTTGGCCTGAGAATAGTACTCCAGAACATCCTCCACTGTCAATGAGACAAGTGTTTTCTGGAGTTGTTTCTTGAAGAACGTAGGGCCTCTATAGTGATTATCAAGCAGAGTCAGACTACTGCTCAAGGTAGACCTTGGCAACATTCACATGGTCCTGGATTTATAAGCATGCAGAATGCAAAAGCTGTGGAATTACAGAAGCTTTCACTTAGATTGAAAAGGAAACTTAGAAGCTGGGCAGTGAGGCCCAGAGAAGGAGAAGAGGCATAGCAAGAGGAAACAGGACCTTACGGCTTGACCCAGAAGAGGCACATCACTGGAGCAGGACCTGGAAGGGAAGATGGGCCCTTCCTCTCTCTTGGCTTCCCATCTGCCATGCCATGCCTGGCTGAACCTCTGTCAAGGGTTTCCACCATTGCCTGCCAACCAAGTTTGTACTCTGCCCTTCTGTAACTAGGCGTAAAAATAAAACTTGCCTTTCTTAAATTGTAGATGTGGGGTATTCTCTCCAATCAATGAGAAAATAACTACGGCACCGGCTAGGCAACAAGTTTATTGGCTGGTACCACCCACATCCAGGACGGCTCTGCTTTCTTAGGTTTGGTGGCTTTGGTTTATCATCTCTAACAGATATCCAGACTGTGCTTTATTAATATGTTTGCTGATTCTAAATTTACCCAAGTTGACAGAGCATGATTAATGATCACAATCTATTCTTTGTCAAATTGATACAACCTGATACGTCTTATTGAAAATATGACTACCAAAGATAATAGCTAAGTTTATAATTATGCCTAATATGATGAAAACAGGTAAGAAAACACACATTTTCTCCCCAACACAGAAGGAGGAGTTATTTACTTGGGAGATGTTCACTTTGGCCCCAATGTTCCATACTTAAATATTATGATGTATATTTAACAATAATTGAGTTCTAGCAATAATAAGGATTATGTCAAAAATGGGAAAAAAGATTTCTACTTAACATATAGGTACAAGCATTTTCATAACATAGGACAACCCTCACAATAATTAGAGTGATTTCCAGATTTTCATAAGTTGTCATGTGGTTGTATCTCATATACACAGCTACATTTTTTCTACTACCTATTCTGTATTTCCTTTGCCTTTTCCAAGTACCTCAGTAGATCTTGGCTCTTTACCCGGTCAAGTAACTCCATCCTCCATTACTGAAGATTCTAGGCCATTGTTGTTCTACCAGGATTGAATGATTTTAATTTCCCATTGACTTCAATTACAGGACATGGTGATACTAGCAGATACCCTAAGGGATTTACTGATTTCTATATAAATTCTTCCTTACCTTCATGATGAAACAATAGAAAAATGTTTTTTTTTGTGTGATAATGTGGTTTAATTACCTTTGCCAATACTGTAATTCCCTTTTACCATGCTGACTAAAAGGCATAAGGTTCTAAAAATGATCAATAAGTCTTAACATAGAGTTCAATAAAATAATTATTGTGCCACTTAGTAAGAAACTTTTCAATTTCTGAAACTAAAATTTCTAGAATAAAAGAAAATAAAGTCATACAAACATAAGGAAAACATTCTGCTAGAAGTCCCAAGGAGCGATAGTGAGTGGAACCATTTCCATTTTCACATCTTCACTTTTGGAGCCATGAATCATGGCTTTGGGAAAAGTAGTACCATGTGACAGATGTTTATTGAGAGCACGTACAGCCTTTTGCAGAATCTTGCCCAAGTCTTGCAGTATATTAACCCCTAGCTGGCATTGCAAATCACATCTTTAAAACCTGTTTTACAATTGTATTTATACAACTGTTCTGGATCATGAGAAACATATAAAATCAGTAAATTATGTAAGTATAAGCCCACTTCCATACATATTTGGCCATGCAATACATTCTTTTTCCAAATTCAATGGTGCGTAGCACACTATGATGGTTTGATGGTGGATGAGGCATTACTTGAGTCCTTGAATTGTGGTTTTGGAAGAAGCACAGATAGTTCTAACAACAGGTCTATCTGAAACCCATAATACATCTCTATTTCCATAAGAACAAAATGTTTCCCCTTTGATGATGGAAATGGTCCAATATAATCAATCTATCACCATGTTGCTGACAGATTACTCCAAGGTATGGTGCCATGTCAAGAATCACTAGTCATTGCTGCTGCTAAGAGAGCAAGCATTCAGTAGAGGCTGGAGCCAGATTATCCTGATGAATGGATCTCATGTTGCTGAGACCGTGAATCACCTCCATCCCTGGCATCCTGAGTACTTTGAATGGCAGCCTTTTTTTCAATTGAAGGGTTAGCTGAGGGAAAGACAAAGTTGAGTGCTATTCACAAAATGGACTGTTCTAGTCACTCAAATATTAAAGTCTTCTGTTAAGGTTTCTTCTTGGTGATGATTTACATAGCACTCAAGTTTCTTTACATCCTTTACCCATATATAAATGTCTAACCAGGACTGGAGGAATGGCTCAGTGGTTAAAGCACTTGCTTACTAATTACCCAAGTTTGATTTCCCAGCAACACATAAGCTGGTTGTGGAAAGTGAGACCCTCTCACCAAATATCAAGAAAGAAAAGTTCTGACCCTGCACTTTATGTGCAAATCTTTGTCATCAGTTGCCTTGCTTCCTAGTTAGTTTTCCATGTTCATGACCATCCAGTCAGACCATTAGCTGGAAACCATCAGTCGGTGTATAAACACACATCTATCCACTTTTTTCTTCCAATCAAAATGTACAGCTAAGTGCATTGCCTGAAATTTTAACCTCTAATAATTTCCTTTCACCATTGTTTCTCAAAGATATTTTGGGAACAGACTGTAATTCTGTTACTATCTACTTCCATGCAGTATCTACATAATATGCAAAACCATCAGTAAAATGGCATAGTCTTCTCTTTCTGTGTAATTTTATCTTAGGAAATGTCCTATGCTAGCACATGCTGTGAGCCAAAGTGAGTATAATTTGGATAGGAATCATGGCCATTTTAATTCTTTATGTAACTTTTTGTACCATCTGATCTTATGAAAGAGATCATGTATATACTACTTCCATTTGATGATGGACTGGTGCCAGGTGTATCTAACTTTATAACCCTGTGGTTCACCATACTCAGCTCATGATGGGCAGTTCAGGTCATGTGGCAACATATAGTAACATAAAGTTTTATGGTCAAGCATTCAGCTTCCACTAAGGCCAAGTAATATGTCAGGAGCTGTCTCTCAATAAAAGAATAGTTGTCTATAGATGATGACAGAGGCTTGCTCCAAAATTCTATTTGCTTCCTCTGTAATTCACCAATGAGGGCCTGCCAGAGACAGCAAGTAGCATTTTTTTCTTCCATTGACACATGAAATACCATTGGATCTGCTGTATTATATTGCCCAAGTGGCAGAGGAGCTTGTGCAGCAGGCTGGGAGTGTTACAGAATCTTCTTGTTTTCTGTGACCCTATCAACATTAGAAACTTTTCGAATGACTTTGAAAAGGAGAGAAACTAACACATCTGCTGTGGTTTGGATGTGGAAGATACCTCAAAGGCGTCATGTATTTAGGTGGTGTGGAATATCAATGGATCCCGTGTGCTGTTAAGAGGTGAGGTCTAGCTGGAGCTCAGGGCCTGACCCAGAAAGGATAGATGGGCCTGATCTGTAAAAGCTTCTCTTTTCCTTCTCACTCTGCATAGTCGTTGCCGTAGGGGCTGAACAGATTTTCCTCCCGGTGGGCATTCACCATTTTATTCCAGAACTACTAGTCGTGCATGAATAGACTGAGCCTTTCTGAGACCCTTTTCTGTTCCATAAATGAAAAAAAAAATGACTAAGACAACATACAAGAGAAGCATCTATTGCTTCTAATATTCAAATAGGCCTCTTCCATGCTGTGTGTCTTTCTTAGATGTAGAAGGAGTGGATACAAGAACTTATCCTTCAGCTGAGGAATGTCTGTATATGTTCCATATCATTGAACTCCTAGATAATTTCACGGGGGTAGAGAGTCTTTGGGCTCTCGTTGGATTTATTTACCAGTCATGCTTTATAAGTAGTCCAGAGTAGTTGCGACTTCTTGACTACTTCATTCAAGTCACATAATCTTACCAATATAAAGAAACAGTGTAATAACTTTAGAAAGAAAAAGATGACCATAGCCTTTTTTTTTTGTGGTACTGAAAATGAAATGGAACTAGAGCCTAGGTCATTCCGACTGAACTATATTCTCAGTCAATATTTTAGTTTTTTTGATTTTTTGAGACAGAATCTTGCTAAATCCCTAGATATCCTTCTGGGCTCATCCATGGGATCCCCTCGGACTCTGTGTCCCAAAGTGCTGAGATTATAAACCTGCATCACTAAAACTGGTAATGATCTTGTTTACAAACTAAGTTGTGACAAGAGATGGACAGTTGATACACTCTTGATATAGGACAGTAAAGTGTATTGTGGACCTCTGCAGCTGAAAGCAAATTGTTTCTGGTGAGCCTTATAGATTGACTCGAAGGCAAATGGCTCTGGCCACGTCAACAGCTTATGACAAATAGCAAGAGATGTGTTGACCTGCTCAAACAGGGAAGCCACATATGATTCAGCAACCACAATAGAAATTACCACTTAATTAAACTTATTATGATCCAACATCACTCTCCAAGAATCAACTATCCTCCACACTGACTGAATAGAATTACTTGTGGCTGTCGTTAGAACTAATACTTCTGATTGTTTGAAGTTGTTGGAGTAGACACTAATTTCTGCATTCCCCCTAAGGATGTATTTTTTTTTTTTCCTGATTTTCACTTTCCTAGTTGGAGGCAAATCCAGTAGTTTTCCTCTGGCATTTTTTCAAAATAGTAGCTCTCAGACAACAGATTTTGAGACCAACATGGACATTTTACTAAATACTAAAAATGTCCAACTTAGTTGTGCATTCTGGAATTAGGAGAATAACTACAGGATAGACTCAGAGATGTACTGGACCCACTGTGAGTAGTACCATGGCTAAATCCTCAGTGATCACCAGACATTCAGAGGCTCTTACTCTGACTGGTGGGCCATAATGGTGACTTGGATCTCCTCAGATCTGCATTATTAAGGAATCAGTGTCCAATAGACCCGCAGATATCAGATGGTTTTCTTTTTATGTACATTTATCCAGATAAAAGACCACAGATTTCTGGGGGGAAGGATGAGCAAAAGATTGACAGTATCATTTTCTGGTAATCCACCAAGACTTTGTCTTTTCAATTCTCTTAAGGAATGTTGGTTCTGTAAACTTGTTCAAGTTTGGAAATTGATTGAAGGGTCATGATTCTTTGTTGGTCAGATTTGAGACAGATTTTTGTTCACTTGCCCCCATTTATTTCTTGTATTAATCAAGTTAAAATTCAATAAACTTTCTACCTACTTCACCTCCGGGTACACTAAGATTTATTAGCTCCTGTTGTAGGTCTGTATGTGTCAAATTATTTTGATTATTGTTTTTCAGTTGTGGTTCTCTACAGTAAGTATATCTACCTTGCTTTTGGCATTTAAGTGCTGCCACTTGGCCTCTGCTATTTCAAAATCAATAACACCCATCATATCTAATTATCCTAATTGAGTGACTGCTCTTCTTGGCATCATATCTGATGTGCAGTGAGGACCAGCTATGATAGGCACTTAAGGGATGCTGGTGATTGACTCACCAAACATTTTTTTAAGTTTTTAGTGAAGGGCCTTTTCCTAGGACCCCTTTTTCCCCCTAATGTAGAGGGTTGTGTGTTGCCTGGCAATTCCACTGCAGCAATCTCATTTTTTTCCTAAGCCTTAAATATTCTCATTAACAGTAAATCAAGGAATACTGGGCATCTTCAATTCATTCATCTTGTGCCGTCATTTGATCCATAATTTTGTGAAATAATCAAATGAATTATTAGCCGGTTTTTAACTTCAGAAGTTGTAATATTAAATCCAGAATCCATGCTCAAAGGGCCCATGTGAAGACATTTAGCCTACACCAGACTTCTGTTTCTTTTGTCTTTATCTCACACTCTTAAAATTTATTCCCATATCTGATCCCTAGATCCTTCCTCGTTACAATTTGAAAATTCGAGGTTTTCCTTGAGCATGTAGCATGTCTTGTCACGAGCCATATCACGTACCTCACTCGTAGGGGCCTTCTGAGGTTTGAGGCTTGTTATAGGCCTAGAGAAAAATTTGACAGGTGAGAATGGACCTTAGGAAATGTCCTATTGTGTTGCATGGTGTTGTATCAGGAGATGTCATGACTATAGGAAACACAGGATTGGTTATTAGTTTCCTCAGATATAGTTGGAGAAATCAAAATCACAACAGACAGGGTGAGGATGGCTATGCTTCTAAGGATGAGGGAATCTCTTCTTTCAGCAAAATAATCTCATCAGAAATTTGAAGTTCAATGTTCCCATCTTCCTCAGAGTCCTATAAATTTTTTTCTATGCCACTTTATGGGGTTTCATATTTTCTAATCAGTGCCCTCACTTTAATTCTAGATACCCTTTAAAATGGAGTATGAAATTTGTGCTGTAATTAAGTCAGTCATAATATGAGGTCTGTTGCCTGTTTTGCAACAACTTTAGTTCTACTGCTAAAAGAGACAAGATTCTCCACCCAGACACACATAAAAAACTTCTCCTTTTTATGTGTGTCTAGGGCTGAGAATTTCAATTTCTTAGTTCATTATCTGCATTTTGTAGTTTGTATAGAGATGTTAAGAGAAGATATCCAGCAACATTATACTCCTTATTTATTCAAAAGTTATGAAAATCTTTGTGTATTACTTTTAATAGTGCACAGTAGAGGCTATCTATACTTTTTACATTATCACGGAGAGAGAACACAACAACTTTAGATCTCATCAAGTTAGAAAGCTACTAAATTGATTAGAGAAATTTATCTTTATAACTTTGTTTCTAGAGAACAATTCCTGATATCAAAATCTATAATAGTTGTGTTTTTAAATTTTTTTTAAGGAAAACACAAGTAACAGAAATTACATTAATGATTTGCTCTCAATGAATCTGTCATTTCCAAGATCAGAGAAGGGAGAGCCCATTTGGCCTTCTGCATGTTGGACAGCCTGAAGATCCAAGTGTTGCCCCAATAAAGGTACCAGAAAATAAAGAATGCACCACTGATCCGTAAGTTTGTAAGTTTCTTGTAGAATTGCAGGTGAGAGTTTTCCTACAAGGCTGAAGAAACTTCAGAGATCAATATCCAAAGTCAATGACCAAGACTGGAGCTCTTCCGAAGCGTTTCTTTCTTCTTCGCCATTTTTTTTTTTTCCCCTGATAGGGCTGCATTTCTATTGGTAGGGGCTACTCCTGTCTGGGATGGATCTTCTTACTTGTGTCTACTGTCCTATATATCTTTCATCTGTCGTCACACCAAAGCTGCACCTTATTCATATGCTGGGGTTTCTCACTTCATTCAAGTGCACAAATACGGTTAACAGTCACATATTACAAAATCCTTTTGGAAATATGGCTGGACTATGAATTGCACTATTTTGTTCTCATCTTTATAAATGGCTATGAAATGTTACTTCCTGTAAAACTAGGAACCTTAAGATAATTTAAAAATGTCAAGAAAGGAGAAATTCGCCCTAATTTATCGCTAATACAGATAAACTCTTGTATAAGAATTTAGTTAAGTTGTTCAGTCTCAGGAAACCTTTAAAAGTTCAATAAGATTTTCTTCTGAAAATTTCTAGTGCAGCAAACTAAATACCAATTGGCAAGTTATCATTGTTCTTGCACATATACTTCACAATCTCATTAAATTTTCCATCCAGTGTAAGAAACTTGTGGCTCAAAATGAAAGATGTCAAAATAAAAAATAGTTTCAGGATGCAAACCAACCTCTTCGAGAGCAGATTGCCTCACAGGTTGAGATAATAAACTTCTGATCTACCATGCTGGCTTTCTGATTGCAGTTTTCAGTGACTTCGATTATTATGGTGATTTGGCCATTTTCTTAAATTGGAGTTTGATTTCTAGACTTCAGTTGCAAAATGTGTGCATTGCCAAGATAACTTGATGAGAAATTTCTCTATGCAAAACATGGTTAATAGAACCCGGTTTGGTTATCCATTCCAAGAGAGGAAGAAGAAATTGCAAACACCAGAATTGAAAAGGTAAATGATTTCTTCAGCAGTTGAGAAATAATTCCTTCATCATTTGAAGAGTTGTTATGCATGTGTCACATGTATATTTGTATGCCTATTATAAATATGTATATATGTACATATGAACATATATGTTTTACACATGTACTTGTATTTATGTAGAAGAATAACCTACACCACAGTAATGAAAATCTGATTCAGATTTTGCCTATAACAATTATCATAATTAAATACAATGAAAGAAAACTGGAGCTAGGAAAACTTGCCAAGTATTGATAGAAAATGTCAACAGGCTGCTCCTATCATAGGCTCCTTTATGTATCATAGCCTGCTTTAAGAAACATTTGTCATGAAGAAATTTTCTATTATAATCTTTAATCTTTAGAAGATTTCATAGAATAATTTTACCTGATCCACGTAGAAAGGCTTCTACGGGTAATATTAAATATGTTCCATAAATATTTGTCTGTATTTGATGTCTCTGAAATGTGTACACAGGATTTATTTTGTTAAATTTCTAAATATTTTGTGCACACATATATTGTACTTATACATATCGATAAAATGGGGAAAGGAAAGTGACGACTCATATTTCTCAAATAAAATGGAGCTCATGATTCAAAAATTGTAAATATTTATTTTATATATTTGGGGCATGGTCTTGCTCTACAGTCACTATGTAGTCCAAGCTAGCCTCAAATTTACAGAAATTCTTCCTCAGCCTCTTGAGCGGACCACAGGTTCGGGACACCACACCCTGCTACTATGTGCTGCTGAAGGATCCAACCAAGGGCTTACACTTCATAGGCTAGTGCTCTAATCATGAACTATGTCTCCAATCCCAGGATTTATTTTTATTCAATCAGAAATTTATTAGTTATATATACAAAGAAAGAAATTGTCACATCCTCCCAGTTTGCTTGAACTTGTTTTTAGTTGAGACAAAAATCCACATTTGTCAATTGCTTACATCATTTGCTATATTTTGTGGGAAGACATCAGTAAATTTCAAAAACTTTTAAGTATACAATTGAGTGGTTAAAACCCAAGTTGCTCTTTATATTAATTTTATTGGTACGCGATTTCCAAATAGAATAATCATTAGTTGGGAACAAAGGAATAATTATTATTTGGAATATGTAGGATTGTAAAATCTGGTTCAGAAAGTCAATTCAAAGCCCTCAGTCAGTAAGACTGCATTCTACTCAGTGATTATTGTATTTGTTTCATATAACCATAGGAGATTTTGTAGAGATTTTCTTAAAATAGGTTTTGCAGAAAGCATATTCCTCTTATACTTCGGTTTTGTGGCTCAAATAAGTTATACATATAATTTTAAAGTGTAAAGCAGTATATCAGTTACTTTTTCATCACTGTGACTCAATACCCACATCCATAACTTAGGGAGGGAAGATTTATTGTTGCTTACAGTTTCAGAAGGTCATAGTTCATTCATGGGTGGGAACGTGGAAAATGGTGGAAGCAAATGGCAGGGCTAGAGCAGAGGCAGCGCCAGAGCCAGAGCTCCAGAGGCAGAGATCCTCACAACATGGTGGTACAGAGACAGAGAGACTGGGAGGGAGGCAGAACCAGCAGATGTCCAGCACCTGCTCCACCAGGTCAAACCTTGAACACCTACCCCCTTCCAGCCAGTCTCCACCTCCCAACACTAATCCACAGGAATGCGAGGCTTTTGGGGGACACTCCAGATCCAAACCACCACAAACAGTATCTAGAATACTTAGGTTTCAGGACCATCAGATAGACATGAACATTTTGCAGTTACTCATTCTTCAGCACAACTTAGAAAAATGAGATTTTTAGTCTTTTCCATTGAGACAAATACATGTATTTTAGGAATACATCTATGCTAAGGCTACATGTGTGATTGATTTCTGAAGAAAAATCATAACTCTTTAGTAAAAAGATAAAAAAAAAACCCTGAAGAATATTTAGAATATCCACTAACAAGCCAGGGTGTGGTGGAAGAATTGCATCTGTAGTGTTTTTTCACTTGCCTAACATAGGAAGTTTAAGTGAGTTATTTACTGTTCATATCTCATCAAGAAAACTAGAATATGTACGTATAATCTGTAAAGGCTGTGTGAGGGTGCAGAGATTTTCCCTTGGCTTCATTTGCTCCTAAACATTATCTTATAAAAAGTTAGAAATGTGTTTAAATATGTAGAAATATGTAAAATTGTATATTATGCAAAGGAAAATCTACTATTGCTCATAAATGTAGCCATTATTGAATTTTTTTGAGACGGGGTCTTGTTCTATAGCCCAGGCTGGTCCTGAACTCACTATGTAGCCAGCGCAGGTTGCCCTTGGCCTCATGGGGGACTGATTGCCTTAGCCTCCCAAGTGCTGTGATTAGAGGTGTGAGTCACTATGCCTGTCTTTATGTGCTGCTAGGGAATTCAATCAGGTTATGCACTTTTTAGGAGAGCACTTTAACCGCTGTACCATTCCCCCAACCCAAATATAGACTATTTATGAAATATAAATATGAAAAGAAATTGTATATACAAATATATAATTTTATACTACGTGCTTTTCTTAATAAAGATTCTGATAAAAACTTAAATTATTTTTATAAAACAAATCATTAAAGAAGGAAATTAGCAAGTTCTAGAAGTTGCCTTTGATACTTGAGTAAAAAGGCATGCAAGACTATGAAAATATTGTGCACTGCAAAGCAATTAAAACTTATAAATGATAAATTTACGAATAATAAATTTATAAATAATAATTGATCAGTGAGACCAGTAAAGTTCTAGACACTATGTAAGAGAAAATTACTGACCAATATTATTTACAAAAATATGGAAGCATTCCCATATTTTTGTTTTCTGTGTTAGTGGGGATTGAACACAGGGCTTTCTGTATAGCTGAGCCATTTTATTCCTTTTTTTTCATTGAGATAGAGTCTTAGATTAAATTTTCCAGGCCAGGCTCAAACCTGCAATCTCTCTGCTTCAGCCTCTCATGGTGCTGGCATTATACCACCATCCCTGACCTATTAGTTGACTAAATGACAAAGGCGTTCTGACCTCAATAGAAACAAATAATATTCAGTGCAATAAAACAGCACCCAATAATGGTGTAATGTGTAGCTTGCTTGGTGACTTAAAGGAGATATGATAAAGTAGCTACAGAATATACATCTAACATCTTATTTAATTGTGGAAGATCCCAGGGAAAAAGCCTCTCTGACTGGACCTGAGACAGTTAAGCTGGGAAAGCAGTCTGGGCAAGCCCTTTCCCTCCCTAACCCAGTCTGTAAAACTATGAAACTGTGTAGCTAGCTGTGTAGTTCTAGGGTAAGAACCGAGCCTGCTCTCCAGGCAGGCAGAGAGATAAGGCCAAGCACGGTGTGTGCTCCTAAGGTTACTTCCTGTGAAAGAGAAGCTGTTTCAGCAAGCTTGCTATACAGGCATTTCCCTGTTTCCCTGTGTCTCCTGCTGGCTGGCTAGCAAGCCCCATCTGCACAAAAGGTGTAAAAGTAGCCTGCCCCTGAGCTTTTGGGCCTCACCATTTTGGAATGGTCCAGGCAGAGGCTCATTAGCATAATAAAGTTTCCTTTCACCTCTGACCTGTCAGCTCTGAGTTTTGATATCACTGGATTTATCAGATTTCTATAACACAATGATAAGATAATGAAAGTCTTTCACCTACAGTCAGAATCAATGATGACAATTTTGGTGGGAAATTTAAAACAATGACAGAACACTCTATTAACATACAAAATCAGTGGCATTGCCATATTTTAAGAGAAAAATACTTGGAAAACAATTTTAGAGTTAATATATAAGGTCTTTTACTTCAGATCAAGATAGCATAAAAACTCACCAGCACATATGAGACCTAAGTAATAACTACAGGAAAATATGTTAATCAATATTGCTCTTAAAGCATTATTGTTTTCAAAAAATAAAAGATATAGATCTCTAATTGATACAAAACAGGTGATACATGTCCTGCTAGAGACAAAACTTCAAAACTTATTGTAAATACAGTCTTTCTTTTAAGAATCTATTATTTGTCTCTCTCTAGTGGTTAAAATAAATTGATATAAAATCTATTTAATTTAAATGAAAAAAATAGTCTCTTGGCATCAGAAAAGAATACCTGAGATAAAGTCCATAGGGCTTCTTGAATTGAGAAGGCAGCCTCAAAAAATAGGTACCTTGAGCTGCCATGAATTATTACATCATAAAGAAGGGGAAAGATTTGTGTGACAAAGTTCTAGAAGTCTTTAAACTGCCCTTCTTTGGTATTCAGCAAACATGGCCAGGAGCAGTAGGTGAGATAATGACCCAATACTTGAAAAAGGGTGTTGATTGCGAGGAACACTTTTCAATGCTCATGTAAGTACCAGAGCTTTCACAAGGTAGATCAGAAAACCTTTTCATTATGTGGGCATCAGATACAGTATGTTAAGAAGAGATTTTGCCTCATAAGCAGAGAATAATTGGCTCTACACCAAATCCTCCCAGTGTGATACCCAGAAAATTGAAAACAAAACCAGAAAATGTCAACCAACTTTGCAGCAATTTAATGACATCTCATTGTGAAGTTCAAATGTATTTATAGAAATTTTTTTAAAAATTAATCATCTAGCAGAGTAAATTTTTCAATTTCTGGCATTTAATCAACAAAGAATAGATTTGTAACAGAGGAGAAATCCCTGAACTTGATTGGCAGACCAGCACAGTTGTACACACACACACACACACACACCCCCCTCACGTTGGTATTCTGTCTGTATCCCATGTATTCAAATGAATAATGGTGACGTGGAAGATATTAGAGACATGGAAAATGTAAAAGAAATCTAAATCAAATTTCATCACTTCATGGTATAAAGCTTGTATAGGTAAATGAATGCCACTTGAGACTATCATGCTCAGTGAAATGAGTCCAGTGCAGGAAGTTAGATATTGAAGCGTTTCCTAATATGAGGAACTCAGAATGCAATCATTTCATTGAACTAAATGGTGGGGGGTAGTGAGAGTCAGACGGGAAAGGGGGGTATGGAAGGGTATCAAAAGAACAGGAGAAGAGTTTGAAACTCTGATGTCATACATACGTGCACAAAAAGCTCAAGTTCAATGAGAACATTAGGTATTGAATACATATACATACTAATAAAATGGGGGGAAACTATGTGTGGTTACAATCACATGGATAAAAGCAATGCTTTCTGTACTAATCATTGTACAACAAAATAGTGCGCTAAATGCTAATATGTAACAAATATATCTAAATTAATATACAGTAGGAAAACTGAATTAAAAGTAACAAAAAAACCTATGGGTTTGGAATAATGTTATGTGGCCTAACATATGTAAAAACTGAGGCCATTGATGAAACTAGAGAGAACAGAAAACAGAAAAAAAATATTTAAAGAAGGAATCATTGAAGATTTTCCAGTATTGATGACAACTTTAATTTCACTGGTCCCAAATTTCCAAGGAATCATAGGTTAAATAAATTCAAAAATTCACTTATAAATATTGCACATTATAAGAGTTATTGAATTACATTAAAATATAGCGGTCTTAAACAACATACATCTGCTATTTCAAATAGAGGGTCTGAGCACAGCTTATTTGGGTCTTTTACTTCAGGGTATCGCATGGATTTCTATCAAGCATCACTGGTGATTAAGTCTCTTCTGAAGACTTAATTAGGAAAGGATTCAGGTTTAATGCCACTTCTGTAATTGTTTGCAGAACTGAAGTCTTTACGTTTTGCTAACTTGAGGTCCTCGGCTCCCAGCTCCTTGCTGACTCTTGCCCGAAGGCTAGCCACAGCTTCTTGCTGGATAGACTCCCCAACGTGGCAAATTGCTTCACGGGAGTCAAAAAAAAAAAAAAAAAAAAAAAGAATCTGTACGCAGGACAGAAGTCACACCTGATGTAACTTAATTATGGGAGTCATATCATATTGCCTTTTTTGCTTTTTGTTTGGAAGTAATTTTATGTTCCATGTATACAATTAATGATAAGGAATCACAGAAGCACTTAAAAACAGAGGATGGAGTTTATCGATGTCATTTTAGATAGTGTACGTCATCATAGCAATGACGTTTTTCAAATTCAGCATTTGAGAGTAAATTTTAAGGCAGTCTGAGGGTGAAACAAAGGAATATTGTAAACAGAGAAAAATAAGAAAAGGATGACTGCAGACTACTACTAAAATAGTGCTTTAAAATATCAAATGGAAAAAGTTGTTGCCTAGAAATCGATACTGATCAATAATGCTTTCAAAATGGTAATAAAGCCTTTTATAAAAGTCTGAAAAGTTCATCACCAACACACCTGCACTACAGTGAACAGAGAATTTCTCCCGACAGCAGGTTTATTGTATATCTATTCATGTACAACATATTACTTCAAATTATAGTAGTGGTTTTTTTTTCACAAATTTTAAGGATTCAGAAGTCCAAGAACTGTTTATCTGAATAATTCAGGGACAAACAATCTCATAAGTAGGTACTTCGGTCTTCAGGTGAAGTTGTGATTCTTTCAGCACTCACTTGAGGATTGAAAATCTGGCATGATGTCATGCACCTAGTTCATAACAAATTTCAGTTCCTATTAACCACTAGCTATCAGTTTCAATTTCCTGCCACATGAATGGTATATCCAAAGGTGCTTGTCATGATAGAGATCTATCTTCCCACAGAGAAAAGATGCTAGAAAGGAAATAGGAAAAATTGAGAGAGACAATGAAAGAAAGAGTGGGAACTCATTGTGGAATACACAATCTTTTATAACCTGACATTAACATGTCATCTAGTATTTTTGCTGTATCTTATTTTGAAGACAAACCTTGCTAGAATTTGTAAATTATATACAAAGGTGTCATTATATCATTGGGAATTGTTGGAAAAAACATGAAGGTTAATTGCCACCGTCTTCTCTTTGGATCTCAAATTTATTCATTGTCCATGTCTTAAAGAATTGATTCTAATAGACACAATGCTATTGCAGGATAGTTTAATCTTAGAAAGTAGCATCTTATAGAAAATCTTTGATCCCTGGAAGTACCTGTTGAAGCGGATTGTGGGAGCTTAGCTTTCTCACTCTTTTTTCCAGACTGATAACGTAAGCCATTTGTTTTTTAACCCGTTTTATTGATATGTATAAGTGCAAAATTTAAGGTTTACAATGAAGTTTAGCATTTTGTGCACCTACCTATCCTGTCAAGGTGACAAGTACTTTCCCACTCTCCTGTTGTCCGTCCCCCTACCCACCCCACCCTCCCTCCCTTGCCACCTTACTCCCCGTTTCACTTTGTTTTTTGTTTTAAGTTTCATGAGATAGTTGTGATCTGGTCCCTCATATCAGAGAGACCATTCGATGTTTCACCTTCTGTTTTTGACTCACTTCAAGCTTCTCCTGTGATATTCTGTCTCACTAGAGGACAAAAGGAATGAGGTCATTTGATCAAAAACAGAACACTGCCAAACCACAATCTAAAGTAAAACTTTTCTGTTGATATTTAATTATACTAAGTATCTCCTTATAGTATTATGAAGCTGACTAATATGCCCCCATAAGTTAATGCATCCCTTTTTAAAAATATACTTATAATATTTTCCAAGTCCATGTATTATTTCAAAGGAAGCATATTTTTCCAACAATGCAGTTTTCTAAACCTATGTCTTAAAAAAAGGAGTTCAATGTGTTAAAAATATCTTTTCTTACTTTCACATAATTTCAAGTGACATTTTTTCTTTTTGTAAATCACAAGAATTTCTATAGATTTTAATAATACTTACCTCTCTGCTAAAGACTTCAGGGTATGTATATATAACCTTTGCATTCCCTTGGCCAAACTGGATGAAAAAGACTTATTTTAGGGTTCATGTAAAATATCCAAAATAACAGAATAGAGTTCCAAAAAATTGCAACCTCCCCCCCTCCAATTTCTTAAAAATATGTTTACAAATTTGTGTTAGATCACATCCAAAGCCTTCCTGGACTGCCTATACCATCTGGGCTGAGGAATAGGCAAGCCTTATTTAGGCTTTTAGCAATGTCATCTGCCCATTTCAAAAGTCATGTTTGGATCACAGCACATTACCTCTAGTCCTCACAATCGTCATTAATCACTTATTGTAGCATAACATTCATAACCAGACCTGGCATCTTAAAGATGAAAATACCAAAAATTTCTGAAAAAATCCGTCTATGAATGAATTATCTGTATGAAGCTTCTGATGGCTTACATAGTGGAAACACAGGCAGGAAGGGAAGGTAGGGATCTATGGGTCAGAACTGGGCTCCACAGAGGCAGAGTGGAGACCATGGAAGGAAAAGGTTACCTTGTCTAAGGTTAATTTTCTTCCCTTCATAAAAAATACAGTATGTTTACTCCTTCAAAGTTGTGTTTTTTTCACTTTACCTTACAAAATTCAAGTATATTCAACTGCTATTTATACTACAACGTTTGAAACATATTCAAAAGCACAGTAAGATTCAGCACAGAATAAACACTCTGCTTGGTGGGATACTCTCTATCTGTGACTAATATAACTTCCAAAAACCCACCTCCACTTATTTCTCTGTAACATAAACAAAATATTAAATCTCACAGGTGAAAAATTAAAAAAAATATAATCCCTACATATAATCCATTTCTAGCATAGGTGAATAATTACTACACTGAAAGTGAGGATAAGCCTGATTCAGAAATAGTGACAGAAGGGCTGGAGGATAGCTCAGCCGTTAAAGCTCTTGCCTAGCAAGCAATAAGTAGCAGAGTTCAAATCCCTAGCACAACGTAAGATGGGTGTGACAGCACATGTCTATAATCCCAGCACTTGGAAAGCTGAGGCAGGAGGATTGCCATGAGTCCAAAGCAAGTCTGAACTCCATACAGAGTTCAGGACCAGCTTGAGATTCAGAGTGAGACTCTGTCTTAATAAATAAATAAATAAATAAATAAATAAGTAAGTAAATTAGTGGCAGCAAATCAAAATGCAAACTTTTTGTCACCTTATTTTAATGCAGTGGCAAGTGACACATTTTTTATCACTTGTCAAGTAAGGACTCATTTGTTTTAAACAGACTAAAACTAAACATTGTAAAGCAGGGCATTAAAGAAAAAAAAAGAAATGTCTACATCCATTAATACGTGTGCATAGTCTTGGAATTTAGATCTTCAGAACAGAAAACACGACTCCCAGATATGTGAGGTATGTAATAACTTTGGGTTGAGACTTGAATTAATCTATGCACCATGGAATACTAACTAGGATCGTACATATTTTGTACTGTTTTAGTGTCATAAAACAACAAAAAAAAAATGGAGAATTGTCTATAGCATTTGTCATTAGTTTAGAATTTTTAAACATCATACAATTTGTACCTGACAATTGGCCTATGTCCGCAGCCTATGTTCTGATAGCCGTGTATTACTCATCTGTTTTTCAGGGGAATCTAGAGGCTGATCGTTATTGGTTAAAAAACTTGGGCTTCATTTCTATCTGACTTCTTGTTACGGTTAGGCAGGACAGGTCACTGACAGGAGATCAGGAAGCAGGTGGAGGATAGGGGCAGCTGCCTCTGTCCTTTTCTTTCTCTGATTTAGTACTCTATATTAAGGAACCACAGCTTCCTTGCATGACTTCATTTCCAAGTGTAGTTCTTAGGAGCTTTTTAGAGCACTGTTTTGTACTTTTAACAATACAGTGTTACAATAGCTTCTAATGCTGTTCTCTGTATACTTTTTCATGTCCTCTGAATTCTTTTGAAGCTTTCCAACTCTAGTCTCTTCACTTGAAATATCTAGTAAAATGTTGCTTACTGTTGTAGCCCTGTCTGATAATATGTATGATTAAAAACTCGATCCAACAATACAATGAATATCAAAATAATGTAGAGATTATATTTAGTTAGTATAAAATAATAATTCTTAAAATGTATTTATATTAATATATAGTGCATATTATATATTAAACAACACTTATATAGTAAGCAACACTAACTTGATATTTTCCCCCACATTTTATTGATATGTATACATGCAAAATTCAAGGTTTACAATAAGGTTGGGCATTTTGTGCACCTACTTACCTTGTCAAGGTGACAAGGGCTTTCCCACTCTCCTTTTGTCCCTCCCCCTACCCACCCCATCTCCCTCCTCCCCCACCCTACTCCCCTCTTTCACTTTATCTTTTATCTTAAGTTCCATGGGTGTTGTGATCTGGGTCTCACATATCAGAGAGACCATTCAATGTTTCACCTTGTGCTTCTGACTCACTTCGCTAAGAATGATATTCTCTAGTTTCTTCCATTTGCCTGCAAAAGCCTCCACGATATTGGATTTTATTGATGCATAGTATTCCATTGTGTATAAATGCCACATTTTGTGTATTCACTGGTCTGTTGTTGGGTATTTTGGTGCCTTCCATATTTTAGCTATTGTTAGTTGTGCTGCTATGAACATGGGTATACATATATCTCTGTTATATGTTGTTTTGGTCTCTTTTGGTTATATTCCCAGGAGGGGTGTCCCTGGATCCAAGGGGATATTTATTTCTAGTCTTTTAAGAGATCTCCATCCTGTTTTTCAAAGTGGTTGTACAAATTTGCATTCCAACCAGCAGTGCAGGAGGGTTCCTTTCTGCCTGTAGCCACTCCAGCACTGATTATTATTTGACTTGTTGATGTAGGCCATTCTCTCTGGGGTGAGTTGCAATCTTAGTGTTGTTTTGATTTGCATTTCTCTTAGGGCTAGAGATGTTGAACACCTTTTCATGTATCTGTTGGCCTTTTGCATTTCTTCATGTGTTAACTGTCTCTTAATTTCATTTGCCCACTTCTCAATAGGATCCTTCATTTTGGTAGGCTTACTTTTCTTTAGCTCCCTGTGTATTCCAGTTATAAGCTTCTTATCTGAGTTGTTGGTGGTGAATTTTTTTTCCCAGTCTGTTGGATCTCTTTTTACAATGTTGATAGTTTCCTTTGTTGTGCAGAAACTTTAGTTTGACAAGATCCCATTTGTTAATAATGGGGATAATTTTTTTTTTTTTTTTTTTTTGCTCTTGGTGACTTGTCAAGAAAGTCTTTGCCTACCCCTATGTCTTTTAGAAATTTGCCTACTTTGTCTTCTAGAAGTTTTAGTGTTTAATTTTTAATGTTTAAGCCTTTGATCCACTTTGATTTGATTTTGGTGCATGGTGATAGAACAGGCTGTCCTTTTTCCATTGTATGCATTTGGCCCTTTGTCAAAGATTAAGTAATTGAGGGTATTTGGGATATCTTTTTATTCTTGACATCAATAATATAAAATAATGTTACAAGTTCCGTTGTTAATCTAGTTGTTCACAACTGTTCAAGTTCTTTTGGTTAATATTTGTCACTTAGGGTGAGTGATAGGGTATCCTGAGACATTTTTAATATCACTTACTTGTAATATGTGATTTTCTTTAACAGAATTTTTTAGAATAAATTCTGCCCCAAATGCTTTAATAATGTCTTAATAGATATAACCCATAGTTTAGCCAGAAGTCAAAATTACATCACAAATCCATATCCTCTTTAAGCTAAGGGGAAAACAAAACTATTGAACTTTAAATTTTGAGCAACCAAAGGTGCTCTGTTACCATTCTAATATCTTATACCTTACTCTCACACCATGGGTCTCACAAACCCGAAGACATAAAAACAAATGACAGTGACTCAGAATCATTTTTCCTGCATACCATTCAGTTTAACCATGGAAATATATTTGTTTAGTATCTCTCCTACTCACTAACACAGGTTCTCTTTTTTTAACCGTGATGTTAATTTAACAATTCTATTTCATATGTCCCCCAAAACACATACATTTGGTTGATTCTTTTAGTGTGTTTTAAATGCTTATCATTTCAAGAGGTATAAAAAGGTAATGTAGCCTTAGACTATAATTATAATTTGTATCAATTCTTGTGATTTTGGAAAATAAGTTAGGTACTATGTAAAAATAAACTCAGTTACACCTAAACAAGATGAATAGGACAACATCATTTATGTGGAGACTGAATAAAGAAGTATATTGTAAGATATATGAGTATTATACATTTGATACTATGCTGTGTTTAGCAAGCTTTGGTACATTTTAAGTGATTAAAGGATAATTAAAATTATGTAGATAATGGTTTCAGGTATTATAAAATATTCCACAGGACGACTGTAAAACTTATGTTCTATAATATCTACGCAAATAGACTCACAAGAAAAATCAGTTCGGTTTCAGAAATTTAAAAATGGGATTTATCACTTGATACATAAACAATGTTCTGAGTAATTGCTGATTAAAGAAAAGTCCTCAGACTATATATCTAAATATTTGTTAAGAAATATTATCACAATTAAAGAGGGAATTCACACTACTCACGGATTACAAGTTAATCTTGGTTAGCAGAACATTGATTTTTCTGTGGTTCGATTCTGTCCTTACCTGTAATCGCTTTGCCAACTAGTTACTTCGTCCACATGGTCTGTTGAATCTTCTTTCCTGCTCAGTAAATTGTTGTGATCTGAATGTGGTACATGCATTCCTCAATCCAAGCTTCTCCATGACGATATTCTTTTGTATAAAGATACTGTTGTGTTTACCTCATCGTCGCATGAAGATTCTTGAAAGCAGCTTACTTTTTCGTCACTGTGACTCAGTACCCAAAATTCACAACTTTAGGGAGAAAAGATTTATTTCAGCTTACAGTTTCAGAAAGTCCCAGTCCATTCATGGGTGGGCAACTTGAAAATGGTGGAATCACATGTTGAGGCCACAGCTAGAGCCAGAGCAGGAGCAGGTGTTGCAGAGACGAGTCTGTGAGGAAGATTGGAACCAGTCAAGCCCTAAGTGTCTACCCCTTCCAGCCAGGTCTCACTTCCCATCAGCATACAGTATCCGCAGGTGCATCAGGCTTTTGGAAGACACTACAGGTCCCACCCACAACATCCCTGAATGGAGCACAAGTATCTTTTCCATTTACCTTGGCAGTACCCAAATCTCCATGCAGTTGCGTATCCCAATTTTTGGACCAAATTTCTTCACAGCATACTTTATAGACCACTACATCAGCATAATGTAGACAACAATGTAAAAACGTATGTCCTTGTTTTTCATTATAGACATTTAATCAGAAACTCTGAAGCCTGGTACAAACAAACAAACAAACAACAACAACAAAAAAAACCTAGGGACCAGTAGTGACTTTTTAAAAAACTGACACATTAATATTTCTGAGAAATCCTTGGCACTAAGACTTCTGACATAAAGTACAATAAAATTATGGGATTTCAACCCTAATAAAAATTGCTTTTTATGGACTAGATATTTTGAGCATAAATAATCTACAATTTCTTTACTGGCAATAACAATGATGTAATTCATAGGACCTGGGCTAGACTCAGGGAGTAACAGTCCAATAGTGAAAAAAATATTTGTGCAAGAAAATGTACCTCTCTGGTCCAAATTTAGGCCCAAATTGTGTCCAAGTAACTTAAATATATTGTAAAACAAAACAATAATACTTAGAGTGTACAAAAATAGCCAGATATTTAGCAGTCATATAGATAAAAATCACTGTGACTGGCATTCAATACAAAATTACCTGACAAGAATAGGATGAAAATTAAGACAACATTAAACCAAAGAAGAGAAAGCCAGAAATGTATGAAAATCTTATAAACCTTATGCTGTATCATCCCAAATTTTATATATGTGTGTGTGTGTGTGTGTGTGTGTGTGTGTGTGGGTGGGTGTGTGTGTGGGTGTGGGTGTGTGTGGGTGTGGGTGTGGGTGTGTGGGTGTGTATACACATGTATTTACACAATTTATGTACCCAAATCATAGCTATAGTGCTGTTGCATTTACTTTTTCAATAAATAACATATCAATATTTTGAACATTTTATATGTACTCTTCAATAAGCAAGTTTCATAGTTTGAAACTTTATTAAATGCCTGCATTTAAAAATAATATTTATGGTAATATGTTTATAAAATCTGATTTTTATTTTCTATTTTTGTTACTTAAAAAAAGTATCCAAACTGTCTCTCTTTATAGATGTGTAGTATTCCATTGTGTACATATACCATGATTTATGTATCCATTGGTCTGTTTAATTATTGAAAAGATCATGTTCCAATATGATAGCAGTAATAATAAAATTCAATCTAGTATTTTCTCTTTTAAAATATTTTCTGTTACTGTCACATATAAAATTAAAATTAAGTTTGAAAGATTACACCATTCTTTAATTTTTCTATTAATTTCATCACTTTTTCCTTTGCAAGACTCAGCTATTCCTTTCTTTCTAATTTTTGCTGACCTGACCCCTGATTAGGTCCTCTATTCATGACAAGCAAATAATTACTTCCAGAAACACAGGTTTCATGCATTCACACTATTCTTTGACACATCATCTTTAAACATCTTTTTAATTTTTATATTGTATTCTAAAATCTATATAATATGATTCCTAATGAACTTACAATGCAATAAGATCTTAGATATAATTTTATACAGATAATTAAACATGAGACATTAGGCAGAATTTTTAAAAATATACTTATAAAATTCTTATAATTATATAATTTTTGAACATCACTTGCAGAATAAAATACTAAGAAGATAATACTATTTTCTTCCATGACTTACTCTTTTTCTATTTTCCACAGGAAATGTGAGAATAGGCATACAGTGGAAAGTGCTGCAGCTTATCATTGTTATAAAATAGATTTACTTAGACATTGATAAGTTCCTAAATTATATGATCCTGCTCTTCTGCAAGGCAATCGCAGCCCTGCTATAGTTCCACCATTCCTCTCCATCAACAGTTGTTCTAGGAAATTACTAATTTCTTCAATTGTTACATCGTTAAAATATGACAGAAATCAGAAATATGTCAAAACTGTAAGGGCATGTATGATTATGTATTAGATAGGCTTTATCAGACAAAATACTTATGATAACCACAATGAACTCTTCAACCTGGCTTGTAAGTTCAGGAAGTGGACTTTCCAAGTATTTGGATTTTTAAAACTCACAAGCCAAAATTGGCTTGGTTTTAAGGAAACTCACAAGAGACTGATAAATAAATCAGATTTTTCAATATATTAATTTACTCCAGTGGTTATATTTTCTAGCTAGGGAAACTTACTTCTTACTATTTCAACTATGTGAGAAAATTAATTATTGATCAAAAGGTTACTTGATGGCCATGGAATGAAAGAATAGAGAAGCAGACATTCTCAAGAGATAGTTCATCTGCTTCACGAAGAAGCCAACTGAATTATTCCTACTACTTCATATAGCAGTGGCCACTCTCCGGAGGCCATGCTTTCTTATAATTCTCCAAATTACTTTTTATTGGCAAACTAAGATAAATTCATACTGCTGAATTTCTCTTCTTTTAAATTGTTTTTATAGGCTGTACATCCCTCTTAGAGCAACTTGGTTTTTGGTATAAATTTGTGAGTAACCCAGGTATAGTATTATGTTTTCATCAAGAAAGAGGCATTAAACACTTCTGGATTTTCTCATAATTAAGTTTTAGAGATTACCTTACACTTCAAATAATTGAGGATAATATTATACTTCTCCAAACAATTATTTGATGTTTTTAGCATCAAATATTTTATTTCATCTCAGTAGGAAAATTAGTGATCTGTCTATATTACATATCGCTATTCCTAGAATAATGTTACCTTTGTGTTTCTAAAAAGAAACCCAAAAAATATAAGCTAATTTTGTTTTCTCTCTGCTTTTATAACTTAATATTTTACCAGTTCTCTCTGGGTAGTGTCTTGAGTTCTCTCTTTTATCCCATCTAATGTGCGTTACTTCAGAAAACCCTTCATGATTTTTAATCATGGTATGTTAAATAACATTTTGTCAACGTATTTATTAATTGCTTAAGTTATTCAATACATATTTATGGAACCTTGATATATGTCAGTCACTTGTCCAGATGCATGAGAGATTCAGCGTTAGATAGTTCAACATGACATGAATGATGAAGAAACATTCTACCACAAAGGCACATGAAAGACTTCCTACTAAGTAAATAATTATGAATTTATGATATAAATATTATTATTTAGACTGCTACGTTAGTACATAGCCATACGTATGTGATAACAGAAATGTAATCAGAGACTTTTCTTAAAAAGTGAAATTTTAGCATTCACCTGAATGATATTAAAGCAAATAGAAGGGGAAAAAATATGTGTAGTAGCCTCTCCGACATTAGGAAAATTTAGACAACTTTGAAATTTAAGAAATAGTTAAAAAGAGAGTTAGTTTCTTTGAAGCTATTGCCATGACTACAAGAGAGAAAAGCCGTTGCAAATGAGGCTGAATACTTACGTAGAGGCCAGATGATGGTAGGCCTCCTAAGTCATGGAACAGATGTTGCATTTTGCTCTAAAGTCATGGGATATCTTTAGATTTCTATGACTAATGAAATAGTCCTGGATTGATGTCCAAAAGGGTCTCTAAGTACTGTTTAAGAATACAGCTCTTCAGAAAGCAAAGGGCAGCAGCAAAATAATTGGATCTAGAATACCATTTGGAGGTAAAAACTTTAGGATTCGCTTGTGAAATGAAGTATATATTTAAAAAAAGAAAGTTAGTGATGGTGTTTCAATTCCAAGAAAGTGAACTTTAAATTTTATTTTAATTGAAGTGAGGACGATTGAAGGATAAATGCTACAAAAATCTCATGTTTAATGCAGATTAAAATGTTGGTTTGGGTAAACTTAAAAGATTTTCATTAAATAACTTGAATACACTGAAAACATTGTTTTATATCATCTCCGTCTAGTGTAATTAACATTTTTTAATATTCTAAACTAAGGAATAATTAGAAATATTCCATAATAGTTATATTTAAACATAATCGAATTGGAAGCTATATACCAAATTAGAGAGAAGTGGAAATGTTGAAAATTTATATATATATATATATTTTTTTTTTTCCCCCTTTTGGAGATTGAACCCAAGACCTCAATACATGTACTGAACTTTTTAATTTTTATTTTCTTTGTTTTAAGACAAGTTATTGCTAAGTCACTAGATTATGAACTAAGCCAGGCTTAATCTTATGAAACTTTTGATTCAGCTTCCTAGAGTGCTGGGATCACAGGCATCCACCACCACACATGGCTCAGTTCTATTTTTCTGTAAGTATCTACATGTAGCTTGTGACACAAGACTAATGAATGAATTAATAAGGGAACATGAGCCTATTTGACAAATATTATAAGATTCACAGTGTGAGTAACACTGCCATTACAGTGGACTTCCCGATTTCAGGGGAGTGATGAGGTTCTGGGGCAGCACAGACCAGACTCAGGGCTGAGAATCCCTGTAACAGATCAACAGCTGGAATGATAATTAAAACATTGTGACCAGCAGAAATCTCTCCTGGATGTGATAGTTAAGCTTCTTACCTTGATTGGCTGGTGAGTAGCCCAGGGAATTAGTGAGTCCCATGCCTGGGTTTGTCCGGGTGACACAGGGGAGTATGATTTGGGGACCTTATGTGTTCCCTGATACCTTATTCTCTGCCTCTGCTCCCTGCTTTGTTTTGTTTCCATCATAAATTATGCATCTTTGCTCTGTCACACCTTTTTGCCAAGTTCCTTAACAGATTTACCACGGCCTAAATTCCCTGAAAACATGAGCCAAAATGAACCTCTCCTCCTCCAAGTTATGGGCATCCTGCATTTTGTCCTCCAATGAGGAAAGTTGATAGATACAGGGCGACTTAACTCCTGTGAGGGATGAGTACAAGAGTATATGGCCAGATGTCTAAATTCTCTAGTTTATCTGTGTAATGGCTTATCTAATTTTATTTCATATAATTACCATAGTATCTTTATCTTAAGAAATATAATTTTTCACATTCACAGTTGTTTTTAATTTTGTATGTAGGAGGACTCACAAGATAATCTTTTACCTGTACATTATTTTTTACAAACCTGAAAATGACAATAACTTTTCACTGACTGTCTACTGTGGTAGAAACAAAGACCCAAAATTTAATTAAATTAAATACTAAAACCTCAAAGTCAGCAGGAGACAGAATGATTATTTAATTCATTTTTCAATTTGCAAAGTCAGACCTTTTCTTACTCCATACTGTGTTATATCTGAATTGCACAGTGACTAAAAAATTAAAGCCTGAAACTTATTGTGGACCTATTGTTTGGTAGTTTGCAATTCTCAGAATTTTTTTAAAAATGAATTTTTCTAGCTTATAAAATTAAAATTTTATTACCAAATTTGCTTATCACAGTTTGGTTATAATATGTAGATGATTTTATGTTGTTATTAATAATTATGTCACTAAATTTTTCTTCCAACTGACAATTGAAAAAAGAAGTTATTTTAAAAATATAATTAGATATACTTTAAGAAATGTTGGACAGCAGGGTTCTTTTGAAAGAGAAATATTTCTTCAGAAGACATTTTTCCTTCTAAGCAGAGGTGAACATCATTTCCAGCCTACACACTTCCTTGTACAATAAATTTGGAGGAAGTTGTTTTTCACTATGGAAACAAAACTTAGATGCAGATTCTTTCATCAGAACAAGGCAATTTTCTATAATCACTTGATCTAAGCACACGGAGTATGCTACATTGAATTTCTGACACAAAATTACTTCTGCAGTTACTTGAAAATGTTTGTGTTCTTCCTCGAGACTTCAGCTGTAAGGGCTAAATAAACTGCTGAATCATTTTCAGGCAATGGGAACACAACTTCCATAATACGATAGTTATTGCTGTGTTTTGGACTTTGCAAAGTAAGAATAACTACAAAAATATGGTTAAAACAAAAAGTTAATAATGATAAAAAATGATAAAATGCAGATGAAAAGATATCTTTTTCTAATATTGAGGTTCTACTTCCTTGTATTCAAGTACTACTATGTCACAGAGCTGAGAGTCACCTGTGAGGTCTTTCGTATATTCATGACAAACATCTACTGTCTTGATCACCGCATATAGGTGAATGCAAATGGATGTCAGTAAAAGTTTCACTATAGTTTTAAAGTTTCTATTCCAAATACAGAAATCAAGGTGAATATTTTGTTTCCAAGACCTTATTTTCTATCTGACAGGGTCCCCTGGTTGGTTTTGTAAACTGTGATAAAAATCAGAGAAGAAATTTCTAGACGTATTTGTGGCAATATATAATATTTTATCATTTCTTTTATTTTATCTATAAGTGTGATGTTAATACAATTTGTTTGAGTTTTGTCTTACATATAGCCAAATCTAAGGTTAATCATTATATTCATGCTCAAACTCGCAATACCTAAATTTGAATAAAATTAAATTTAGTTAAGGTTTTATTTTAAAATATGGAACCCACTTTACAAACTTAAAGTAAACTAAAGAACTGTACAAGTAGACCCATAATTTTTAGTAGCTTGACAAATTGATTGGAGGAAACATGATTTTCAAAAAATATATAATTTGTTCCTTTGTTCAACAAATAGTCACTGAGTTTATATGGACTGGGCTATTTTAGGTTATTAAAACTCAGACATAAATACGATGAAAACCTCTCTTGAAACTGACATTTCTTCAGGGGAAATTGAACAAGAAATTGAAAATGAGTATCTCCGCAATGCTATTTTAAAATCAATTTAAATTTTAAAAAGACAAATGATTTATTACAATTTTGATTTGTGTATATTTGCCATTTAATTCATTTAGGTATTGATTGCATATTGCTTGGGAAATTAGTGTGTATAATATCAGATTTTGATTTTTTATAATTTCTCCCTTTCTTTCTCCTCTCTGTTCCCCTTTTATTTACCCTCAGGTCTCATTCCTATCCTCAAGAAATCCACCTCCCTATTTCCTATCCACTCTCTTTTGGTTTTCTCTTTTGGTCATTTATATTTTGAGTTTCTCTCTGAGACTATGTGATTCTTAACCTATTGCACCTGGTACTTCGCTAAGCATCGTGATCTCAAGTGGTACCCACGTTCTTGCAAATATATCAAGTATATCTTTCTTTATGGTAGTGTAATACTCCATGACATATATTTACCACATTCATCCATTGATGAGCACATAGGCTGCTTTCAGGATTTAGCTATAATGCACTGTGATGCTATAAAGTATGAGTACGCTTGTGTCCTTGTAATACAACATCAAGCTTTATTTGAAACATGCCTGAAGAATTGTAGCTACACTCATATCTTTCACTCTGTAATCAAATCAAAATGATCAAAAGAGTTGACATTAAGATAGAAACTCTGAACCCGCTGGAAGAAAAAAAAAATAGGTGAAATCCTAGAAGCTAAAAGCATAAGAAATGGCTGCATGAAGAAAACACCTATTGCAAAAGAAGTAATAACAAGAACCAACATACACAAAATTAAAAAAAGAAGAAGAGTTTGTTCATCAAAGGACTACACACAGAGACTACACACAGAATTAGGAAAAAAATAACCTTGTCTGCTACTCCTCAGAAAACAAAAGACTAATATCTAGAATATAAAGTAATTCAGAAAATGCCTTTCAAACAATAAACCCAATCAAAACAATAGATAGACAGTTCTCAAAGAAGTAAAAAGGTCTATAAGTGTATGGAAAAAAATCTTTGGCCACCAGAGAAACACAAATCAAAATAACACAGAGTGCATGTTGCTCCTAAACAGTAGCTACCATCAAGAACTCAGAAAACAACAAATGCTAGTAAGAATTTTGTTGATCTGATTGGAAACAGGCACAATCACTGTGGAAATTATGCTGTATATAAACACACACACACACACACACACACACACCTATAAACCTAATGAGATATCTGGTAAACAGGAAAGATTGATAGATGATAATCTGAAACATTTTATACTTTTTATATAATAATTATTTGAAATATTTAATGAGAAAATACTTCTGCCTTAATATTAAGAAAATTCCCACACTCTTTCATTTTTTCCTGTCTAATTAAAAGAAATGTAATTGTTTTATAACAATAATAAAAATTTAGGTCCACCATTAAATAAATCTAGAGTCCTAGCAACCAAGCCTTCTGCCTTTTAATCTGAATATTACTTCTCATCTTATTTTTTTTTTTTGTCTTTGAGAAGAGGGGAGAAACTGTATTTGTGCATCTGGATGCCCAGAGATATCAATATGTCAGGCTAGCATCACATAGAATAATATATTAACCTCACGATGGAGTGGAGGGACCAAATTTCAGTTTCATTTCACAGCCCTGTTTGGTGGGGACACTGGATCAGTGGCTTGTCTCCCCTCCCCCCAGCCCCGGGTGTCATTTTTCTCTTTCATAACACGGACTGAATTATTCTTTTTTCCCGATATATGAAAATATATAAGTATGCAATACTCAGTGTTTACATCGAGTTTGAGCATTTTCTGCACACACACACACACACACACACACACACACACACACACACATATATATAGCTTCAAATCATAATATGCTCCCCATTTTTGACCCTGTTGCACCCTCTCCATCCCCCTTACAGCCAATATCATTTCCATTTGGTTCTGTAGAATGTCTGTATTCTGGGTTTCTCATATGAAGAAACCACGTGACATTTAATCTTCTGTCTCTGACTCATTTCACTGAGCAGGATAGTCTCAGGCTGCAACCATTCATGTACAAAAGCCTCCAATCCATTTGTCTTGACGGGAGAGTAGTACTCCATGGCGTACTTGTACCACAGTTTTTGTATCCATTGACCTGTTGATGGATATTCTGGCGTCTTCCACATTTCAGTTCTTGTAAGTTTTGCAGCGATAAGCATGGGTATACATGTATCTCTGTTTTATATTTGCTTTAAATTCTTTTGGAAAGATTACCAGAAGAGATGTTGCTGGATCAAATGGAATATTCATTTTCAGCCCTTTGAGGACTTTGCATACTGCCCTCCACAGCGGTTGTACCAGTTGACAATCTAATCTCACCTGCAATGTGCAAACGTTCCTTTTCCTCCCAGTCTTGCCAGAAGTTTTGATTGCTGTTAGAATTTTTGACGCATGTCATTCTCTCTGGGGTTAGATGATACCTTAGTGACATTTTGATTTGCATTTCTCTAATAGGTAAGGATGTTGAACATTTTTTCTTGTATTTTATGTCCGTTTAAACTTTTCCATCTGAGAACTGCCTATTCATTTCAATTGCCAGTATTTTCAATCTGACCTTTGATTTTTGAGGAGTCCTTTTTTTCATTTTTTTTTAGTATATTCTAATTTTTAACCTGCTGCCTGAGGTATAAGGGATGAAGACTTTTCCCACTCTGTTGGTTTTATCTCATCTTTTTAGTATAGCATGTTTCTAGAGAAAATTAGAGGTCAATTTTTGTTTCTGCCTTTTCTGTTTGACCCAAGCTTTGGCTGTAGGACTCCTTTTGATCGTTTCTTTTTATTCATGGGATATTCCTGATGCCCATTTTGTGACTCAAGTAAATTTTTTTTAAACGTGCTTTCTTGCATTCCTTTGCCTTCCGGTGCCAGAGGCACACGGATTGTCCAGTAGCTCATTCACCACCTCCGCTGCCCTATCCCATGATTTTGGATGACCTAAGTATAGTTGATTCGGACATACTGCTTAGAAACAAAACTTTGCTTTCCCAAAACTTTCTGCACATGGCTGATTCTCGTACAGTAGCAGTTCTGCTGTATGAACAAAGAGATAAATCAGTTGTACTGATTAGCTCCTACACTTGGAAATCAGACATCAATTGTCCTGACTCACAGGAACACACATGGAGCTTTCTTGGCCATGCTATGTAAATGTACTACTCAACAATTAAAACAAAGACTCCAAAATGTGGAGTTCCAGAAAAAAAAAAAACAAAACAAAACAAAATGAGACAAAATAGGCAAAACAAAAGACAACCACAGAAAACCCTCCTAGGAATCACATATCATTGCTTAATCGATTTTTTGACCACTTAGAATTTTCACTATGCTGAGATTTATGGATCAAGAAATCAGTTAATAAAATTTAGCATAAAAATGTGCCCTTTGATCTCCTGACACTCCATGGTAACTTGGTGACTCAGCCTAAGAGTCAGTTCTGTATTTGTTCTCGAGAACGTGCCATCTTCGTTGCTTCCCTCCCAACTCCGTCCTCACACCCTAGACAGTGTGGTATTTTTACTTACTACATTTTTCTTCTGGAAGGAATTAATATGATCTTCGTCAACAACAACAAAAAATGAGTAAAAGGAGAGTATACCCATAGACTGTGGGATCGATGTAATTTGGAATTTATTGTCCACTTTCAATTTCAGTCTCTGCATTCTGAAATCTATTGCAAGGTAAGACAGATGATCTTATCCGTCGGCAATATAAGAACAAATCATTAACTGAGAAAATAAATCTTTGTTTCCTGCGCTGGGAATTTATGAAATTTTGGAGTATAATCCTCAGAGTGTAACAAGGGGTTTCATTATTTTAACATTATGGCATTTTGCCACGGTGATTTTGCAATGTTTTGACACTTACCAGTTTACTCTAATTCTCCCCATATTTATATCTCAAAACACAGCCGCATCAACCAATAATCTCGAATTTCTCTAAATCCTTCTACTTCACAGAAATCCATTTTCAAATAAAGAGAGTTATTTGGTAAAGCACTTTGCTGTTTGTATTTATTTCAAATAAAATTAAAAAGCCTAGACAAAACAAATGATAACATGTGCTTGGTACTCCAAGGAATTTCCAAAGAATTTATAAACTGGTTTCATCAATTCAGTGGTCCCAAAAGAAATTATTCAATTTATTTTGACAATGAGTAGAGAAGTATGTCTAAAATTACAATATGAAAATTCATTCCTGGTATAGGTACCTGATAGTTTTTAATGTAACCTTTTAAAAAAGAATACAAAAGAAATAAATGAGTAGAACCCAATTTCAGTTCATGTTTTTAAATCTCATAAATAGAAATTAAAATAAAACATTATGCATAAGTAATGTTTAAATGTTTGTTGGAATGCCAGTGGGTGCTTCATATTACATCAAGGAGATGCCAAGAAAAAAAATATATTTTTAATTTTAAAAAATTTAAAAAATTAAGAAGTGAAAATGAGAGAATAATTGCCTTGTCACCAGTACAGCTTACTTACATGTTTGCATTGCTTAAGAATTACCACGGACATTCTTTTCCTTGATGTATTTATCTGATTTGGATCTGAAGTGTCTCCCACAAGCCTCATGATCCTAAGGATACTGTGTAGGGTTGGGAGGTAGGGCCTGGCTGGAAGGGGGCGGGTGCTTGCAGCTTGACCAGGAGGGGCGTGTCCCATTCCCTTCCTCAGTCTCTCTTCCGCCATGCTGTGAGGATGTCTGCCTGCAGGCAAGTTCCAGCTCTAGCTGCTGCTCCACCATGTGCTCCCACCATTTTCCAGCCACCAACTCATGGATGGACTGAGCTCCTGAAACGGTAAGCTGCAATAAATCTTTCCTCCCTAACTTGTGGTTGTAGATTATTGAGTCGCAGTGATGAGAATGTAACTAAAATAGTATTAAGCCTTAGAAAAACAACTAAGACAACTGCATAATATCTTCTTTTTCAATAATAATCATCAGGTGAACAAAAAAACCTCAAAACCGAGAAATAATAAATCAGATACCTGCAATGCTATTAAATTTTTATAAAAATTAAATGGCAATTATTTTATGCCAGAATTTTAATTTTAACAGAGAGATACTCACCAGCAAATTTTCATATTATTTCTACTGAGGTTTCCTTAGAAATATGACTACATATTTTATACTTGCTTACTTTCTTCTTAAACTATTACTTATTTCTTCCATACTTGCGTATGAACTTCTCTTCCTGGATAATGTCACAAAGCCACTTTCTGAAGAACGTCGCATTTCAGGGAATGCACACACACACTTACACACACACACATACACACAAATGCACATGCGCAAACGCACACAACTTTGAAAGATTAACAGTAAGGAGCGTGGTAAACATAGATTATCAATTCCTGACTGAAAAAATCAATAGGTGATTTCACACAATGCAGTAAGTACTGAATAGGTATTTATGACAACCTAATAAGAAATTATAATCAGAGAAATAAAAGCAATGTTTAATTTATCATTAATGAATAAATTTAAATTTTTGGTAAAGTAATAATAGAACTAAAACCTATATAAAGATCAAACTATAGAAATATATGTTCATCATATTAATATCTAGAAAAGAAGGTAAATGTATAGCCCATTGGAGATCTTGATACTGAAAAATCTAGGTGAGTTGAGAGCCTTATATAAATATTAACCATCATTTTGATGGTATTCATAATATATTTAAACTCATTATGTTCTCATTTTTCTGTTGTGTCTCTCTCTGATTATCCATTTGTCCTTAATTTTGCCTACTTAGAATTGCATGTCACTAATTTTTAGATCTATTCTTAAAACTGTTCTGTTCTTTTTACATGTAATACAGTCCTCACTATAATCAGCTCCAATATTTCTATTTCTCTGTTTTCTCTGTACACTTGCCCTGTTATATTTGTTGGAAATTAACTCTACTGTTTGTTTTTATTCTTTCTCTATTGAATCATATTTTTTCTTAATTTTCTTAGTGATATACGTTTTACCTTTATATTCTTAACAAGACTTTTATGATAGTTTTCTGAGAGGTAAAACTTTGTTAAAATTCTTTTCAGTTTAATAATGTTTTCCATTGAAGTGTTTCAAGTCATCCACTAGGCAAAATTTGATAGGTTTATCCTTTCTTCACAAAATTTCCATTATTTTTTACTAGTTAGTTTGGTATTTGAGTAGGTTTCTTTTTCCTGTGTCAAATAATATTTTCCTTTCTTTAAAACGTTGTGAAATTATTTTTTTAATCTATTATTTTTAATCAGAGTTGCTTGGATTTATGATTATTTTTTATTTTGTTAGTTTTCTTGCAATTTGTGATTGTTTTACCTTGATGCAATTTAGCTTTTAATGTTTAAAGGTTTAGCTAAAGAAAGCTTCCTCTAGAGGGATTTTTCCAAAATTTAAATTTGATTATCAGTTTTTTTACACTTTATAGCAAAGTGAATACTTATCATTCAAATTTCAGACCAATCCTCTTTAGCGTTTATGAAATATTTATTATCTTGGGTTCTGATTTGAGGTCATTGTGTCTTTCTCCCACTCATTCTCAGTTTTTAAGAAAAAATAATTAAATGATCTAATTGCAGTAAAGAAAAGGAAAAATAAATAGCTCTATCAGATCCAGGCCTGACGGCACAGTTTTGAAATTCCAGCATTCTGGAAGACTGAGTCAAGATATACACGTTTTAGTCCAGTTTAGAGAAATTAGAGACTTAAGAGAGATTCTTTTTCAAATTCAGAAATAAAAAATGAGCTGGGAAAGAGGCTCAATGTGAAGACTGTCTGTTGAATCACCCTACTGGAAAAAAAAAACAGCCCACCTACAACGGTAATAACTACAAGAAAAGCTCTATTAGGCTGTCTCTTCAGACATATGACTAAAATCCAATAGCTATCACATATTTTCTTTGCAAGGCTTAGACCATTTCTGTGATATTTATATGATTAGATTTTTATTTTTATATTCCTATTGCCTTATTTTAGCAATGATGCATATGTTCAGTGTTTGTTTTAATTTGATTAGTTTTACATTTTATTTTTAATCTCATACCCTTCATATGAGTAGAAGGCTCATTTTATATATTCTCTGTATATACTATTATGATTATTTCATTTAAATTACTATCATAAATATTTATTACTTTTTAAAGTTAGTTTACTTTTACTTTTCCAACAAACAATGGCATTTTAAAACCCTGAATTTGTCCTAGAAATTAATTTTATCTAGACTTAATGAAAATTTTTGATTTTTCTTGTCTTGGTTTTGTTAAATCTCCACTTGTGGTAACTATTCTTCGGACAATTGTAGTATATTGAATTGTAAGTTTGGGTTTTATCTTTCTTAGTTTTTTTTTTTTTTTAAAAATCTGCACAGGTTGTTGAGGTTTTATTTTGTGCTTTTGCTCATAAAAATTTTGTTTGTATTTTAACATACTATTTTGGAGTCCATTATTCCTAAACCACTTCACTTAAGTTTTCATCTTGGGCCAAATTTAGAAGTTGTCTGTAGCTTAGCATTACGTTAAGAATCTCAATGAGTTCTAGATCTAGATATAGGTCAGTATCTTTATCTGTGTGTGTGTGTGTGTGTGTGTGTGTACATATTTATAGGTCTATATATACATATATACATACATATGCTTATATGTGTATATTACTTGTGAAACTGTGTATATATGTAAACCTTTTCTTTAAATATATCCGGTGTATTGTAGACAGCTTAATATTTGTCAATCTGTTGTAGTTCACTGTGTTACTAAAACAAAATATTTGAGATTGGGAAACTTATAAACATTGCAAATGTGTATGTCACCATTTCAAAGGCTGGAAGACTAAAATAATGGCATGAAAGTTTTGCGTCATATTGTGAGCTGTTCTGTCCTTTAATATGATGTCTTAATGGTGATTTCTTCCAAGTGGACAAAGTCTATGTCTTCACAATGCAAAAGCAAACAAATAAACAAGAAAGCCTTTTTATAAGGCACTAATCTATTTATGATTGGAGACCCTATGGCTTAATCACCTCCTAAATATCTCATCACAATAATGTTAATTTTGTGGTTAAATTTCAATTTAAATTGCAGTATAAATTTTGGAGGTAGCATAAACATTCAATTCCTTTGCCACTAGAAGATTCAGGTGCCTTGTTTAAGTAGGAGCTCCAGGCCTAATATTATATCTGTCACACAATTCCTGATTTCCTATTTCATCCTGGCCATATGACTGCATCCTTCATGTCATTATAATCAACAAGTTTAACTAGTTAGTAGAAGATTCTCTCCATCTACCCTACTGGGAATCCTGAATTGGCAAAGTTTAAACCTCATGTATCTATCCTGACTTCTTACTTCACCTTCTGCTGCCTCTCTGGCGCCCTCTGCTAGTGTTTTGGTCTTTGCCAAATATCTCACTCATCGACACTTGCTGATGCTGAGTAACACTAGTCACTGACGTCAGCTGCTGGTGCTAGGTCTCACTTGTCGTTGCTGTTGTTCACCGGTCAATGCTGCCAGTTTCTGCTAGTCATCACTAAATTCTGCCATGGGACAGTGCCAACAGTGGAGATGGTTGGTGCTGGTCTTTGCGAGCCTTGCCGCAGATGTACGCTGGTCTCTGCCCCTGACCTCTGCAGATCTTTATTAATTTCTGTTACCAGCCTCTGAAACTCTGCAGGTATACTAGAATCTAGAGGGTATAGCTACTTTTTAAAATACATATTCTGCCTGATACCTATTGGGATAATAATCCTGAATAGGGGAGGACAGAAAGGCTCAGAGGTTAAAGCACTCGCATAGCAATCACTAAATCAAGTGCTAAGTACCTGAGTTCAATTCCCCAGCACCATGTAAACCAGGCATGGTGTGGCATGCCTGTAATCCCAGAACTCAGGGGCTGAGGCAAGAGGATTGTGTTGAGTCCAAGGCCAGCCTGGGCTCCACAGGAAGTTCAGGACTAGCCTGGGATATGGAGTGAGACCTTGTATCAAAAAAAAAAAAAAATGCCCTGACGAATAGGAGCTTCTGACCTCATATTGCCTGAGAAATGAATCACAGACAGATTTACAGGAGCAGGGGTGGTATGTTTAGACTGCCCCTGCGTAAAACAAGGGTCAGTACCCTGGAGAAAACCCTCATAGAGTAACCTGAAGAGAGCAAGGAGATCACTGTCTAGATATAGTAGGACAGTGGAGAATCCACTAGGATTTGTTCAAAGCTGGGGATGCTGATTGATTCAAATTTAAGCCTCTTTCTTGGCCCTAAATCAAGCCTGCTCTTTGTCTGGACAGATGCTTCCTTGAGCAGGTGTGAGCACCAGTATTGTCACAACCACTGATGTCAATTAAAACCACCCTCTCCAGAGGGACAACAGAAAGACAGGTAAGGGTTGATCTGTTTCTAATATTTCTCAGGAGGGTCACACTATCAGCATCACCTAATCATTTTTCTTTCTTTGGCTCATTCTCTCTCTCTCTCTCTCTCATCTTTGGCTAACCAATGGAGTTTGAATACAACATTTCAAAAGGTACTTTTTTTCCCTTTAAGCTATTAAAGCTTTGCTTTTTGATCTATAAAATGCATTCTGAGCCTCGAGGCTCAAACTACTGAAAAGTTTCCTTTACATAAGTGTTAATGGTAATTGAATTTACTCACAATATAATTGTCAATAGAAGTTCAATTTTTTAGAATGTTTGTTGCAGGCAATTCAACTAATTACTAAAGTTTCAATAAACTACTAGTTTAAAGTGATAATTAACTCATTACTTAAAACCTCAATGTTTATTGTGTAACCAAATAATCAAATCTTATATAAATACTCAAATCAATTTTAATCAGGGACATTCATAAGCTTTATCTTGTTTCCCTTTCTATGTGTAAGAAAATAAAATGCATCATTCATTAGTAAATGAAGAAAATCTATGCTTCTTTAATGCATTTGTTTAGTGTAATATACAGGATGTTCTTTAATCACATTTAATACTTTTTATTTGCATTTTGATGGAATGATCAATGTAAGCAATAGGAATTTATTTGCCTTTATGATGGTTCATTTTATATGTCAAAGTGCTTATTGAAGGTGGCAAGATTAAGTTATTTTTTCTGTATAATAGAGTGTTGTCTGTAAGGGATGAATGAGATTAGCATTTGTATAAGTAGAATCAGTAAGGTAGATTGCCCTTCCCAATACAGGCAAAGTAATGCAGTCAGTAGAAGGAACAACAACAAAACAATAATGAAAGGAATACAACTTTTTTTGGTTAGCATTCAAGGATCAATAAAAGGGCATGATAACTGGCCTTCTGTTGCTGTGACGAATTACCTGATAACATCATTTATGTGAAGAAAGATTTATTTTGGCTCACAGTTTAAGTTCACGCTCTTCTGGCTCCAATGCTTTTAGATCTTTGAAGGAAGTAGAAAGAATCTGGCAAAAGAAAATGTGGAGGACAGCAGCTCACCTCCTGGTGACAAAGAAATATAGGAAAAGCCAGAGAAGAGAGGGATTTCCTCTTGGTATGCACACCATTTGCTCTCCTGCCTCGGAAGACTCAGGCTTGCACCATAATGGCAACTCCAGCTTTCCTAAGTCTCCACCTTCTGACACCAGATGGTGGGACTACTGAGCCTACACAATTCTAGAAGCAAATTCTTCATTACACTGCAGCTCTCTCAAGTATACAAATGTGGCTTCTATTTCTTCTTGGTTTAAGAATAAATTATTTGAATAAACAAAAAATATACAAGAAAATACTTTTAATAAAGAAGAAATTGAAACCAACGGTTTATTTTCAGGCCTCATTTTTCCACATTTCATAGCAGCATTTGGTAGTTTATCACTTCATTTACTTTTAAGTATCTTCTGGATTTCTGTATTTCCATCTGTATTGTGGTGGTGTGGACCTGGAGTGACTCCTCAAGTCTCATGCTACTACAAATACTGTTTAGGGTTAGGAGGTGAGGCCAGGTTGGAAGAGGCGGAAACTTAGGGCTTGACCAGGAAGAGTGTGTGCTGGTTCGGCCCTTCCTCCCAGAGTCGCTCTCTTCCACCAGGCTATAAGGATCTCTGCCCCAGGAACTCTGGTTCCAGCTCTAGCTGCAGGACCATCACGTGATTCCACCATTTTTCAGCTGCCCACACATGAGTGGATTGAGACGTTCTGAAACTATAAGTTATATTAAATCTTTCCTCCCTAAATTGTGGATGTTAATTATTGAGTCACAGAGACAAGAAAGTAACTAAGACATTATTTACATCTACCTTGCTGTAACTAGCTCTCTTTCAACATAAGTATATTGAACAGTGCTTTCATGACCTCCACAATTTTACCTTTGGGCCTCTTATCATTAAATGCAATTCTTTTATAAGTGAATAACAAAGAACTATAATGGTAAATGATAATTATGCACATATTAAGTGTTATTTTCAAGAACACCCTTGCTTTGAGTGATCACCAGGGTCTGATTAAATCTTTGTTTTGTGCCTTTAACACCTCTTGTTACGATAGTGGATGTGAGCTATTGGTATACTCACTGATTCAATATTTCAAGCTAAAAAATTGGATTTCTTTTATTATTCGAATCTTGTACATCATTTGGAGTACAAACATAGTTTCTAATGATAGCAACCCAGTTAGACCCATCAACTTCGGCTGTCATATGAATTTGTGCCACCATTATTTGTCATTTGGAAACTTGTAATAAATTTTAACATTTTCTCTAATTTTATCTATTCTGATTGACTGTTTTCTTTCTTAATTTTTTTCTTTTCTCCTTCTTGAGTAATCATTATAAAAATTTAACTCAGATTATGCCACTTATATTTTAAATTTTTTCAATTACTGTACTTTAAAAATAAAACTAGATTTTTCAACATGCATTGTAATAAATTTTCACATTATTCTTCTCAATATTGCCCCAACCTGATACTTAACTATATTATATTTCCACTTATTGAATAGGGGAAAAAAGTTGAACTTGGCATAAGTTTAATTATTTTTGTTTTTGAAAATTTTTTTTTCAGGTAGTTTTGGAGAATTCTCTTAGAATTGGTCATGCCTCGTTATCACTCTGAAAGAATATTCCTCTCTCAAATAAAAAAATAACGGATATAAAGAATCCTCTCTCACATCTAATTTTGTGATCACTGAGTTAGTTTTCTTCAGAAATGCATCACTACCAGAAATTATATAGTCCATGTGTTTATGTATGGGCCGTATATACAATTACATAGTAGTTTTTATGGTGGTAGACGCCTCATCAACACATTTTAATTGGTATACAAATAAAAATTAAACTATTACCTCTAAGGGATTTTGGCATATAATTGATCTGAGCAGCAATGTTAAGGTGAATTAGCATATCAGATTATATAAACAAAATAAACTGGCTAGATAGTCTGCAAAATCGTGTGGAAGAGTTTGAGTTCAATGCTGTAGAAATAGGAATGGGTTTAACATTTTATTCTTAACTTCTAACAACATACCGTGGTGAATAATTTAAACAACTTTTGTCCCCATGGCAAATAAAATGTGATTAAACATGACAAGTAAGACTATTTAAAATAACATGTAGAATGATAAATATTTGTTTTTGTATGTGTTAGGTTTTAATCAAATGAGTAAATAATAAAAAAGTAAATTTTTGCATGCCTCTGTGAGGTATCACTTTTAAATCACTTTTATATTTTGTCTTTTGAGAAATTCTATTGTGTTTTTGCCTCAGAGATATAAAAGACAATTTGGCCTTTACTCGAGGTATTTATAATAGATGTTTGCAATAAAGGAACTCAACCATAAAATATACCCGCTAAAAGGATGGTTTAAATGACTGTTGTATAAGCTCTCTGGCTTTTCTTTTAAAGTTATCATAACAATTTCAACTTTAACAAAGCAATCACTGTTAGGCAATTACTTAGAAAGTCTCATTTTTAATCTTTACTTTTAAGAAAGGCAGTGTTATTCTGCTTAGCTCTCAGAAAGAAGCTATCCCACATATGTGCTCAGAAGAGACATTTAAAACAATAATGTTGAAGAGGAAAAAATAGTAACGGCGTGACTTAAAACAATATGAAATGAAGAATGAACCCATAACTTAATTCATACATTCTATAACTTAAGAAATGTTTTTGTCTTTATATTCAGTTGCGAGTAGAATGGACAATTCTTGTTAAAACATATTTGCAGGCAATAAATAAAAGGATGCATCTGTGGGCTTGTAGTGAGATAGATAGGTAAGTAAGTTGATACATTTATGTCCTCTAAGTAAAAATATCTACTAAATCTTTATTAAATTACAACTTCACACTCATATTTAAAGTTCATTTTTTAATTAAAACACTTGAACACAAAATACAAGGTAATAAATTGATGCTCTAGGACATCGATGATATTGTTGAAGGCTTAAAAGTATAAATAAATAAATAAATAAATAGATACTTCACTACTCAAAATAATAAATTCCAGACTTAAAAGTAACATAATCCTTATGCAGTCTAACCACTTAGTTTTGAACAAGTTATTAACAGTAATATGTCAAACTTAATATATTTTATGTAACATAAATTCTGAGACTTATTCTACAACAAAAGCATTATTATTTAATATAATGCATATCTTCTTTTCAATGGAACAATATTTTAACTGTTTATTTAATTTAGATATTGGTTGTACTTTTAATTTTCCCCCATTTTATTAATAATATATATATATATATATATATATATATATATATATATATATATATATAACAAATAATGTTTACAATAAACTTGAGTTTTTTGTGCACATATATCTCACAACAACTTTATGATCCCTTTCTATTTTTGGCCCTCCCACCTCCCCAACTCCCTTTATCATACCTATTTTGTTCTATAGAATGTCTGTATTCTGGGTTTCTCAAATCAGAAAAAAACATATGATATTTAACATACTTAACCTTCTGTGTCTGACTTACTTCACCACTCAAATCTCATCTTTTTAGTTTAACTTCCCATTCCTAGAATGGACTGCAGTGGCCGCATCTTCTCTGGGTCCAGCAGATCTCTTTATTGGGACAATTGCTAATAGCTCTTTTTTTTTGCATCTAAGTATATCTTTGTCGAGATTCTTTGATAAGGCCTCATCCACCAGTCCACATTAGAAAGAGCTGTAACAATGCAATTCATAAAGCTAGAAAATGTGAGAAAGAAAAAGAGAGAAATTCAATTTCAAATACTCTAGCTGAGTACTGAAAGGTAAATGTTTGTACACTCAAAAGACTCTCGGGTTATCATTACACCAAGCAGTTTTCTTAGGATAAACTTATATCAAAGACTGAATAAGTGAATTGTTACCTTACATGAACTTAAATCTATACCAGAAGAATAAATTACATGTAAGCAATAGGTATAATGGAATACTTGGGTATTTCAGAATTTTTTTTTTACCTTTCATAAAGAATTTATTCAAATTTCACTAATTATTAACATTTTTCCAGATTGTAACTTTTTAATACCAATAGAGATTGACAGTGAACACAGCATATTGGTAAATCCAAAAACATGGGATTGAAGTTACAGTGTGATTCCAATTCTGACATTCTAAGTATAACAAAACTAAAGACATGAAGTTACAATTAGGAATAGCTAAAATGGTCATTCTCGATTAACTGTATTACTATTGAAATGATAGGAACCCAAAAAATTGTATTGTGTATGTAATTCATATTTTAATTTATGAGAACATTTTAATGTTTATTATAGTAACTCAATAAACAAAGATGAGAACCCTAATGAGGGAGGTGACTGAGTAGGAGAGAGCTGTGCACTTGTACTGGTCTCCTTCTCCCCTCACAGCCCACACGGCCGTCATCACGCTGCATGCTGATGTCTACGTTCCATGAACTGTGCATAGTGTAACAAACTGCAAATTCTCTTTACACTATTCCTTTAAACTATTTGCTGACCACAGTTAATCTTTCTATATGTGGTTCTTTTGTACGTGGTGTTCCATTTTAAATTAAGTAAATACAGAATGATAAATTTCAAAAATAAGCAGTCATTTGATGATGTGCCTTCTAACAATATTTATAGATATTACAGAAATTAATTTTAATGAAAAAGGTTTTAAATAACATGTTCAAGCAATGACAATAGTACACAAATTCAATAATCATCAAACATTGTTATACTAGTGGAAGTAAAATTTAAGAAAAATACTTTTTTTTTTACCAAACAGATAAAAGACAAGCTGCACTAATCCCCAATGTATTACTTACACTGAATGTGTGCTGCGTACGTACACCAGAGGCAGCAACAGGCGTGCTTTTCTTTATTTAAAGTCAGATGGATATATAATCAATTCTAATGTATACATATTACTCACTATTATTATTGGATTTCTTTCCAAAGCTGTGCTATGAACAGTTGTGGATAGATGGCATTGAAAAATTTTAAAAACACTGTTAAGAATAAAAACGATCCTTTGTAAATTCATACAACCACTCTAGAAAGCAGTATGGAGAGGTCTCAAAAGACTGGAAATAAATATGCCCTTCGATCCAGCGACATCCCTCCTGGGAATATACCCAAAAGAGGCCAAAACAACACATAGCAGAGACATATGTATACCCACGTTCATAGCAGCACAACTAACAATAGCTAAAATATGGAAGTCACCAAAATACCCATCAACAAACCACTGGATCCACAAACTGTGGTATTTGTACACAGTGGAATACTATGCACCTATAAAATCCAACAGTGTGGAGGCTTTTACAGGCAAATGGAAGAAACTTGAGAACATCACACTTAGTGAAGTGAGTCAGAAGCAGAAGGTGAAACATCGAATGGTCTCTCTGATATGAGAGTCCCAAATCACAACTATTTTGGAACTTAAAGCGAAAAACAAAGTGAAATAGGAGGGTAGGGTGGGGGAGAAGGGAGGGAGGTGAAGGTGGGGGGAGGGACAGAAAGAGAGTGGGAAAGCCCTTGTGTCCTCAGCAGGATGCGTAAGTGCACAAAATGCTCAACTCCATTGTAAACCTTACATTTTCACGTATGCATATCAATAAAATGGGAAAAAAATAAATTCCAAGCTAAAAAAAAAGAATAAAAATGAACTCATCATATAGAACTTGGGAAACTATCTTTTTGTGGGGATGTGTGACCTGATTATATATATATATATATATATATATATATATATATATATATATATATATGTGAATGCATTAAAAAAAACAGAACTTTTAGTTATGCCATGAAAAAAAAACTTAACTAATATCAATAAATCATTATAAATCAGTCGGGTAAACTCCACCTCAGTATTCGCTTCAGAAAAATAGTACTGTATTACTAGCCTTTATTTACCTACATTGTAAGTTACAGTTAAGAATAAACCAGAGGAATCTGGTGTATTAAAAATGTAATTCTGTGTGATATATTTTACATAAACTTTTGGAATTACACAAAAATGTGAGTCAGGACTTGGAAGGAGAGGAGGGAAAAGGAAGAGACAGATTATTCTGAAAGAAAAAAATTCAGTAGAATCATGAGACGGAAGTTGAGGAAGAAGCAAGACAGATTCTTGCTGAGTTAAATATAATGTGAAGAAAAGTCAAGGACATTTTCATTCCAAAATAGATATTTAGAATTGGTAAAGTTAACAATGGCTTCTGCAAACTATAAACTATTTTCATTCTCCAACTTCTTGTTTTTTTCTTTTGTATATCTTCTTGCTGTAAGTGTTATTTTTCAAGATTTTTCTCACCCCTTCACTGCCTCATTTACAGCACTTATGAAAAGATAATGGACTTCAACAAATAATATATAAGCCATTAAAAACTAACGTGATTTTATCAAAATCCTAAGTGTTACCAAACCTTGAAAAGGGTATTACAACAGTAATCAGAGAGCTTCATTATTTTTTTATTAATCTACTACTCTTCGTTGTATTTCATATTGTAGAGTTATGTGACATTTTCTTCTCTCATTTTGAATTTGCATGTATACTGTGTAAAGGTCTTTTTCATTTCATTAAAAGTGAGTATTTTATCCTCATTTTATACATGGGGCTCAAGTTTGTACTTACGTTTTGTATATATATATATATATATATATATATATATATATATATATATGTACATTTCAGAAGGAAAGGGGGTATGAACTTTATATATAATATGAATTCCAACATACACATTCTTCTTGCTCATTTATAAAGTAAAATATTATTTCACTACAATTGAAATTACAGACACACTGCATGAGATACAAATCAGAAAATAGAGAAACAGGCCTTATGGCTTGGGTTCTATATGTAAGCTGACACCTGCTTCAAGGTTTGAAACTGGATTTGGCATCTTCTTTGCTCAGTGACAGGAAACCCAAAAACACCCAGGCACATTTCAAAAGTGAGAGTGAAACTGAACAAATCCTAATGGGAATAGAACGCATAGCAGCTTGGGAAATTTGGGTTTAAAGTTTGAACTTTCACAGAGGGCATTTGTGGAACATTGACATTTATTTGTGAAGTGCTTACAACATAGCAGCACAACTTTGATCTTCGGTAACTTAATTGATTTTTATGTGTCACTTTCCCTTTATAAAAAGGGAGCTTCAAATTGAGGCTCCAGCTTTCTTTTTTTATCTTCTTCTTAGATTGTTTCTTAAAAACTCATTTCCTGAGAGGGGAAATTGATTGGCCTAAGTGTACCCTGGGTGATATCAGAAACTATCCTGAAGACAAGCATCACTTTTCCAATATAAGAAAACTGCTCTTCGTTTTTAAGTTGTAACTGATAGAGCTTCCCATTATGAATCTAGCGTCCATCCTGAAGGCTACACAAGGGCATGCTTAGACCAGGCTGTTAAAAACAGTTATGGATTTTGCCAAGATAATGCACCCAAGGTTAGTTAAGTTAGAAAATAATCACACATCTTGGTAGTAAATGTGAGATATGCTAGTGATGCTTTCTCTTCATAGTCTATTTTGTGATTTACAATGAGAATTATGCAAATCACAAAAGAAAATATGTGCAAACTCAATAATCAGATGCATTATATTCAGACTACAGTGTGAATTAATCATAGCCACACATTGTTGCATTCCATGAATTATCCTGAACAAATTTCTGGGTGAGTCAATATTGAGACAGCCTCCGTGTATTAATATGTATGATGAAGAAATAGTATAGTGGGCAGAATTTTATTTTTATTAATTAATTATTAAAGTTTTCCAGAAAAGTTTGAGACAGGTATACAAAACAGGTGGGAATGGAAAAAAAAGAACTTAGAGGAACACAGATACAAAAATATAAATATGCACTGAATTACTACTCTAAAAATCTAATTAACTTTCCTAATGAAAGAAGAAAGAGAACTTTTAAGAATTTATGCCCTAAACAATTTTAGAAAAAAACAAATCATGTAATCAAGAACCTAGCTTTTGAAAATTGTTTCTATAGCTCAAATTTTTAACGGTAAATTTCTACCAATCCTCAAAAGTGGAAAGAAAGAAGGTTTTTTTATATAAAATGTATGTTCATGTTTCACTCAGAAAAGACACAGATTTTATAGGTAAACATTGCAATTGGAAATAATCCAACAAGTCTTTGATCATTTAGAAAGAAAATAATCATAAAAATCATAATCATAATTTTAATAATATAGAAACCAGAGTTCTTCTAGAGATAACATAAGTTTACATGTGAACAAACTTAGGGAAACTTGATGATGATCTGAAGCAAAATGACTAGTGCTTATTTTGAGCTATTCATCAGCCCCCTAGAAAGTAAACGCTCCAAATAAGTTTACACTCAAGGAGAATTTCAGCGATTCAAGCTTGAAGAAACTTCTTTTAAGATCTTGAAAAATAATATCAAAAGTTATTGGTTTGATTAGAACATCTGAACTCTTTAGTATTTAGTTTTGAATCAGAATGCAGGTTTTTAAAACTTATTTCTAAGATCTATAAGAACATATATACAGATGATATTTTAGATAATACCTAGCTAAACAAAGCTGTTATGAGAATATTGATGTATTGTGAAACTATTCCTGTTGAATTTTCACCACTGTGACAAATTACCTGAAATCGTCAAAAAAGGAGAGAGTTTTCACCTGGCCTTTCACTATCTCATCAGTTGAGAATGTGCGATCACAGGTTGTATCGTTGCAACAGGAGTGGTGAGCTGGTCTGTTCATCTTACAGTAGCTGGCAAGAGAAAGAGAAAAAAGGGGAAATAGACCTCAGGCTGTCATTGAAGAGTACTCCGCCAGTGCCCTAAATTCCTTCTCCCGCAGGCTGCACTTCCTGGAGTTTCTGCCACCCTCCAATTATGCCATAGGCTGATGAACAACCTTTAGACCCTGGGTCTACTGGGGGGCTAGGTTAAGATTCAAATCATAATAATCATGAAAGAAAAATAAGTATGAATGCAGAAAGATAACAAAATATTCTCTGGATATTTTTCAAAACAGGCCGAATGCCAGAGTGCTCAAAAAAATATCCAGAGTTCAGATTCAGTGCAAGAACTGACGCAATATAACAAGCATGTTAAGCATATTGGAATTCAGTAGACAGGAAATTATGGGATCTACATGTCTGTAATCAATAGTCCTAGATGGTGCTGGGAAGGGCCTCGATGAAACCACCTCACCAGATTTAACAGAAATACTTGTGTTGAGTTAGATTTATTAGCTTGCTGCAGCGAGGAGAAATACACATCAAAAAAAAAAAAAGAAAAAGAAAAAAGAAAAGAAAAAAGTTCAGTGCATTTCAGAAAGGAAAAGTAGGAAGGGTGGTGTTTTCATGGGCTTTAAGCTTATAGTGATTGATTCACATAAAGAATCAAAAAATAGAGCCCATGATGTACAATGTCCCTGTAATATTAGTTCAAGATTTGAAAATAAACTCAGATGGCTATGTGTATTGTAGTTAGGGCTGCAACACACTACCGTAAGTTATAGATTGGTTACATTGCAGCTTCTATGTGATTTTCATTAACTATATTGTAGATATTGATTTCTGTTTTTCTGCCCTTTTAACTTTAGAAATTTTAAAGGTCTTTTAGAATTTTGTGTTCCTGTTTTCCGAAGGGCTAAATTATAATTTCTAAGGTTTTAAGACTTCTGCATGAAGACAGCTTAAGGGACTTGGGGTATCTTCATGCAAGGCTGATAGAACTTCTACGCTACTTTAAATACATACATTTAAGTGTCAAGTGACAGGACGTGTAAATGTCTGTACTTTTAATCAAAGAGGTCTTAACATTCACTCAAATTCAAAGAAGAGGGGGGAGTTACTCCATGTTTTATTAAAAGTACTGTTGGGAAATTATGGCCACCCATGATATGTCACATGTAGCTAAAAATTGAAGTATGATATGCAAATTATTTTCCTTAACCTTAGTGAAATCAATAGGCCTGGTTTCCTTTTGCAAAAAAATGAAAAAAAAAATGGGAAAAGATTTATAAGACGATTTTCAGTCAGGATAACAACTATACTGCATTAACTCTGTAGAAACAGAAACTCTATGGAAAACTAATACAGTTTTCATGAATTGCATTGACTGAAATTATGTAAACTTAGAGTGAATAAAGATTTTGGACTAATTATTCTTCTGGAAAATGAGAAAACTTTTTAGAGATGCCTGTTTTGTGGATCACCTACCTCATGGTTTATTGTTTTACTCTTTCACAAGATAAAATGTTCAGACATAGACTACATCTATAGTTAATTCTCTTGATCACATTTCTAATTAATTTCTAAGAAAATATACCTTACTTATGATACATTTATACAGTAAGCTCTCCATATCTAATAGGTCTACATCCATAGTCAACAACTTGTGGATCAAAAATATTTGGAATAATGCACTTATATTAAATAGGTACAGACTTATTTGTCATTATTCTCTGCAGAATAATATAACCATTCACATGATATTTACCTTATATTTGTATTTTTAGTAATACAAAGATTTAAGGTGTATTATCATACAAGAGATTGTATAAGTTATATGCTCATATCAACAAGGTCCCATTGATGATAAGGGTCCTTAACTTCAATGGATATTTATTTGTTTATTTATTTATGAAACAGGATCTTACTCTATTGCCCAGACTGGCCCTGAATTCACTGTTTAGCCCAGGCTAGAGTTAGACTTGGCAATCCTCCTGCCTCAGCTTCCCGAGTGTTGGGATTACAAGTATGTGCCATCACACTGAGTTTTATGCAGTGCTGGCTGGAAATCAAACCCAAGCCCTTGTGCTTGCTAGGAAAGCACTTTAACCGCTGTGCCATTCCTCCAGCCCCTCAGTGGGTGTTAATGTCAACAAATTTTTGTGTCTATGTTGAGAGTTCAGGAACCAAATCTCCATTGATAAAAGGGATAAATATATTTCAGTTTGAAATAATCACATCAGATTGTAATTTTAGATACATACACAGAATAATCATTGACTCACCAGAGTAGCTATATAATCCTTTTTTAAGCCTAATATGAATTCCACTGTTCTTCAAGAATAACTGCTAAATTAAAGCTACAGCCCTAAAGCTGATCTTGCTTTTTCTTTCTAGATGATAAATGGTATAACTTAGTAATATAAAGAAACACAGTATCTGCAGCCTTTCTTGCTTAAAATAGCTCTAAATTAAGTGAGACAAGTAGGTTACCATGGAAAGAAAGAAAAATAAATGGACTACATTGTCTCATGTACAAATTGAACTCCTAAGGCCTCCTGGTTCTCAATCTTTTCAAGATGTTTATTAGGAAGATAGCAAATCCCTTCTATTTCCAAAATGAATCAGAGATTTTTGGATATGAGCAAGATACTCTGTTTTCCACAAGACCCCCTCTTCTTCTGCACTTTCCAAAAGGGCATCTATGACAGAAGGTGACAAATATTCGACCACGTAACTTAATTATCCATCACTATCAAAAGTGATCAACTGTGGAAAACAGAGGGCTTCCTAAATTTATTGCACCCAACCTATAAAGCTGTAACTCTTTGGATTAAAATAAACATGAGACAGATGAATTTTAAAATGATTTCATGCACAGGTAGTAGCCATATTTTTGAGCTGTCTTTCATGGTAGGAATACAATATTATAAGTCTGTATTATGACAGACAATTAAGCCAACAGGTCTCCAATTTTTATTCATTAATCACATTGAAAATCTTGATTCTTCAAAATGACATATATTTAAATAGTTCACTTTTCACCTATGCTGTTTTTATAGTCAATTAAAATAGATAGAACTTATTCTCCCTCCTATAAAATTTTCTAAGATCCACAGCTCATAAAGTATTTTCTTCAGTTCTTCCAGCCAAACCTAAAACCACTAAAAGATAAATGTTGATCCAGTTTATTTTCTATAATACCATGAACATTGCCTTTAAAAATCCTAAGTACATTTAAAAGAAAGTATCTCTGCCTGAAACTTGTAAAATTATTTTCTTTGGAAAATTGACATCTCATCCACGTTTCGGTGATGCCTGAACCCTCCCAGGGTGCGGGAGATGTCTAAACACTAGCGCTTTAAGCTTCCACTCACCTGCTTATAAATAATGAAGACTGGGGTCTTGCAGTCTGCTCTGTTTCTTCTTTATCAACATTTAATGGAAAGTGGGGAGGGAAAGAGAACACACGCTGTTAGCTATTATCTTTACAAATGACTTGTTAGCCTTTTATTTGTCTCATCATGCTTCAGACACTCAAAGGACATTCTCAGAATCTCACGAGATGAAGGTTCAATCCTAAAATGACGTGACAGGCTGTATCTTCCTTAAGAGATTTTGACATGATATTAAGCCATAGTTACAAGCCAATACTTGAACGAGGTGCCCTGGGGAAATCTTTCAGAGCTGGAACACAGCGTTTACAGCAGGAGGCAGGTGTCTGCACCACTGAAGCAAACAACATTATGATATATTTAGTATCGAAAATGGAAGCAAAACTACTGATTCTTCACCACTAGGGAACAATGAAAGAAGTTGAATGAGGGGGGAAATCATCTTTTGGGGCCCCTGGAAATGTTAATTTGCTGACAGTGTGAAATATGGTCTCATCACGGCAGGTACACTTCGAACCAGGTGCTACTCTCAGTATTGTCTTTGAATTTGTGTGTTTCCTTTGCGGTGATAGATTGTGGAGCAGCTGTACCGTCCGTGTGGGCAGAAAGCAAAGAGCTCTTAATTAGCAACGAGAGGGCTGTTCATTTCTTTTGGGATCTCTCTCTCTCTCTCTCTCTCTCTCTCTCTCTCACTCTCTCTCTCTATTTTCTTTCTATGCTTATGAGATTCTTAATAGTAGTTTCTGCCTATTTCCAAAAGCACAAAGAAAAATCCAGGCAACAACCTAGTATGGTCAAGTGAGGTAGTGGTCTGTGTGTCATTGGAAAACAAATTTAGAAATAAGGTGAAGTTTATATAGAAACTGATTCTATAGCCAAGTTAATTTTAACATTTTTTTCCAATAATGTAATTAAGAAATAAAGCGAATCAATTGACACTGGGATTCTCTTCCAATACAAAAGTCCTCTTTGTGATTTTTATGAAAAAATTTCTATATACTTCAATCATTAATAATTGCTAGTCACCAATTTTTAATTACTATCTCTAAATGATAACAATACCTAAAATTTATAGAATATTATATGAAATTGTATAGTAATAAAGTTTAAAAGTATCCTCATTTGGTAGATATGAGGAAATAAAAATTATTTCAAGTTTTTTAGAAAATTGATTCTTGTCAACTGAAAATGAGAGATATATTTTTATTTTTGTTCAACTAAAAATAGTAAAAAGAAGCTTCTTATTACTTCTGCATCTCAAATTTGGGGTAATAAAATTTTTCATATGTAGTCTGATTTTGTTAATGTTTAAACTACATTTTATTTTTGAAAACATAAAACTTCTCTTCAGTTAGATATTTTTAAGACTAGTCTTACAAGACTTATTTCCCTACACTTGCATTATAAATCAATATCTACAAACCCTATTATGTTTGACTAGTAACTGAATTGATGTAAATAGGTGATGTTGACTATGATCATGTTTTAATGACAGATTAAAAGTTTCCCTTTCACGACCTAGTTTCTTATCATAACTTGAAGATGGATAATTACAAGTCAAGTACAGTCTAGTTGTGTTAAAAAATCCAACTTTATTTGGATTTTTATTTGTTAATTTATATTTTTATTAATGTGTATTTGTGATATAATATGCGGTATTTCTAACAATTCCTCCAATAGTTTTAGACAACTGGTACCTGTACATAACACATTCTAATGATTTGGGTTTTCTTTCTTTCTTTTCTTTTTTTTAAATTTGCTCCATACTTCTGTCTCCACTCTTCTCTTTAAATTATATACCTTGAGAAGAGAAAAGGCTCACAGCTTGGATCGAACAGTGATCAAATTAAAAGTCCTGCCTATGCAAAGTCACTGACTGGACTAGGAAAGGTATGTGCTTTGAAGGGTCAGAGACTGGTTTTGCTGAAAGGCCAGAGTGAATATTAGCAATATTACTTTGAATATTACTTTTAAATACATTTTGATTATCGGAATTCAATAATGATAAAAAATCAGCTCTCTGAACTTGTACCTGATATGGTAGAAAGTAAATACAATTATTATTTTGAGGTATAGTATTATAACAGTAAGCATTTACTGAGTAGTAGATTATGAATACAGCTTAGAAGTTAAGTAAACATTCAATTTACAGCTTGGTTAAACTTTGCTAGCTGGAGTTAGATTATTTAAAAAGGAGGACAATCTTACTCTACCATTTTTTAAATTAATATATATATATATATATATATATATAGCAATGACATGTATACTGATTGGTGTTTAGGAAATTATGATCAGAAAACTGTTTTATCAAATTATTACATTAAATAAAATATATCAATAATCTATGATTTTAAGCAAATCGTGTAGCTTCTTAGTAACTGACAATTGGAAGACCAGATTTATATAGACACATTATACAAAAATATCAAATTCATCTTCACTTCATTTTTCAAAATATAGAGTATTGAATCTACAGCCTGCGTCCTAGACAGTTTTTAATTTTTAATTTGAGTCAGTCTCACTAATTGATTGTATTGTCCAGGCTGGGCTTGAATTTATGACATTCATTTGCCAGCATCACAGAGCACCTGGGTGGCAGGCCGACTCCACCAGGCCCTGTTAAGCTCATGATCACTTACAATTACATTCCATTCTTCAGCCGTGGCCTCTCCAGTGGTCTAGAGACTAGTAGTTACAGAGATGAGGCTAGGTAGTGGTTGTGGCCTGCTAACTGTGGCCTATAATTACAAACGTCTTGAACTATCCCTCTCCCAGAGGGATCATTGCTATTTTTTCCAAGTTAGAAAGGAAGAAAATGGAAGAATGAAAGTGCAATTTTCCTTTTACTTGGCTATGTGGTAGGTGATACAGTCCAAATGACTCTTAAATCCGTCTCCATCTCTGCCACCAGAACATCAATTCCAGGTGTTTTCAGTAGACATTCCCATGCTCCCACTGACATTTCTAATACCTCTGTGTAGTCATCTTCCTCATCATTCATTCTTTTCCCATTAAAATAAAATGCACTGTTGTCCTTACTAAAAAGTGAAAGCTTGCAGCTGAGCTCACTGTTTGTCCTCTCCTGTTGACATCCTGACAGGGGAAGCCTCTGGCTTGACTCCCAGGTGGGAAAGCAGCACATTTGCTCCTCTACACATGGTGGGCGAATGTCTCCATGATTATAGCTCTGTAAATAACAGAGGGACAGGGTAGAATACAGTTTCCACTCGTACTGCAATTCAATGCCTGCGACAACATCCTAAGACTTGCTAGATTAGATGCAGAAGCAGGATGAGGAGAAATTGGGGGTTCCTTCTCTTACAATAAGCCCAGATCATACCTTATTTCAGTTATTTTGAGGGAGTTCTCAAAATTTTAATCTATTCTAAACCAGACAACAATGTGCAGAATAACAAGCTACTGGAAGAAAAAAGGTTAGATGCCAAAATAATGCCAATTTTGTCATGTTCGTCTCAACTTAAATGTAGCACCATCGTTTAAATCTAATTATGGCTACTGTGACTTATCCTCACCTCACATTGTGACAATATTTTGAAACAAAAAAGAAAAAAAGTAATTCCTGTATATTCTGACACATCTCTAAAATATATAGAAGAGTTTGACTAATCAAAATAAAAATGTTCACTGTGCAGTACAGTATGACAAAATGTCACCCTTTCCTATTTTAATGTTGGTCCATTGATAAAGCAGATGGTAAATATGTGAGAATACTTTTAAAATCTTAGTACGAAAGATAATAACTTTTATTTAAATGTAATAAACATGTACAAATCATTTCAAAAACTTTTATCTTGAGAAAATCATAAAATGATTAAATCCAATTATATACTATTCAAAAATGACATTTTGAAGAAGTGAAATGTGAATATCAAGGGTATAACACCTATGAATAACAAATTTGTTATTATTAAAAAGATGTATCTACCATTCCTCATGATTCCAGGAAGTCCTGAGGTTAGCAGAGTAAACGCTCCTGTAGGAGTCATTATATCTCCTTTTTAAAAATAAGTTTTTGTGATATTGTGTTTGTATTATTAGTTACTACTTAAATAGAAATTATTTGTTAAATGATTAGTTCAGAAATTTGTAAGGCATACCTGATGTTTTTTTAAGTAGATCAAACAATCTAAACTGTTTTCTATGCTGCTGTATTCCTTAAGGCCGAGCATTTGCCACGGAGCGTTTTCTCTTTTCTAAGTTGTTTTGATTCTGAGGTATCAGAGAAAACATCACAGAAGCACAAAATGAATCAACTGGTGTTTAATTAGCTGAAATTCCTAGGTGCAACAGAATGGTGCTTTGTTATTTGTCAACATAAATGAATTTAAAATTCAGCATTAATATTTTAAAAGCTATGCTTTATAAAAGAGCATAACTAACTTGAAAAAAACCTGTAATTTCAAAACAGAACTTAGCTGATTCACTTTATAACAGGCTCTAACTTTTTTGTTTTCAAAGTCAGCAGTGATTCACAATTACTTTGGTCCTGTGGGTAAATATTAATCCAATCAGAGAAAACAAGATGTTTTAAAATCTTACCAAGTGTAGCCAAGTTTGGCTTTTTAATACAGATATATGATGTGTTTATTGCAAAATATATATTCAAGTATACAAAGAAAACAAAAAGTCTCTCAAAAACTGAATTAAATTATCAAGAAGTTTATTTATACACATATATTGTTACTTCCTTTTAAAAACATTTTGTATTTTAGAAAGATGTTTTCACAAGATTATCTCCAGTGAGTGTTGCAACAACCAAGTGTTTAGGCATAGGAAAAAACTTTAAGTAAATACTGTAATTTACACACAAAGTAAAGCTTTACTACCAAAACAGCTGTTTTTCTCTTCTTTACTATGTTTTGTTTTTTGTTTTGTCTTGTCTTGTTTTGTTTTGTGATATTGAGAATGAAATCTACGGCCTCAGCTAGTAACTGCTCTACCACTGAGCTACACTTCTAAATAATTAGCTACATCACATTAAATTTATTTACTGTTTTAATTGATACTTCGAATAATGGTGTTTTTGACTACTCAGAAACTCATTAAATCAGCATTTATTTTTTGAATGGTCAGAAAACTAGGGTGCAGAGAACATTTAACAGTTTTATTTTACCCTATGATGCTTTCTCTAAAATAAAATGAGGTTCGGAATTTTTCTCTTAATATTCTCTTCTGTTTCTTTTTAAAAAATTACTTCCCTAATGAAGTATGTTCGCAATTTTATTGCTTTTTGACCTAAACATTTTATAGTATATTAATGATAACATTTTACACTTTGATTTCTAATTTCATCACATTCTCAAAAGCATTTTTCTTCAAATATGGCTACAAATTTCAGTAACATAATATTTTATTGATGTGATCTTGCCAAAATATTAATTAAGTCTCTCAGGACTGTGGCTAATTCTTCTTCAAACCTTGTGTAGAGAAATAGGAAATGTTATTCATGAAGAAAAAAGCAAAAACTCACCCTCTTTCTGGGTGAAGTTATATGACAATATATGCAAAATCGGTTTACGGTCTTGTTTTGCTGGTTTAAGAGAATATCCAGCAGAAATGAACAGAACAGTTAAAAATGGGAAACAAAATGCTGTCAGTGGTTAGGGTCTTGGAGTGGCAGGTTTTGAAGTACAAGTTACTTCCTTGTTCTTTCTCAGCTTAGTTACAGAGACCGGTAACTTACCTTCTTTTCCTGTTTACTTGTTCTCATTTGGCTCTGCTCAAGTCTTTGTATTTCTATTACATAAACAAGAAAAAGAGCTGATGCAGATGTCTTCGCAACTTCCAGAACGAGTGCGACTTTCCCTCTCATCTTAATGTTGTCAATACATCCTCGTCTTCCACAATTAAAATCTCCAAACCATGCAGTCTCATCCTGATCAAGAACTTTCATGATTCCATGAAACCCGGTTCACAAGTACTACTCACGCCCATGTATCAAATTATACTGATAACTCGGGCTACCTGGGTTAGAGCTATAAAACTGCATTTTTCCACAACTTTTTTGAGTGTATATTGATTGTACAAATTAGAGGGATTCCTTTTAGCAGATTTGTGCATATACGTAACCTAATAAGAGGGAGGGTGGATGAATATGGTCAAAACAAGAAGTGAATTTTCTTTTATATTGAAAACTTAGCATGAGCCACATTCTCCCACTATGAAGTTGACAATTTAGTACTTATGGCAACTTGTAAGAGATATCTTCATTGCTTACTTACATATTTTATTGCACAATCATGTATACATTGTAACTGTTTGTCACCACGAGGAGGGGCTGGAGGAAACATGTAGCCTTTAAAGCACTGGACAAGGCAGTGGGTTTGATTCTCCAGCACCACATGTGCCAGGATGGTGGTGCACCCCTTTAGTCCCAGCACTCTGAAGGCTGAGGCAGGAGGATTTCGGTGAGTCCAGGGCTAGCTTGGGCTACAAAGTGAATTTGTGAATAATCTGGGCTACAGATTGAGATTCTGTCTCAAAAAATAAATGAATAAATAAAAATAAAAATAAAAGAAAAAGAAAAAGAAAAAGAAAAAAGAAACCATGAGAATAATAATGTGGGCTGGAGGAATGGCTCAGTGGTTAAAGTGCTTGAGCAAGCACTAAGCCAAGCTCTAAGTACCCGAGTTCGATTCCCCAGCAACGCATAACCTGGGTGTGGTGGCGCACGCCTGTAATCCCAGCACTTGGGAGGCTGAGACAGGAGGATTGCCGTGAGTCCAAGGCCAGCCTGGGCTCTGAGTGAATTCAGGACCAGTCTGGACCACAGAGTGAGACCTTGTCTCAAAAAAAAAAAACAAAAAAAAACAAAAAAAACAAAAACTGAGAATAATAATCTTTAGACATGTATTAATTTCATTGAGTATTTGGAAAATTATTAACAAAAAACTGAGAAATAGACTAAAGTAAAGAATGAGAAGTCACTAGATGAATTTGATCTGTATTTTTTATTTGTTATTTGCACAAAAAGTCTAGTTATTTAGGATGTTTTGTTTTTACAGTAACACAGACAATTTTAAATTTTTTTCTAGGAAAATACTACTCAATAACTTAGAGACTTCCCTGTATGATAAAACTTCTCTACAGAATTCATTATTTTGCAGTTTGTATGCTTTTTCACATAATTTTAATATTCAGCATTACAGATGGAAAGTTTTTGTTGACAATTACCTGCAATGTTCTTGAGGGTGTATATATTTCATTGGCTGTTTTCTTGTACTAACTGATTCAATATTGTCAGTTTGCTAGTGGAAGAAAATTAATCAATTAGTAAATATTTATTTCTCTAGCATTCTGTAAGAGTTTAGTGAATAGATTCTTCCTTTTAAAGTATCGGTGTGTCTGAGCAAGGCTCATTCTTGACTACAAGTTCCTTCCAGTACACTAAGAAAGCTAGAGCAATTGAGAGCTACTATAGTGGAGAAGGAGGCACATCAATGAAGCCTGGCTTGGTGAAAGCCAGCTTCGCAGGGTAGGTGATAAATTACTTTGAAATCCATTCTAACGTCCTTAGCAGATAAGTGAGAGGCATCTGCAGAAACTTTCAGGGATATGCTTAATGAAATGAAACTACACCTTTTTCTCTAAGTAGGAGGAAGAAAAAGCAAACATGGTGTTGGTGAATTTCTGGGTGAAGGGAGTGACTACAATTCTGTTTACTCTCAATAGGTCAGTTTTCTTTAAATGCAAGGAAATAGGCTGGAGGCCTATATGCAACAATACAAAATACTACAGAGATGGTGTTGAAATCAAAGAACATGCATGCTAAATTAGAACAAATTAATTAATTTTAATAAGCAGAAACAAAATAAAAGAATGCAGTGCCTTTCAACCTGATCAACTTCATCCCATCCATTTCTTCCAATAGTGACAGAAAAAGCAATATCCTCTGAGAAAAGGCAGTTTTATGAAAGCTCGAATCATGTTACTAAAAAACGACACGCAAATATTCATATGACCCAAAGTAAGCTGTTAGATTTAAATATATACTTATGCCAAGATGTTTTTTGATGGATTAAAATAAACATTACTAATAGCAGTTTCAAGGCAGAAGCAACTAGCTATTCGATCAATATTTGATGTTATCAAGTACTACCTATTGAATCACAATCTAAAAATTAAGTTAAACTTCAATGCACTTTGTAATTTGTAGATTTAAATTTATTTTAATATAATATTTAATTTCCTTGACATATTCTCCTAAATATTAATTATTTTTTAATCTCTACAGGTATTTTCACAAGTTAAATATAATGTAGAAAAGTTTTTTTACAAATCAAATATAGCCAAAAGCACATTAATCTGGAAATTTTTTTTTCTCCATTTGGATACTCTTTTTGTCATGAAGAAATGTTCAAATACAATCTCAGGGGACAATCTTGAAGTCTATCATTAAAAATATATTTTCAGAACAGATTCAGTCTGTTCAACTTGTGCCATTATTCGTTTTTTTCATGCTCTACTATGTCAGAGAGTGAAATCGTGGATGAAGGAGAAAAGCTATAGAATAAATAGAATAGATCTTTATTTAGAAACAAAGGACAAAGGGGTCAAACCTCCTCCTCTCTGGAAAAGGACTCCCCAGTGTGCTGTCCCCATACACAAATACTACTTTCTTCACGAAATAGCCAACATACTTTGTCTATTTTCAAACATCCGACATGAATGAGTAACTAAAAACTCACCTTGTTACAACCTATCGCATGTGAGTAGATAACCCTACCACTTTGGATACACTGTAAAAGAAACATGAGTGCCACATATTTCTAATGGATTCAGACTCCAGTGACTCATTAATGCATGAATTTTGAGGTTGGATACTATAATGAAGATGTTTGTTTTTGTTTGCTGATTTTTTGAAAGACAATTTCAGAGTTCTTTGAACATGAACACTAGTGACCTTTTTTTTATTTCCCAATACCTTGACATTTCTATTGCACGTGAGCAAGTGAGTTATTTTTGCTAATCTTCAGGAAATGTCTCACCATGATGAAAAAGGTTCATGTTAAAGAACTTACATAGACATTTTTGACTTACCAGGTGGCTATGGTGATCACAGGCCTATGCAGGCATAAAGTGTTCAAACTTAAATATGTAGGTAGGGCTCTCACTCATCCTTGATCTCAGCACTAGACTATTGATTTCATTAAGGATGCAATATAGCCCAGAGTCTTTAAGCAAACACATTTTCTCCCTAAAAATCAAATACAGGAATAGGCAAAGAATTCTCTTTCATCTATAAATTATAAAGCCAAGTTCAAGAAATTCAAACTACTTGAAAAGGAGTATTTGATTTCTTATGTAAAGACATTGTAAAAAAAGTAAAAGAAAACTCAATTCAGACTCGCCTGAATGATGAGAAGTTTCGTATTTTTAATACAAGCCTAAAATTTTATGTGTAATTACTTTTGACTAGAAACTCATAGTAAGAAGAACAAGTGGAATAATCAATCAGTAACAAAGTTAATCACAGGGTAAATAAACATTTATTTAGTATTTTCAGGAAAAGGTAATTTGGTAACTGCATACAAACACACACACACACACACACACACACACACACACTCCTTAAAAGATTATCATTTCACTCTCTTTGTTCTGCTCTAGTAAGAATGAGCAATAATAGCTCTAAAATATGAAAAGCCTAGAAAAGTACATACTGAATTTCTGACCCGTTATTCTATTAAAACTGAGGAAGAACAAATTTTATCTTTTTTTACTTTTATGTTATTTTATACAGCACTGGTGACAGATAGGAACAGTTCAATATGCCTGTCCATGGCTGTGTCTCTTAGAAAGACAATGTGAATGTGTTACTTTCAAGACTTCCACATGCTTTGTCTCATCTCTATTTTTTTCTATCACTAAGGAAGAAATAGCAATGCATCTACCTTCTCCCATTCCTGAACACATAGAGTGATAATGCAAAAGAGATTTATTCAAAGAAATAAAGGGGAAAGCCTCAACATTCAGTTACATAGTTCTGTTAGATCATAATATAGCATACCTTTTACTAGGACTTTTTAGCCCCCACCAGATTCACAGCTATCCACATAATATAAAAACCACAAAATAAGGAGATGGAGCAGGAAGACATAGAGTTGCCCCTTTCCGGGTCAGCGTGTTCGCTATCTTCCGATTGCTTTAGCTTTACCTGAAGCTTATCTAAAGCTTCTATAACTTATTTATACTAATGTAGAGTGTTTTCTCTAAAAATTAAACTTATTCATAAGATGTTTTGTGCTTATTAAAATAAGTGCAATTTACAGCAAATGTTATACTAAACAATATATTTATAAACATGGCAGACTTGACTAGAATGAGATATACCATAGTACTTTAATTCATTTATAGTAATATAGAAAAAAAGAAAGAAACAGAACCTGAATATGACTTTGTGACTGTTTTTGTTTTTCATTGTATAATTTGTCTCAGCTCATCTCAGTAATATAATTCTTCTCACAGTCCCTTTTTGTGATATATGAACTACTCAGACTTGTCAATTTCCAAGTGATAATTGTGTATCATTTTTTACTGTGCCACTGACTACACATCGCTGCTCAGAATCTTTCAAAACTTTCTCCCGATATTGATTCTGTGTTAGAGTTGGGGGCACAGAAACGCCATCCAAATATAGTCCTTTATGTAACACTATAATCATTATGAATAGTGTTGAAGAGCAGGCATGTAGGGAAGGAATTCAAGTCATGTATGACATCTTCAAGAATGAGATTTGGATATAGTGCGAAGATTACAGGTACTGTATCGATCATATGGTAATTGCTACGTATACTTGATATATCTATCTCTTTGAGTGGGTAAAATCTCTTACACGGTATTAATATAAAGGTATTTTCTATATAATTTTACAATTTATGTAACTTTACATATTAACTTGTATTACTTTTAAATGTTTTTATCTTATAAAGAAAATATTTAACCTCTTGCCTCTGCTTGTGAAAGGTGACATATATAAAGTTTTTATTTGAATTGTAGTTATACAAAATGTTTATTAGATACATAAATATGATTTAAACATTTTTGCTTCGTTATAAGGTTCATGCTGATTATTGGTGGATATTGATATTTGAGATTATTCAGATGTCATATGAAGCCATTTTAAAATTCAAAATTATCATTCATAAAATTTATTAGAGTATTGAATTTCTAAGAATTTTTGAGATTTTATTGTAATTTCATGTAATTTTAACCTTATAACACAGCACAGTTTAATTTGTAAGCATATGTGTTCTTGCATAAAACATCGACATCTTTTTCTTCTAAAAATTTCATAATAGCAGAAAATGTGTAGCTGAAAAATAGCAACATTATAGTATTCTATTTCTCTCCTTAGTTCTTGAATATCATTAAAGATGAAAATTAGTCTGGTAGGTTTTTTGCACATTATTTGAATTTATTTGAATTCAAATTCTCTGTACTGACTAGATAGCAATATTAATTCAACCACAGATGCACAGTGTGTGCAGGCTAAAGGACAATTCAGCTATAAAAAGTCCTATTTCAGAAATGCTAACTATTCCTGGCTTCTCATTTCTTATAATTGAAAGAAGTTGCTGGAAGGCTCCCTTATTATGACTGTCACATCTGGCATTGAATCTCGGTACCTATGAAGTGTCTACAGTGATGTTTGTCAGAATCCAATCACATCTGGACAGTTATGATGTAGACATTGTTACCCAAAATTCAAGGACAAAGCAAGTCAAATCAGAAAGCAGTTTGAAATGATTAATAAACTATAAATTTAAAAGTCATATCTACGATTTATTTTTACTCATAAGTATTTTTTTTTCCATTTAGAGAGTGAAAAAGATGGATTAATTTCCTTAGGTTTTTAAAAAATACTTTCAAATGACTTTTCTGTCAAGGTTTCCTTACAAATCACAGTTCTTTGATAACAATATTCTTATGTGTAGTGCTTCAAATTTAACAAAAAACTTCAAAACCTACTAAAGCAGAACTCATTCTCTATAAAAATATAATCTCAAGTTTTTTTGAGAATTTGTGTTAGAGTTATAAATATATGAAGATGTGATACCTAGTATCGGTTAACTCTGGTAATGGTAGGAGTAGGTCATACTCAGGTAGAATTTGAATCTCAGACCTACCAATTACACATTGCAGTCTTGAAGATCTAGTCAGTACCAAAGTTTTTCAATATTGAAATAGAATTATAATGCTTGTCTTCTAACTTTAATGAAGAAATTTATTTATAGTTTTTCTTCTAAGTACTGAATAAATGCTAGTTATGAGTATCATTTTCCTTTCTCTTAGATCAAACTTGCTTCAGCTTTTATTTCGTTGTTTAGCAACTGAAAAAAAAAATTAAAAAGTTAGTGCTATCTCTAAATTCTCTGAATTTTGTGTCCCCTGGAACTTTTCCTCATCAAAGTTTCTAACCAAAGAAAATCTGGTTGGGAAAAGATACCTACTCCTTATTCTTGAATACTCATGAAAGAGCTGCTAGGTGAAATATGCCCAGTTAAATTTGGGTATCCTCATAAGATTCCCAGATAAAATGCATTAGAAGAAATCTGAGTTTCAGATTAAAATGGACAAATCTTAAGTATGGGCAAATATTGCATAGATCACACTTATTGTGAAGTATATATCAGTTATTTATCTGAATTTTGAACTACAATTATCCTTCTGTATTTTAGTTGCTAAATTGGAAAACCCTATTTATAATATAATTAGCATTTTAACCTTTATTATTATTTAATATGTTAAAACATTATGGACGTCTTTTCAACTTATTTTACTCCATTATTCACACAATTTATTCAATATTATTGATCAAGGAGTTCTTAAATAATAATTCTGCTGGTTTTAATTCAGAAACTCATACATACTGCATTCAGAAGTTTGTGATTTTTGCATGATCAAATTCCCTTTATTCATGGTTTTTGAATATATTCCTTGTATATATACATTGCTTAAACAAATGTACCTGATATTGGTTGCATAAATATGTTGGTAAATACTTTTAAAATATATATAAATAACATTAACTATGAATATAATACATTTTCAATGTTTTAAATTATAGCCAAAATAAATTACCTATGATTTGAATGCTTATACTCCTGAAACCTTCTGTGAGAGAATGCAGTTTCTTCAGAAATTCAATACTTGAGGAAAAATTTCCATCCAGAACTCTGATGTGGCTTAATAAGAATGAAATACATAAACGAACTTGTCATCTCAATAAAACTTTTAAGATACAAAAAGCAGGATGAGGCATCAATGATTTAGCGAGTAGAGTATATAATTTAAAGAAAACTTTTTTTGTTACTCTAAACAAAGGAATATAGAGTATTTTGGTGAAATCATTTACACATCAGATGTGTTTTTACATCATTTGCTGAATTTTATACTTTAGAAAACACAAAATAGCATTTGATTCCAAAGCTTAAGGTATGGGTTAGGTATGGGTTTCCATCCTTCATTATCTTAATAGAAGATATTTTTTCAAATAGTTTAATCACAAAAATGCTTCACATGTCTCTTTGAGGCACTCTTTAAATATAGCCACCCTAATCTAGCTTTTACAATAATTTTGCACTTTAGTGGGCTGTCTTTGCAAAGCTTACAGAATGCTAAACAGTGGTTTAAAGTCCGAAGTATGTGAGAGAAATCAATTTAAAAAATTATTACAGAAAGTGCATGTTCCCTTAATAGTAGAAAACCACACCTGGGTAAATTATGTGAACGGATGACTTTTAAAGTTCATATATTTAAAAAAAAATGTTCAAAATTTTATTATAAAGAAAAATTACTGATCACTGTTGCATGTGAGAAACTGCAGGTCCTCTGGAAGATTTTAGAGCCAGAGGCTTGCTCAAAATAAAAGATGTATGGTTCTTGAGATAAGGAATTTCCAGCCTTAATTTTACTATAATTGTTTAGAGAGTGTGGAGTTATTCAATTGTGGTAATATAAAATTTTCTATTAAATATTTATTCTTATATTTTTAAGAGTTCAGTACAAATATTTTCAGTAAATATAATAAAAATAGCTAATTGTTTTTCCCCAAAACACACATGTACATAGTTGAATAGTTATTGTTGTTATGCTTTCAGAAATATTTTTATAAATCAATTTTCCAGTAATATTTCTTTTAGTAATAACTAATCATGTGATCAAAAGCAATATCAATTTTTGTTTCTAACAGATTTTATAGCTGTTCACTTTCTTGATTTATATATATATGTATACATATATACACATATATTGTAGATATACTCTCAATTTCTCTTCTTTCCAAAACTCCTTGTTGCTTTGATTTTAACAAATGAGTTATTGGCTACTAGAACAGCTTAATCTCTGTATCTTTTAATGATATTATTGTGGTTAGAAAATCACATTACATAAAATTTAACTTTTTCTTTGTAAATACATAAGTTTCAATCTGCAACACGTTAGAACTATGAGGTTTGGGGAATTAATGAGCGTCCATGCCCACCCTTTTTCAGAGGCTCATTCCATTCCTGTGTAACCATTGCCTCTCTTTCAACAGTGCAATTCATTTGGGGTTTTATTATTATTATTTTTGTGCATTTCATAAAAGGGATATCCCTCTATAGTCGGTCTTTTATGCTTGGTCCATTTCGCTGAGCATTATTGACTCTATATGGACCTATTTTCATTCAAACACTTCATATCTGTCTTTGTTTATGGCTGCATAATATTCCATCTTGTACAGGTCCCACATGTTCTTTAACCATTCCTTTATGGATAAGTTGTTTCCAGGATTTGGGTATTATGAGTTGTGCTGCTACACACACACACACACACACACACACACACACACACACACACACATATACACACACACACACATGTGTCTTTTTAGTATGTTGACTTTATTTCTTTTGGGAACATGTCCAGTAGGGCAGTAACAGGATCAAATGGAATTTCTATTGTCAGCTTTCTAAGGAACCTTCAGCCTGCTTTTGACAGTGGTTTAACCAGCTTGCGCCCCCACCAGAAGCAGAATTCCTTTTGTCCACGCATTCATCGACAACTGTTGTTTTTTGAGTTCTTGATGTGGGCCATTCTCACCAGAGTGAGGTAAAACCTCAATGTTGTTTTTAATTTGCATTGCTGTAATGGCCAATGACCAAGAACACTCTTTCATATGCGTGTTAGCCATCTGTACCACTTCTTTGATGTTTGTTTGTTTGTTTGTTTCAGTTGTCCACGTTTTGACGGGACCGTTCATTTTAAGGGGTTTCATGTTTTCCAGTTCATTGTACATTCTAGATACTAACCTTTTGTCTGAAATGTTACTGGTAAATATATTTTCCTACTCTGTGGGCTGTCTGAAACTTGCTGATTGTTTCTTTTCTAGTACAAAAGCTTTCCAATGTAATTTAGTCCCATTTGTTGATTCTTGCCAAAATCTTTTGTACATTAGGTGATCTGTTCAAAAAAAATCTTTTCTTGTCCCTATGTCTTCTAAGGTTTTACCTATCTTGTCTTCCAGTAAGCTCAGTTTCTGTTTTGGTGTCCAGTTCTTTGATCCATTTCAATCTGATTTTAGTGGGTGGGGACAGATATAGGTCTAGTTTCATTCTTCTGCATGTGGAGATCCAGTTTTTCCAGCACCATTTGTTGAAGATGCTGTCTTTTCCTCAATGGGCTGCTTTTGGGCCCTTTGTCTAAGATAAAATGACTATGGGCATTTTGGTTTGTTTTAGTATCCTCAATTCAGTTCCACTGGTCCTCTTCTTATACCAGTACCATGTAGATTTAATCGGTTGCTTCGCATTTTATTATTTATCCACTTGAAAATATGCAATTAGCTTACTTTATAATTCATTTATTTGAGATGCTATTTCAGTATCCTAGTAGACACTGAGGAGAAAATTTGATCAATCTCTAATTATGGAAAACATTAACTAATAATATGGAAATATATTTTTTACAATTCACATGTGTGTGTTTGTATTTACAAAAAATACTTTATGTGTTATGAGAGTGCATGGGAGGCTTCTGGAAAAAGTAAAGGAATTTGAAGGCATGCAGGCTTGGTAAGGTAAAATAGGGAAAATGATGTTTCTCAGGTACTGAGGTGGAAACGGTAAAAGGATCTGTTGTGACAAGAATAGTGGTAAATAATGTAGTAGCAAGAACAAAGCTCTTTTTAATGATAATGATTGAATATACTTTATAGTGGCTTGGGAGATGTATGATAAATACTGATCGTATTTGACAGGATAAAACATTTTATTTGAAGCTTTTTCTTTTCTTTAGGCACAAAGGAAATTATAAAAAAAAGACTTTTGCTTGTTTTATTCTGGAAAATATACATAATTTATAAATTATCATCTTAATCATCCCTAAGTGAACAGCTTAGTGACATAAATTATCTTTACTCTGTTATGCAGTCATCATTACAATCCACCTCTAGAATTTTTTTCACCTTCCCAAGTCAAAACTGAATGCAAATTGCATAGTAACTTTGCACTTTGACATCTTTCCAGGCCCTGGCAACGAACACTATTCTGAGTCATCCTTTTCTAATTATTTCACAAGTATGAAACCATCAGAACGTTTCCATTTGTGACTGGGCAATTTCATTTTGTATAATGTGTTTGAGGTTAATTTATGTTGAATCATGTGTCAGAATTTTCTTCCATTTCAATGGTAATTTCACATTGTATGTACAGATTGCCTTATTTGTCCATTTATTTGTGGATAGGCACCTGGGTTAATATTATGTTTTGGCTGTTATGAATAATGTTGTTATGAGCACGAGTTTATAAATATCTCTGCCAGTACCTACACTCAATTATTTAGATTATGTACCTTTACGTGGAGTGATTGGTTAGTATGATAATTTTATTTTGAATTATTTGATGAATGTTTTATTTATGTTGCTTGGGCAGAATAACTGACACCCATAACTCAAGGGAAGAAGGGTTTATTTTTGCACACAGTTTCAGAAGATCTCAGTCCATACATGGATGACTGTAATGGTGGAAATACCTAATGGAGGCCTAGCCAGAGAGAAGCCATTCATGATATCTTAATAAGAGGCAGAAGGATGGTAGGAACTAGCATATGTCCTTCCAGGTCAAGTCTCAGTGATCTGTCTTTCTCAAGTCAAGCTCACATGTTCTCCAACTTCCAACAAGACTCTGCCTCTGAACAGCAGGTCGATATAGTTGTTATTAATTTAGATATATGATTTTAAAATAATTTATGCACTTCTCTATGTTATTTAAATTATATGCTTCTACCATATATCATGTTCTTTAATTAAAAAATAAATTATCTGGGTTCAGTAGTGAATCCCAGGATCATGAAAGGCTGAGGCATGAGGACCTCAAACTTAAGCCTGACCTTCGCAAATTAGCGACTCAGTGAAATCTTGTCTTTAAATCACAAATAAAAATGAGCAAGAGATTTATCTCAGTGTGAAGGCCATGGACCAGATCTCTATTATGACAAAATTAATAAATTAATTAATTTAAAATTAAATAAATCAGATATAGTACAATTTAACCTTTTTCATATTCTCTGTGAGTTGGTGTAATATCACAATAGCAAAATCACTGCCAAAATATCTTATGTCATGAAATTTTCCTTCTATTTTTAAAAGAATTTGATAGTTTTAACTCATATTTCATATCTTGGGTCATTTTGCATAACTAGTAATGTTAATGTGAATTGACATAAAGATTCGTGGGAAATTCGCTTCTGACATTTGTTCAACTTTGTGCTTTTGTGGGTAGATAGCAAATTTAGACAACTCTGCTGATATTGTGAAGTTTTAATTAGATAAAATTGGTGTTTTAAAGTGATATTTTATTTTTCTGAGACTCAATGAATTTATGATGGTAACACAGAAAGCAGAGAGGAGCTTGCCACTGTAGTCAGAAGAGATGTGAAGGGAAATTGGAAGAAAATCTTAGAACCAAAGAAAGAAAGAGACAGAGTTGAAATATATTCTACAGTTAAAATATATAGAATTTATCAGAAATTTGTTTTCAATGGCAAGAAAATGTAAGCACAAAGGATGATACATATATTCCCCAAAAGAGAAAGAGTGCTTATGAAAAAGCAGATCATAAGACATGAAAACATGCATAAATTTTTGGTGTATTGCAGGGAGAATTTAATAAGATTCGATTTTTTGTTTGTTGAATATGAAGTGTGTACAGAATATGCAAGCTGATATGTCAATAGTCAGTCATATTTATAAAATAAGATAGAAATGAGTGTCACCAGGGATAATGAACATTCATACGTAATTAAGGGGCCAAGATTGCATCTAATATATGTGGAAAGTGATCAGATAATGTCATCAGGAATGATGTGAGAAAAATTCTAAAGTTTAATGCTGTACTAGAAAAAAATACAGTTGGGAACCTAGAGGATTGACACAGCAGTTCAATTGCTTGCTTAGCAAGGGCAGGGCCCTGTATTCAATTCCCCAGCACTACCTAAGCTGGGTGTCATAGCTCATGCCTATGATCTCAGCACCTGAGAGACAAATAGAATTGCAGTGAGATCAAGACTAGCCTGGGCTAAAACAGTGATTTCAGGACCAGCCCAAGCCGCAGAGGATGACCTTGTCTCCATAAATAAATAAATAAACAAAAGTTGGTACAAAACTAAGAACTGGATCTGAATTTACTCATTTTAAACAAAAGTTTCTTCCATTCATTATAACAATTTTATTTTGCTTTTGATACAGAAAAATACCATAAAGTATAATATATTTTCTATTGAGTTTCCATATCATAAAATATAATATCCTTTCGATTTGAATTTCTTATACTTTATTTTTAATTATAAAACTAACTTTGTAAGGCATCCAGTACTGTTCTTACTGATTTTAAATGGCTAAATCTACACATCGCCTACAATTAACTCAGAATGAATTGAAATCCACAGGTATGCACAAATGTAAGTTGACGTTGTTAAGTATGTTCTGATAATTATGTATAAAATAACTTGGTGAAAATGTGATGTAAAAGGTTCAATAATTTGTCTTATGTATTTGCATTTCTGGTAATAGTTCAAGGCCTATGAAGTGAAGGAAGGAACTTGGTTAATTTTATAGTACTCTATACAACAATAATTTTGCATTTGAAATAATTATTTTAAAATGTAAAATGATTAAAAAGACAAACTAAAATAACTTTTAAGGTCACTAAGAACATATTGATTAGGAACATATTTATTGACACACTATTTCAAAATTTAAATATGCAAAATGGAAATCAAATCCACTCTCATGAAATTGTTAATGGGATTGTGTCCATGAAATTATTAATTTATATATTACAGAAATATAAGATTTTTTAAAAGAATAAGATGCGAGGAATGCATCAATAAAGGATGCAGGGGAAGTCCAGCTCACAAGCCTGTCTCTGTGAGTTGGGTTGGAAAATCTTTCAGAAAAAGTCATCATGACAAAAGTGGCAAAATATATATTTTTTGGATCAGAGGATGAAGATAAAATCAAACACTAGAATGCATAGTGTGGTATTCAATTACTTATCTCTATTTTCAGATAAAGAAAAAATGTAGCCTGTAGTTCTACACAAAGTAGTAAAGAATAGTAACAATTATGATAACTCCACTGAGTATTATTTCTAAGTAATTCCCATACTGCATCAAAGCACTCTTTAATTATAATATTCTTACAATCAAAATATTTGAACATTCAACTATGTTATATTGATTAATTTTATAGCCTAGCATAATTTCTGATAATGTGTTTTGTAACACTGTAGTCTCTAATCAAAATCTTCTTTGTTTTTCAATTTCTTTTAATTTATAAGACTGCTACTAAAATGTGTGAATTACTTGTGCATCCACCCATCAATGAAACATTTCTTATAAATAATTTTGACATCTCATCTAGCCAAATATATATATATATATATATATATATATATATATATATATATATATTTGTATTGAGGTATCATCTTTACATTAAACATAATTTAATGTATTCAGAGCTAACACTGAAAAACCCAGAAACCTTGTCCTGATGCCTGGGCACCATCATTTGCCTTGACATAGTTTTCAAACAACTGAAACAAAATTGCCTGGCTTTGCGGATACATGATGTCTGGCAAAGAAAAGAGATACTTTAACCAATTGTGTTGTGAAGACTTCAGAAATAATTGAAAAAAAAAACATAGCTTAATTAAGAAGAATTTTTTCTCTGATATCCCTTTAGTGAGATATAATGCATATATCTATGTCAGTAAAGATTACAAATTATGATGAAATATAAAATTTATGAGGAAAATTAAGTACAAAACCATTTTTTAAAAACATTTACATTTTATATAAAGAAAATCTTCATCTCCCCGGTACTGCTGGCCAGAATTCCATGAAGTTAACACTGATGAAATATTGTATCGTCCTCTTCTCTTGAAAGTAATGGTGTTGTAATTGGATTCTAAACACTAGAGGATTGCAGCGGCCAGGGGAATGTCGGCCTGGTGATTAAGGAACACCACGTTCTCTAACGAGAAGATTTTGCCTTAGAAAACAGTAGAAAGACTTTTTCCCCCCCCTTTTCAGTTAGCCTTCAAGAAATTATCACTAACTCACTGGAGGGAATCTTTGTCAGTTTCTAGAGATTAAAGGTGGCTTCTTCGAAAAGTGAGCAAATGGCCAACTCCTCAATCATAAATAGAAAATGAATTTTGCCAGCAATCTCTATGACCGTGAAATTATATTCTTCCCAGTCCAGCCTCCTGACTAACACCTTGGTTTCAGCCTATGAAACTCAAAACAGCAACCCAGCAAAGCTGTATCTGGATTTCCAACTCAGGGACAGAGAGATAACAACTGTGTGTTATTAAATCGCCCATGCTTGGGCAATTTGTTATAGCGTAATAAAAAACAGTTTAGCAGTTATATGTAGTCAGCTAGTATGTGAGAATGAGATGTCGGTTGTTCACACAACCAATTCCTTTCTACTGCTGGGGTTTATTGTTCAAATTAGAATGTTCAAAATTACAATTTTTTTTCTGACTGTTTAGAAGGGAGCAACTTCCCTGGTGAGTAAAACTTAAATACAGCAATAGAGTATTAAACGTATTTGAAGGATATGCACAGCATGCTATTTTACTTGTTTCATTTTTAGTGTAATACAGAAAGTTTAACTGCCTGCTCCCAATTAGCCATAATGAGAATTACAGAACTGAGTCACAGTGTACTACATTGGAAATTGATTCTTTGGGGTTTTTCCTGGCTTTGTGCTTTTGGTTGAGCAGTACACATGATCTAGGTCAAAGATTTTGCCTTTATCCTACTTACAAAGCAATCATCTCTCTTATATCAAAATCTAGTTAATATTTACTACCTATCATCAGTGACTGTTTTTAATTGGTGGATACGTTTTTGTGTTTTCTCTGTTGAACACGGTATTTTAAAGAATATACATTTTATAGAATTATTAAATATACTTGATTAATATATGATTATCTCTTACAAATGTTCTTTGTGATAAGAACATTTTGCATTTGTGCTCTTGGCATTTTTATATGTCATCACAATAAGCTTCAGATATTAATTATACAATATGGCAATAACAGTAAACAAAATCAATTTTTACTTTTGTTCTCCAAAAAACTGCTTTTGCCAGCTTAAATCAGTAGATCTACAGTAATTTAACACAAACATATTCTGCATTCAAAATACACACTCATTTGCATCTTTATAGTTTTTAGTAAATATATGAGTGACAGATTTGGAACTTAAAATAATTTTTAGGATTTAAAACTTTGTCCCAATACTAATTCTGCAGTACTATTGAATCCAGACAGGAATCCCAGAAATATGAATGCACTTTCTAATATATTATTTTAAACAAGATAACCTTGGTATTAAACTAAAAGTCATAGAGAAATCGCTTTAAGAATTCAAATTGAAAAAGCCAGCCAAGCAAAAGTGCACTATTACACTTGTACAAAGTTCATAATTCTTAAGTGAAACCTACAGAATATATCCTCCTCAGACCACAGGATGTGAACTTAGTGGCTCTGAAGATCCGAATAAAAATATTAAAGTTTACCATCATTGTATTCATTGAACAATTAAAATCACTTACTTAGCACTAACATTGGGTCAGGCATTATTTGAACCATTTCAATAAATCAAATTATTAATTCTTGTAATGACTACATTGATGAGTCAAAGATTATTTTAAAGCAGTTCTTTTTGTACGTTCAATCACCACAGTTTTCTCCTTGATCTTAAGTATGAGCAATCAAAGTCTGACAAAGCCATTTTCTTTAGCATTCTCTAAAAGAATAGAAGGATTTGATATTATGGTTAGTATAATTCAAGAACTACAACTCTTTCCAAAGATAATTTTTCAAAATAATTGGCGGGCTGTAGTTCTAAACTATGGCCCATTCGTACGATAAAAGAAAAAATGCTCTGTTATGTTGAGAGTAGAATAGAACTTGTCTTCAAGTTCCCATGTGGGACAGCTGTTCTCACCACTTTCCTGAGGGGTGAAACTGTTAATAGTTTTGAACATGTACCTTCTGCCATCAAGGTACATATGACCCAGTTGGGACTTTGATTTTGAAATATTGATAAACTCAGTCACAATATGTTTTCCATCATAGAAATTAAGTGTTTCAGTTCAAGATTGGAAAAAATCTAACCCCTTTGTGCAACGGCCATGAAACATATTTAACAAAATGCTTTCTTCATAAGGATGTTCACTGCAGTTGGCTCATAGTACCAATATTTGTCAGATTGGTTAAAATTCAAATTGAGCTTTTGGTCACAACTTAATTCTGGAACATCAGTAACCACCTACATTTTCTACTTCCCACAGTTATTTATTCCACCTTAATTTTCACTTCTGTGCTTCTGTGCCTCTTCCATTACATTTTTCTCATCCATTCCAACAGTTTCACTGGAATCTTCAGAGTTTCTTTCCATAGTTAAATTCTTGAATATGTTGTAATTTTGCTTTTGTTTTCCCAGGGAGGGAAAAAAAAAGTACGCATACAGACCAACATTCCTAGTCTCTTTTTTAGTTTGAATATTAAGACAGGGTCTTAATAAATGAGCTAACTCTCCATTCAGCCTCCAACTGGGCTGGGATTGTAGACTTGGACCACAAGCTTGGCATGATATCCTTGGTGTGATACTATTGTTCTATTTCCTACACATCATAAGTAAATTCTTCCACTTCCTTTTTGATCTGATTATAGATTTTAAATACTTATTGTTTAATGTTATCCTTAGAGCACACATGAAGTTTTGTATCTTTACTCCTAAATATCATTATTTGTTTAACACTTGGGCCATGTCTTCCTTCAGTTTTTATTTTTTGGCCAAGGGTTCGTGCCACAGATGAAGAAGATAGAAATAGACACAATATTTGCTAACGTATGTCTTTTCTCCATCAGAGGAGATGGAAAACATTTATATGAAAGGAAGACTTCTGAATTCTACATCTAATTTAGAATATAAATAAATAGTCATGTAAGAAGGTAAAATCCCATGTCTCTGAACTCCCTTGAAATGTAAACGATATCCTAGAAAGGTTCTCTTTCATGGAGTCTTGCTCAGGCTTTATTAACCAAATATTAAATTGCCACCTTTGTTCTTTTAATTGTATTCTTAAGATTCCGTAAACATTATTCAGAAAGTCCTAATATTGCAAAAAGTTACCCACAAACATCCACATGTACAGATATGTGCACATGCACATATTTTAAAATTTACCACTACTTTACATTCAATAGAGAAGTGTCTTTATTAAGTCACTGTTCTCTGATGTACCACTATAATCTATACCTCATCACTTAGCTCAAAACAAAACAAAAAAATCTTCCTTTGAGGTGCCTATCAAAAATCTTTCTTCATAACTGTTTCATCTAACTCAAGGCACCTAACTTTATCTTCACCTTTTCTTTCCTTTATGAAAAATGACAATGTGTTACAAATCTCTTCAACCAAGTATCTTGAGTTTCCTTAACTTGTATAACTACTTCCTATACAACAATTAAATACAGAGATTTACAATTCATTGCATATGAAACATTAATGTAGAACATTCACTCTGAACTACAGTTCCTCTAAATTCTGTTGCTTATTGACTTGAGTACTTTCAAGAATTTGTCATTATCCCAACTTTTACTACTTAATAATAGTTGATTTTATGACCTTTGCTACATTTCTCTTTTATTTTTCTGGGCTTACTGCATTGGATAGATTCTTTCCCTCACTGAGAACTCGTTACATTACTACTCTATCTTTTTTGACAGGCCGAGCCAGCGTAGCCATGTAGTCATTCCATTTGTTCCTTCAATGTCCTCATACTTCTTCCTCGATTCTATTTCACATCTAGAACTTACTGCTTTCTCAAGTTACCCATAAATTAAATACACCATTTAATATGAGAGTTTACCATATGTGTCCCAAATAAATTAGAAAATATAATTACATCTACATTCTAATAAAGCATCCAGAAAATGTCTAATTCCAGTAAAGATTAATTTAAATTAGTAATTCTTTTCTCAAAATCTCTGTGTTAATATCTATGCCATAATACTTTGCAAACATTCCTGCTTCTTATATTATTAAAATAATACAATAGACTTGCACTTGTTTTTATCCCATTGTAGAATGCACTGGTATTTCTTTACTGGCTCTTTGCTATTAGATTAAATTTCAGAACTTAGTACTTTCACGTGGTATTGCAGTCTGATTTCAGATTAGTGGAAACAGTAAAACAAAACCAGAGTGATGTTACATTCTGCTATGTTTCCTAAAGCGTGTTGCTGGTATCGTTGCGCTTTTCACTCATCTCCTGCCTGGGTGTGGAGAAACCACCCAAGATGTCAAGCTGCTAGAACATGGCAGGGAAAGGGAAGGAAGTTACATGGCCCCTTATAGCGGCATGTCTGTGTTGTTTCTGTTATGCCTTGTTATATAAAAAGTATTCGTGTTAAAAGTGACTTAAGTAGTAACAATTAATTGTTATCTCTTATTCCCATAGTTTGAATTGCCATCTGTTTTTCTTTATGTGGTATTAGCTGAAGGATTAGGTTCACTCATTCCTGAAGAGGGTCCTCAGTCATGTGGCTGCCTGCTGGTCCTGGAGCCAATGAGAAGCTCAGGCATATCTGTGGGGCAAGGGCTTCATTTTCTTCCACATGAACTTTTGCGCGTGTATGTTTGGATTTTGCGAGGCACTGCTGTCCCGGTGCCTTTGAAGATCACTTCAAATAGCAAAACCAAAAGCTGCAAAACTCTTAGGGTCTTGCCTCGTAACTTGAATATTGTTGTGCTTATTTTGTTATTCAAATTGAGTCATTCAATAAAGGCAGATACAATTTGACTTACCAAAGGAAATGGTAAAATATTTTGAATTTTTAATATTTTTACTGATTATGCTCAGATTAAAAATTATTAAGGGGACTGGAGGAACAGCACAACAGCTAAAGTGTGTGCCTTGCAAGTGGAAGGCCCTGAGTTCAATTTCCTAGCATCACATAATGCTTGACTTTGTGGCATACCCCTGTCATCCCAGCACTCCGTGAGGCTGAGGAAGAAGGGTTGCAGTGAATCTAAAGCCAGCCTGGGCTCCATAGTGAGTTCAGGACCAGCCTCCTACAGAGTGGGACCCTTTCTCAAAATAAATAAATAAATAAATAAGTAAATAAATAGATAAATAAATATTCTTTAGAATCCTCCTACATATAAAGCACAGCTAATCCATCTGAAACCTTAATGATCTCTTCCTATTACAATTGGAAATTTAGTTTCGAGTCCAAGGAGCAGTCACTTAAATTTAATTAGGTGTTGATCGAAGCTCTGTAAGCCTGTTACCTCTATGACCAAAAGAATTAAAATAGCATTTTAGTTGTACTCAAACATCATATTTACTAGCAGAAAACATTTATTGTAGTAAATACATAATTTGAAAACTTATAATTTCCTTGTTGGCAGATTTTCAACAAATATCTCATCCTCTGCCTGTTAATACTAACCAAGAAGGATGAAAAATCGCTATTAAATTGCTTGAAGTGATGTATATTTGTTTGTGTGTGTGCATCTGACACAAAATAATGATGTAATTTTCTAATATTTGGGAAAAAAGGCGTCACTGTCAAGTTAAATGATTATTACAGAACTGAAAAAGTTGAAGTAGACAATCAGAAATTTGATAATAACTAAAACAAGAGATGTTTGTGCACCCTTCACAATTATCTATGTGAAAGATGTGGGTAATTTTAACCTAGAGAGAAAAAATTGTGGAAATAAACTAATAAATTTTTGAGTATTTCTGCAAATACCATCCACAGATTTTTAATAGATGAGGTGGTCTGAGGTACTAAAAAGTACAGGAATTGCTGCACAAAAATAGAAAAAAATAAAGTTGTCAGTAATGAATTTGCAAAAAACTAAAGTTGTAGGATAGACAAATTTAGGGGAGGAGTTTGAAACTTGTTTTAAATATATTAACTTCAAAAGTCCTGGTACATGTTTAATAGAGTTGTCTCTCAAAGTATGCTTCTGGACATTGGAACCCAGAATTCTGGATCAGATATGGGTGGCCACTACGTAGGATGAGGGTTGAGATGTGACCACTGAGTACAGCAGAATGAAAGCGATGAAAGCTATCTGCATCCTTGGGAGAGTCACTCAGGTAGAGCATTGGAGATTAAATTCTGCCTTCAGTTTATTCACTCGGAAACGGAAAGAGAGAAATGCAAACCATTGTATTTTGACAACTCTTCTGTCTACAGGAAAAAGATTCCTGCCAATGCCCTAAAGCATATTTGTAAATGTTTAATAGCACACCATCACAAAACAAATTTGCCCACTGTCTCGTTCATCAAGAACATTTTGACTTGATAATCTAGAGATTCTATTCACATGTAGAAAAACTAAACACGTTGGGAAAAGAGTGAGGATTATATCCTATTATAGGAACCAGTAACACATTATAAAATATTCAATCAAAATTCTTGTTCAAAGTAATTCTGATATTTTAAGAAGAGTTATCTGCAAATAGAGCTGCCTGATTGAAGGTCACAAAGCCCAATCTGTGAGAGGACTTTTCTTTTTAAAGTCTCACTCGCCTAGAATAGCTCACAAATCTGGAAGTAGAGGGAAAAAATTTGAATTAAAATATTAAGAAAGGAAGGGGTCAGGTCTTCATTTCCTTTGACAGAAATAGAATTATATTTTAACTAATTAGCCCATTGTGAGAGTGGACACACTGAATACCAGTTAACTGCCACTTAAAAGGGAGTAGATGAGTCAGTAATTTTGGAATTGTTTGAGCTAAGATCCGGAAGTTGAGGTTATTTATACCAGGGTCTCTCAACTTGGTAAAATGTGTGCTTTGCTTTTCAGTGGGTTTTGTAAAAAGAGACTGACTTCATATATCCAGGGCTGACTTCCTACAACCTTTTGAAACTTGAGAGGTAGAGACCAGGAGCTGGACAGCATACTGCTTTCCAGCTTCTCAAAGTTTCCAGTCGTACGTTCATTGAGTACTTCTCTTTCCACAATGTGCTTGGATCACCTTTATTCCTGCCCATGATCCCTCCACTTCTTCATCAAAATTGTACTGGTGAGTGATGTCATTTTAGTTTCAGAAACGTGCGGCAGTTTTTATAAGCATTAACCTCATATGGAAAAAAAGTGTGTTTCAAATTTGGTCAATGATTTACAAAGGTAAATTTTGTTGAGGGAGTAGGTTTTATTTTGTCTCAAGGAAATAATCTGTATCCATACTTTTTATTAAAGTAAAAACTACGTAAGAGAGAAATGGAGAATGGTTTCTGTCAACACTGTGCGAAATGGTGTTAGGTGCTCATCCATCTAAAGAACACGGAGGCATGAAAGACATAAAAATGAGACCTTTTAACAACAACCTTGCAAGACGGGAGTCTACCCCTAAGTGAGTACATTGGAACATCATAGGTGAGGGGCTTTATCCCAAACTCTCGGGTCCCTTCCTCTGCTTTCCCATTGGCAGAACTAACAGTTTTCTCTGGTAAAATCTAAGGCGGGCCCCTATGTAAATATGGCAAAATTTCGTTTGCTGACATCACACTGTTTCAGAGCCCAGCTGATCGCCCTTACTAGGTATTCTCCTCCTTTCCTTTTGTGTCCTTGAAGCATGTGTTGGCTAAAGCATAACAAAGAAAAAATTTCAAGGGAGAAGAGATCTCTATTGTATAGCACCCTATAAAAATGTGCCAGTCACTATCACTTACCACACTAAATATTCAATATCTTTAGAATATTCAAATCGCAATTCAAAGACAACCTTTTAGTACTCCTTCCTGAAATTTTTATAGATTTTTTAGTTTAGATCATAACACTGAGAACTTTTAGTCTTCCAAACCCTTTTGTAATGTATAAAACTACAGGAATAAAGCAAATGAAAACAGGTACTCAATAATTCCCCAAACATTCTATGTTAATAGAATGGATGCTTAAAATATATTTTTTTTCCTAAAAAATTGCAAATGCACTTTTAAATTTTAGGAAAGTTAGGTTACAGAACAATGAAGTCCTTTTAATTTTGGGGAGCTGTTGGTTAGAAAAAATTAAATTCTGAAGTTATACATGTATGTTCTTCAAAAATTTGTCAGAGATTGACAACTGAGTTGACTCCCATCTGGTGTGAAGATACTTTCTGCTCAATGCATGTGGAGCTCAGTAAAATTTCATGAATATATTTATTCATTTAGTTTCTTTTATTATGTAATTTGATTGCTCGATATTGCTAAAAACATTCATAAGCTGAGCCAAGTTTTGCTCCTCAAAATATGACAAAATTAAAACAAATTAAAAAGTTTTATTTAAAAAATAGTGCATTAAGTGCCATTAAGAGAATATACATAAAGTCTGAAACTTTAGCTCACATAGTAGATGAAACGTGGGGAGAAGTCTTCCCAGGTTAAAGATGATTTGTCTAGGACCTCAAATTCTAAAACAGTAGTCTAAACTAAGGGCATATGCAAAGCTTTAGAGTTGGTATAAGCCATCAAGGTAACAAATGGTAAATGAATATGGCTTTTGATTACCACATATAATAAACCTACCAGTGAATGTTAAGGCAGGAAGTGTAAGCAAGACAAAAATGCTGAGGATGACCTTGTCATGCCACGTAAGAGTCAATATTTAAAAGAGATGAATACAGAGAAAATATTTTGAAGAGTATCATAATAACCTTAATTATTATTCAGACTGCATGGTAACAGTTTTATGGGAATACTAACATAGCAAAGCACAATTCTTTGTCTATCTTGTTGAATGTTCCCACCTCCTTGGATTAAATTGTATAAAGTGGGAATTATCCGAATTATAGATTATGTTTGTACCCAGCCACCTGTGTTGGATGACCAAGATAGTACCATTGCTCTTTTATGGTGCTTCTTGAGTAAAAGTAGGGTCCAGGAAGAGTTATAATTTTTTTTTTTGATCACTATAACTAAAGGCTTACTGCTTCAAGAAGCTTAAGGTAAAAATTGAGCAAAAGAAGTGATTTTATTTGTCCTTGCAGGAGAAGGAAGAGTAAACAAGGATTGAACCAAAGATGATGAACAAGATGCATTTTTTTTAATTTTTAGGAATTAAAATGTAATTGTTCTATGTAATTATTTGACAAGATTGAAACACCACATTTGAAAAGTTTTCTCATCTCATTTTACTCAATTCTGTGTTCAGATAAAAATGACCTTCAATTAAATAAAAATTAAACCTCCTCTTACTTGATAGCATTTAGACTAGGGGAGACTAGAGAGATAAAACCTTGACAGAATTGGAAACTTTTAGGTTCCTTCCATATTACTGAAGATAAAAATTGCAGAAAATCCATGTGCAATTGTTCCTCTTCATGGATTAAATGACAACCCTCAATAAGGTGAGACACGTGGGCCGCCATTGAAATGTGTTAAGTCATTACGTGTTAGAAATAATTTTATTTCAAGATGGAATTCTTTATCACCAATTTTATTATTCAAAATATATGGACTGGTCCAAATCAGAAGTACACAAAAATGATAAAATATAACTAGAAATGAGTGAGGATCAGACCATAACATGACTTAAAGAATAATTTCTTACCTAATAGAGAAAATTCATCTCAACTATAGATAAATAATATTACATGCACTTGCTACCATTACATGCAATTATTATGCCACTGATTATTCTTCTAATCAAAAGAAAAAATAGTCCTTTATATATTCTTCTCATTGTTAATAAGGTATTTTTGCCAGCTCTCAGGGGAAGATAGCTTTTTTTGTCATGCAGCTAGAAAAATAAATATTGATTTTTTGCATCTCTTCCCTGTAAAAATAGAAAAATAATAAAGAAATGTATTTGTAAAAACATTCTTTCTCATTTCAGAGGTAACTTTCTTGAGTTGTCCAAGAACGATAATGTCTCCGATTCCTGTTTTACACTCCAGCTGGATTTCCATCTTTAACGTTTTTGCCAAAGTACTTTTGTCAAACACACAGCTCTAGCCACGAGGCCCTCATTAAGTAAGAACATGATCAAAAGGATACTCAGTTTCATTGTCTCGTTTTAAATTTCTGCTTAATGCATATAGCTAATTACAGCAGACATTTTATGAAGAAAACCAACTTTATCATCTTATAGTACTCTTGAGAAACAATAGAAAGGGAGATAAAATACATTTTTTAGTAACATCATTAATAATTCAAATAAAATGTTACCTCTTTTGTGGACAAAATATTTCTTGGAGGATAGATTAAAAACACTGATCCTAGGCACTCTTTTCTAATTATTATTTCTTTTAAATAAAGAACTAATGTAACCATCATTGGTACCTATTTAATGAACTGAAAATTTGTATCTAAAAACATACTTGCATATATTTGTTTAAACTGGCTTGATTTGCAGTTGCTAAAACTTGCACGTAACAAAAACACTTACCTCAGTAGGTTAATGAACCAGGGCACTCCAACGATTGAATATTATTCAACAACAAAATAATATGAACTACTAAACTCCCTTTTCTCTTCCTGCTTTGATAAAATACATTATTCACAGAAGAAAAAATATCTTGCATTCTACCAAGAAGTAAATTGAGTCAAATAACATCCATTCCTCCACAACTGTAACTTTTATTTTATTTAGAAAACCCTCAAAAATATTTGCTTGTTTGACAGCGTTAAACCCAATCATCTCCCACTTGGCTTCAAGAGTTTTGGTCTGTGTTGTTCTTTTCTCCTCCAACAAAGCTTCATGAATGAGCATATTCCAGTTTATTCTACATGAGCCCATCTTTTTATCTTCTATTTGAATCACTTTTACTAGCGGACGAGGTTTTTTTATTCTTTTTTTTCCCCTTAATTTATCTTCCTCTAGTCTTGTCTATCTGCTCCTTGCTATTCAGTTTAAACAGTTTTCTTAGAAATGTATGATATTGTTGAGTTATTTCTTTCTGTAGATATTATCCTTTTATTTGCATGTGTTTATCACCTTATGAGATTTTGGACTTTACAAAGTGAAACTGTTTAATTTGTCAAAGTGTTTCTAGTGTAAAATAAAGTTACTCAACTACAGAACACAACAAATGTCCGTAAATAAATGAATGCCTGTGTTCCCAAGCCACTCTTCAGATGGAAAACATGCTAAAGCACTGATATTTTAAGGGGCAGTGTGATCGCCAATAATTTCTTAGGGAAACATGAAACGCCTTCAGGAGGATTTTGAGGATGCTACTTCACATTGTTGTGCTTATTTTCATTCAATACAGCAGTTTTCTGCCAAAGAAGAATACCACAACTCCAAATACTCAAAAAAAAAAAAAATGCAAGATAGTAAACTTTGGTTACTATTGCTCTGTATCATGGACAGAGAATATTGAGCCCACAGGCTATGTGTGACCCCAAAAATTACTTGGCTGAGCTAGGCAAAGGCACCTGTCACATAAGGGGTGACTATATTATACAAATATTATGTCATTAGGAAATTAAAAGATGTCTCCTGTTCGTGGATAGGTAGTATTAATATAGTCAAAATGACTATACTGCCCAATATATATATATATATATATATATATATATATATATATATATATATATATATTCAATGCAATCTCTATCAAAATATCTATCTATCTATCTATCTATCTATCGGATAGATAGATAGATTCAATGCAATCACTGTCAAAATATTAACAACTTTTTTCATGGAACTTGAAACAAAGAATCCTTAAATTGATATGGAATCAAAGGAAACCTAGAATAACCAAAGCAATCCTGAGTAATAAGACAAAGGAAGTGGCATTATAATTCCAAAGATCAAGTTATATTAATAAACAAGAATTATAAAAGCTATAAAATACTAGCACAAAAATGGAAAGGTCGACCAGTGAAACAGAACTGAGGATGCAGAGATATACTCAGGTTTCCTCAGCTACCGGGTCTTTGGTAAACGAGGTAAAAGCACACACTGGAAAAGGAAAACCTCTTCAACAAATGGTGCTGGGAAAAGTGGGTATCCTCAGGCAGAAGAAGAAATCTAGTCACCCGCTTTTCACTATGCACCAAAATTGTATCAAAGTGTATCAAAGACCTAGTTATTAAAACTGAAACACTAAAATTCCTGGAAGACAAAGTAGATAAAAATTTAAAATCTTGAGCCCACATCAAACCATAGGAGTCAATTAGATCAGCTTGAGAGCTGCACAAGGAGCTCATGCAGTGCATGTTTGGGTGTGTCTAGGTGAATCATAGAAGCATGGAGGTCTAGATAGTCCTTCAGTTCTTCCTCTCCAGCTCTGTACCTTGCTATGGAATGAATTTTTTAACTCCACATCCTCTTACCATGATTTTCCACCACGGATCCAGATGATCATTGATGGATACTGTGAGCAAAATAAATCACTCTGTCTTTTAAGTTGTGGGTTTCAGATATTTGGACCCCAAAATGGGAAAAATGAATGAAAACAGAGAGGAAAATAAGTCTGATTACTGAGAATAAAAGACTGACTAGAGATATTAGACAATAGCTTTTTTTTTCAATTGTCCGAAAAGGAAAAGACTAATTAAAGATACTGGTCAAGATTTTTAACTACTGAATTGATATATGTCTGTTAATTTTCAACGAATATAGAAATTTTGATTATCTAAAAGAAACCAGTAAACTTCAAGATCTCCAGTCACACAAAGGGAAATAAAGAATTATTTTCATTTTATGAGATTAAAGAGAAACTCTAGAAACCAAAAATTTAATTAGTTTTTGGATTATATCCAACGAGTTTTCAGTGCTGCTGTAAATGTTATTCATCTATAATGAGAAGGAAAAAGGAGGACAAGAAGCCATGTGCCCTACCAAAATATCTTACTCAAAACATAAAAAAATGAGACTTGCTTTCTATTAAAGAGTTGATAAACGTTAATTAGAATGACAAAAAAAATAAAACACTTGCAACAACTAACACCCATCTGCCTTTTGATGGTCAATGTTATAAAAAACGTTGGGACAGACTCAGAAAATGACAGGTTTAAAGGTTTCCACAGGCTAACTCAGAGTAAGAAAAGCAGGGAAGCACACTTTGGCATGACAAACTTGCTCAGGAAAGAGAAAATTCTTGCTTTATTTTAGTTTAAAATGAGGAGTGGAAAGTGGGACACTGAACCTCAATTGAAGACTCAGTGGGATATTGAGTAAGTTCCCACGCCCAAAGCTGTGACTGGTTATTAACATCACTATCAACCTTGGCCTGAATAGGCTGAATTTCTATAATGATTTAGGGATAAAAGAATTTCATGAAAAATGTTTAGATTTTCTGAAAAGCTTGGTGAATACAGATTGTAGTTTAGAGGAAAGGGGAAAAAGGATAAATGTGATTTCCTTAGCAAACAGCTTCATGGACAATTTATGTATTCATGTTGATAATAAATTTTAAGTGCCTATTATACTTCTTCCTGTATGTTTTAGTGTGCATTAAAAAAATCTCAGTGGATAGCATTTTTTTTTGCTTTATTGTTGATTTTGTTTAGCAATGGTGAGATTTGAATCCAATGCCCTCAGCTGGAGAGATAATTTTGCTAAGCTTACCTGCCTGACTAGTTATTTCACCAGATCCTTTGTATTTTATTTTAAGACAAAGACTCACTAAATTGTCCAGGGTGGACTCAAATGTATGATCCTTTTACCTCATCAATACTCATTAACTGGTAATACAGACATGAGCCACCAAGCCCAGAAGTATAACTTTTTAAAAGCAATTATCTTCTTTTGTTATATTCATGAATATTAGTTAAAAACGGCTTTTTTCCTAAAAAGTAGAAGAAATACATTTCAGTTTCTCTGTTTAAAAGCATACAGGTACTCCATGTATTCTATTGGAGTGCTACCCTACTGATCACTCATTAGTAATAATATTCACATGATAAAATTCAATTTTTCTAGGGAAAAAACTGGTCTTATTCTCTGTGACTGTACTAATAGTAGTCACAGTTCATCTGCTATAGAATGAAGTCCACTCTCTACTTGGCCATATTGATATTTTGCCTTTTTCCTTTCAAATTCTCCTTCTTCTGTCTAGACAATTCCTCCTAACTGTGATTCCACCTCTTTAGCCTCTTCATGTAGAAATGTGTTGGAAACATAGCATAAGTTAGGAGATGTCCAACATTTGTAATATCTACACTTAGAGACGTTAAAAGAAAAAAAATTATTTTCTCAAGTGTATTATCTCAGCCTTTGGTGTAGCTTAAAGGCTTAAAAAAACAGGAGAAGGAAATTAAAAAAAAAAAGACTATGCATCTCTGGAAAGGAACACATAGAATGAGAAAATTGTATTTATTAGTTTTTAAGAGGTTGAAAGATTTACTCTAATGACATAATGACACAGTCAAAATAAGTGCACTGTACAGTGTGACTGATAAGGTCCTTTCAACTGTCTTAAAAATCAATATAGATTTCCTAGAGATTGATTCAGACTAAAAATGTACTGATAATGAGACAGAACAAAGAACTAATTCCTTTTCTGCACTCTGAGTTAAATGTGAATGCGCTTAATTCTTCCTCTTTATTCCTACAGCAATGAGATTTATGTAGTTGGGGCAGCAGCAAGTCCTTTTATAGCTGTGTGGAAGAACATTTGTATTGTTAAAATCATAATAAACATTAAAAATAGGGAGAATAAAATATGAGGACTACCTACTAATGTTTCTAAAGCAATGTTTACCTTAAAGAAACAAGAAAATACGATTTATTAGAGTAAGTGCCACATGTGCAATTTGATTACAGTTCTGATATGTTAGCCAAATGAAATAGAACCGTTAAATACAACAAAAGCTAAATGTTTCTAAATGTGGTTTTATTCCCCATTCATGTTACGATTTGTAAAATTAATTTATTGCTCGAAATTTTTGTGTTCTAGTTTGAAACTGGTAAGTTGAGACATTCATAAAATGTAGGGCTCTCCATTGTCATAATGATTTATTTTTTATGTAGTCAGATATGGTGAATATCATACTCCAGAATACTTGGATAAAATACTAAAAACAGGTGGAGAAACTATATTAAAATATCATGGATATTTTATTACTAGCTTGGAGAAACATAAAATGGTCATGAAATATAATGCACAAATAAGAATAAAAATACACAATCTTTACTGCTATATACACACTTTTTTAATATTGAAGATACATACATTTCATCTATACATATATAATGATTTGTAACAGAATTTATGAACTGTGCATATTCATACATTCTTTTCAACTGAATAATATAGGAACTTCATTATACTTTTCAATATTTATGATAACATTAACAACTACTTTTATAAAACATCCATTGGTGACTTTCTTTTCATTTATAGACATTTATCTTTTTCTAATTTTTATATTTGAATTAATGGCATCCTAAACATGTTTTTAGGAGAATTTAACAAAAAATTAACCTAGAATATGAACTACTTGTGGCTCCATCGGATATCCCCTAATGGAAGCACTCACTACCTTATTCCTGCCTTTTCTTCTCTCTTCCATTCAAATCTCAGTGCTTTATAAAGGAGCCTCTATGTGCTCCATATTTTCAAATGCTATTTTTACATGCTAAGCAATTATTTACAAATACAAAGCAAAATATTGTCAACAACTAAATTTTTTGATGCACACTTTCCTAATTTTCTGGAATTATTCTGAGGACTTTTGAATTAGAAAAGACATTTTCTGCAGTCATACATATTTTTAATTCATCAAAATATTCTTTATATTGAAATATATTTGTGATATGTAACACATTAAATTTGAAGAATTGATGCATAAATCTATTGTATCTTGATGGTTCTTACTTTTCTCCTCATCCCCACTCTTTGCACCCTCTACACTCCCTAGTCTTTTCCACATAATTTGTTACCATCACTCTTTTATTTAGCTTTTTAAAAATTATATGTACTTTGGACTTTTCAAAATATTGAAATCATGCCATGCATAACTTTCTGAATCTGATTCATTTTGCTAAGCACAATGATCTAAATTCATCTTTGCTTATGCTCCAGTGGTACTCCATTGTGTATATTGTCCTAGTTACTTTTTCATTGTGAGTGAGTACTCAACATCCACAAATTTAGGGAAGGGAAAGACTATTTTAGCTCAGAGTTTCAGAAAGTCACAGTTCATTTAGTGGCGGCTGGCAGCCATGGAAGCAAATGGCAGAGGCGTAGGTGAAGGGAGCTCTTCGTGACATCAGTAGAAAGCCAAGTTCCATCAAGTCCAGACTTCCCCTGAGGAAAAAGCTCTAACAGTATTTCTTCCTACTTCCTTTTAAACAGTGAGAATGCCCAGCGGGCCTCCCACATTTGGCTGGGTGTTCTTCTATTATTTGCTTGCCCACAAATCTCTCACACTCTAATCAAGGCTTGTTTCTAACTGCCTAATTCAGACTGGTTCCTACTTGCCTAATCTAGGTATGGCTCCTAAACCCTACTTGAGACATGGTTTCTAATTGCCTAAAATTGACATAATCTCTCAAACAGTCACACATATATTTTGTATTTCTTTTATCCATTCATGTGTCAATGGACATATTGGATGTGTTCACGATTTAGCCACTAAAAGCTATGCAGTTACAAACATGGGTATGCATGTATCATGGAAATATCTATTTTTTTTTGGAAAAGATACTATGACCATTGAAGAATTGTGTCAACTTGAAGGAATAACGGAGCACCCCCACTGTTCCACAGCACAGAGGTGATTTGGGAGTGAATGATTCAATTATGGAAAGAAAATGAGGGGAAAATACACTACCCATCCAACAGCCTGACAGCTCAAACTAAATGAAAAGGAAAGGAGAGGAAAATTATTATAGCTTTATATTCTGGGGGATCTTAGGTCTTCACCATATCTCTAGATGTAAATTTCCAGCCAAGACTCACTCTTGTCTCTGCATTGGTCATCTCCAGCATGGAATCACTCCAGTCTTCAGGTCTTCGCCATTGCCCTTGGACATCAATGGGTGGCATTGGCTTGCACCAACGGACACAAGTGAACATCTAGATCATCTGTGTTGGACAGATGTTCTCGTGTCTTCACTTCTGAAAAGCTACTGTCCCTCCCCCAACCCCCCCAGTTCTATGTACAAGCGGTCATTTTAGAAATCTCTTCAAACTCTGTAATGTGTCCTAATAAATCCATAGATACATATTTTTATTCAATGCATATCTGATGAAAACCTGGTCAAATAGCCAAAGAAATGTATGCTCATTATGATAAAGCATATGTATGTAGAAATCTGCCAGTTAAACTCCAGTCATCTGGAATTAATGAATAAAATATGAAAAAAGATTCTGAAACTAAAAGACTCTTATAGAAGAGCCTTCTAGTGTTCTCATCAAACACTTTCAGCTTTGTTCAGATTTTAGCCAAAATTGCAAATGATAGTTCTGTAAAATCTCCAATTTTCCTCACAGTTGGTGAATGTTCACCTGTAGCTAGAACAGTCTGACTTCCCACATTACACCTGAGGACCTTTTCAGAGTCCACAGAAGTTGTCTATGCCTAATCTTTCTTCCGTTGCTAGACATATACCATTTATCACCTTATTATTTTTCAACTTTATTTTACTTGTAACTAAAATTTGTAATAATAAGCAACTTTTTCTTTCTCCTTCTTCCTTTTTGTTTTTGACAGTACTAGTGATTGAAAGTAGTAACTTCCTACTCTCCTATATTTCAAGTTCCTATATTTCACTTATTGATATTTTGAACAATGTCTCTCTCTGAGTTGCTAAACCTCCCATAGAGGGCTCAAAGTTGCAAACTTCTTACTTCAGCCTAAAAAGCTAAACTTGGACCTCATTGAATAAAAAAAATAAATAAACTAAATTCTTTTGAGACAAGATGTAATAATACCACTGTAAGTTTGTGCTCTATAAATATATAATTGTAAATGCTATCTATCATCATCAAGTTTGCTCAGTTCTGGTTGTCCAACATTGCATACATCCACATCCCAAGATTCCCTAAAAGGCTCTTAAAACTCAAGGTCAGTATGTATCTAGTGTAATTACCTAGCATCATACCTGTTAATTTAGGTGGCCAATCTACTGTGGACATTGTGAAGGGTGTGTAGTTACTCACATTAGCCAATCAGTTGAAATTATACAAATGTGACTAAACCCACATTTTTTTTGTCATACATGACCTGTCCTTTATAGTTTCAATTTCTGTTTTAATATTTGCAGGTACAAATCCCTATGTAATTTTGCCTGATTTTCTTCGTTTTGTTGCTGTTAGTTTCAGAGTGCTATCTTTCATCTCTCCAACCATACAAAATATCTCTAAATGTTATCTATAGACATACAATAAATGTAAACAAACTACAAAGGGACATGTACATTTTAATTGGAGCAAAAAAAAAAAAAAAGGAAAATTGGTGAAAAAAAGAAACAACAGACATTTCAAGGACTGATGGGGATGGATTCTGAGACCAGCATACCATGGGACTCAAATGAGTTGACACTGAACAGGTTTGCAGCAGCCACGTGACATTTAGAGACCTTGGTTGACTTTACCCAGTATCCACTTAGTTCCTTGTTCTCCGCAAGGGATTACATAAAAACAATATACTTCAGTCCCCACACAATTAGAAACCTCATTTTTGGATAATATTGATTATGTTAGAAAAGATTAGAAGAAAACCTCTAAGTCAAGACCACATAACAAACCATAAACAATAACATCGCTCAGGTAAAATTGCACAGATGAGCTCCAGCGTCAGCAACGCTGCAGGAGTGATTATTACCATTCTAACTAACCTACTTATACAAAAAAATAAAGGCTCAAAATTATGACAGTGGAATACTGTGTTGGGCTCAAGTGTTGACAATGACTGCAGTTGTTGTGATCTGCTTGATATCTTTACTAAAAGAGAAGAGGGCCATTGTTGAAAAAATTTCCCCCAAAACCATCACTAAAGAGGGATGAACATGATTTCAGTTATATGTGAAAGAAAACACTGTTAATTTATTTTTTTGATTCATACCTGTGGAAGTCTTCCTCAATAATACAGTACAGCTCTCTGGATTATTTTCAAATTTTGCTGCACCTTCAGATAACCAATGCAACTCCATTGTGTCCAATGGTACTATAATTAATTGTATTTGCATTACACTAAATAGTTATTTTGAGGCACATGGCAAGATTGTTTGCTAAAGAATGGATGATGAACACTACAAAGACTTCATATAAAGGTATTGTGTCAAATTATAGGGGTGCAATTGCTTTGGGCATAATTTTTTTAAGTAAAGGAAATTATTTTGCCTTTCAAGACCTACAGTAAAAATCATCTGCATTTCTTGGATCCTTTCTGTGTTTTGAAGATATATCTGGCATTTACAAGCATTTACTTTCAGATTTAGAAGAAAAGTAATTTGAAGAAGGGTTTAGAGAAAGAGGTCCAGATTGCAATCTAAGCTGCCTTGGCATTTTGGCCTCTGATCGCACAGGTTCTATGTTATTAGTTTTGAAGAAGCTATTATAGTTTAAACCTAAATTGGCCCCAGGCTTTTAAAAGGTGACTGGATCATGGAGAGGTCACAATATATTCTCTAGCGAATTAACAAATTACTGGTGAATGTGTTGTGAATATCTTGGGCTGATGTGAAACGACAGAGTAGCTAGAGCCATGACAAAGTGCATGTTCTTGTCTCTTGCCCTCTCTTGTCTTTGTTGAGCAGCTTTCCTCCATTATGCTTTCTCTCCGTAGGCATTTCTGTCTTTGAGGAGTGGAATACATCACAGACTAAACCCTCTGAAATGCTGAGCCCAAATAAAGCTCTCTTCTTTTTCCCCCATTTTATTGATATGCATAAGTGCAAAATTTAAGGTTTACAATGAAGTTGAGCATTTTGTGCACATACTATCTTGTCAAGGTGACAAGGACTTACCCACTCTCCTGTCCCTCCCCACCCTACCCCCATGGTTTACTTTTTCTTTTTAAGTTCCATGAGATAGTTGTGATCTGGGTTTCTTGTATCAGAGAGACCATTCAATGTTTCACTTTCTGCTTCTGACTGAATTTCTCCTCTTTGGGAAGCACTAAGGTAGGCATAAATTTCATTATTAAAGACAACATTAAGTTGTCTTTAAGTTGTCGCTCCAATAAACATATTATATTTCAAGAGCAGTACTTTCCATATTATGTAAGCTTAATTTTCTGGTAAGCTTTGTCAAATAGAATTCTTTCTATTCATGGAGACCTTCTGCACGCCTTAGGTTTTTGTGTGTACTTTGTGTATCTCCCACATAAATTTTATTTGGTATCTAATCGAATCAAAATTTAGATTTCTGATTGCAAATTGAGTTTTAGATTCCTCAATAGCCATTAAAATGTTTCCTTTTAGTGAAATGATTCTATCAGATCTGTATGATAGGTAACTCTTCAACTGTTAATATTTCACAACTCCATCATTTATTAAGTTTTGAAGTTGAAATTGAACCTTAAAACATAATATATATTGGTGAGAAACTGGAGAAAGAAGGAGGTATATCACACACTTTTATCCTAAAGACTTCCTAGTCTAGCTAAAGATACATAAATCTGAAAACCAATTATTACATGTTTACATTTTTAAAGGATACTTTGGAAGTAATAATAAGATAATAACTAAATCAAACTATGAAGATGTGATATTTGAATTTGATCTTTAAATAATAATTGATGGAAAAGCCAGCTATTTTAATGGTTGATGAAAAATTAACTATAATAGCCCTTTTATAAACTTCTATGATATTCAATCTGTACTGTAATGCTTCAAAATCAATATTATTTTTCTATTATTCTTAATAAAGTAGAAAGCAGGTCCTCAGTCTTTAGTTACTCTTGTTATTTAACTCAACTGATATATTATTAACAGCCAAAAAAACAGCTGGATAGTAGTTTAATGAAATCGTGTTTTATTCTAGGTTATTACAATAAAGAGAAAGATTTTTCAGTATAGATTAAGACTTCTCAGATCTCAATAGAGCAAGAGTAAGTGGGATTAATAAAGACATAGTCAGGTGCTTTTGGACAAACATATATATATATATATATATATATATATATATATATATATATATATTCTTAGAAGAAGTTTCAGGGTGAGGAAGAGTTCTGCTAAAACAAACTGAGGAGGTTCTTTTTGAAGTCAGACTAATCAGATGTTACTTAGGGGATTATGATGGATAAGGAATCCATCAGGTAGGAAGATCGTCAGACGGGTAGGACAGAAGATGCTTGCTGAATTTGAACTTCACTAAATCAATTCCCCAGCACCACATAAGCTCGGCGTGGTGGCGTACTCCTGCAATCCCAGCACTCGGGAGGCTGAGGCAGGAGGACTACCCTGAGTCTAAGGCCAGCCTGGGCTCCATAGTGAGTTCAGGACCAGCCTGGACTACAGAGCAAGACCCTGTCTCAAAAATAAATAAATAAAATTAAAATTTTAAAAATGAACTTCACTGAAATGTGAGCAGATAGGTTAAGGACAAATGTCAGTAACCTAATCAGAGCCTAATCTTTTGACTATAGTTGGTCAAAAATATTTCACCTGAAGAAAGGAGAAGAATTTATGTTATAACTAAAAATAAAAGGATAAAATGGTATGTGCAGAAATATGGATACAGGCAAGGAATATAATGGATAACATTTTGTTAAAAACTGAATAATTCTTAAATTTCTAATATCTAATCTCATCGAATTCTTTGTGGAAATTCTGAAGAGTTTAATGCTATGGCAAGGCCTTCAAAAATATAAGCTAATGCTTTGACTCTCTACGTTGATTAAATACATTCTTAAAATATTTAAACAAACTGGTCTTAATGGATGTCTGTCACCCTTATTGCACTGAGGAAGGTATATTTATTACAGTAGCAGTTACCAGAGACACAGAGGAAGTCAGACGTGGCACATGTGATGGGAGTGGTGGGTAGTGACTCTTAGTGAGTGACACCCACAAACCCTTCGACAATGGAGAATCATGAGTCTGTACAAAAGTCCATGGCTCTAAGACACACACCTTCACATTTTGCAAATTAAAAATAAAAATTGAATGGTTAAAAAAAAACACTTTGTAATGTCATTCTTTTGGGACATTTTAAAATGCTGTTTTTAAAATAACATAAAAATCTACAGAGCAATCAGGTCATAATTTTATCTAAAAATAAATAAGCTATTGCAAGGCTCAGGCATTTAAAAGATTGTACAGAGATATTGTATTGGAAATTTGTCTTAAAATGCTTTATAGAATAAAAATACAGAAAAATATATGTGGAATTCATATCTCAGAAACTCCTTAAAGCTAACCCACAGAATCTAATATGCAATCTAGTTAGGGAATAGAACTGTATTGAATTTGTCAATTTCATTTTGCATTTATGTTGTTTGGCTAATGCATTTAGAGAATTTGTTTGGGGTTGCTTTGCACCCTGACAATTTTTCTTGGAGCTCCTCATTCAGATCACTGTGGGGATTATATTTAACCTGCCAAAATATTATACCAGCTGTATGAATTACATTTGCACTTTTCAATTACTTTGTTTCTCTTTTAAATTCAGTTTTCTGAGAATTGGGCCACTTCAAAACAAAAACAAAAACAAAAAACAACTTGAAGCTGAACTACAATATCTCTATATAATTGCTTAAAAATTCTGGAATCCTATTCAGACAATTGCTTTTTACTGGTCCCTGAAGTTGACTTACTGGATCATTTTTATGACCTACCAGTGATCCACCTATTTCATTTCCCTTGTTATTCCAGTTGGACCAGGGTTACTGCTTCTACAGTAATTTCCAGAACTGTTAAAAGCCCTATATAAGCTCAAACAGATAATATTTTTGAAAATAGATTGTTAATTTTCTTATGCATACTCTATTAAAGAGATCTGTTAATATGTTATTTATTTTGTTATTTTTTATATTCGTTACTCGTGTGGCCTGTGTATTTTCTGCTGACTGACCTCACTAGGGAAATTTAAAACATTGCATATTCCTTGAAAATTCTTTTATTGTGCTGAGCATCAGGACAAGAACATTCTCTGCTTATTAGTGAAAACATTATGCAAATTTGTAGGGCATAATCATCATCAAATAGCAGCTTGAGCAAATAAAACATTCAGAATGTGCAAGGTTCTACTTATTCCTAAACATATCTTGTGAAATATAAAAAGATACTAACAACACAAAGTGAAATACACTCAGATTAAAATATTTTATGATAATATGGACATTAATGAACATAAATTGATCCCAGTAGGAGAAATTAGGTATGTCCTTGGTTTCTGTTTCTCAGTCCTGTGGATATTTAATTGTATTAAATTCATGTTCTATATTGGGTTATTGTATTCATTTAGCCATGAAGAATTTTTTCAACATTTTAACTTCTTCATGTAAACAAATATTCCAAAACCAGATAGATAGCTTCCTAAGAAATGTTTTAATTAATATTTCTAGTAATTAGACTTGGGAAATGGTTCACTTGTCACTTCCAACTCTATTCTCAACAATTAATAGCATATCATGTCAACCAATGGAAAAAGACATTAATGAAATATTAAATAAATGAGAAAGAGAATCTGGAGCTATGAAAAAATGCTTTACTTAATGCATGTGTTGATTATTTTAGAGACATTCAAGTGGAGGATATGCCATTTAAAAATTAGTTGAAAGAAAATTTTTTCTAAGTTGTTGTTTTGAAATGTCAGTAAACTCATCCACAAAATATATTTATCTTGTTTTCCTTAAAGCACAAATCAAAAGAGGATCAAGTCTTTATTAAAAGTGAACATACTGTGCGAAGCTGTACATTTCACCTCAGAGGTTTCAGTCATCATAAATAATACACAGAGTAAGTGGAGCGTTACAATTTGTTTTGATTCAAACTCAGAACTTTTGTTTGGTTGTACATTTGGGATAAATGCTACAAATAACAGAAAATCAAAAATTAATAAATACAGTTTTGAAAAAAATGGTAGTTTTCTATTCAAATAAAATAAAATAGGAAGCACCAGAATGTACATTTCAGTTATGAATGTCATGTATGCTTCAATTTCAAAGATACTATTATATCTTAGAACCTGTAATGCCCGTCTTGAAACCCTATAATAAAGAGAATGAGAGCCATCAAATAATTTATAAACATAGAAAACACTTTAGAACACACAAATATTTTCACTCTTAAAAATGTTGATTGATCAATTATGTTTCTGTAGGAAGGAACCTCCACTATTTCTCTTTAATATGGGGCCATTTGTGTACATATCAAAGTATATTGTATTTTTCTAGGTAATTTTGTCTTATAAAATTTTTTGTACATTTTTGGAAGGAACTGCAGACTGCGCCTTGGTATCTTAGTACTGAGCTATCTCCATATCATATCATTTATTTATTTATTTATTTATTTATTTATTTATTTGAAACAGGGTCTTCCTCTTTAACCAGGTTGGCCATGCACTCACTATTTTCCCCAAACTGGCCTTAAACTCACAACAGTCTTCCGGTCGCAATATTCTGAGTTCTGGGACTACCAGAGTGCACTGCCATGCCCAGTTTATGTGGCGCAGGGGAATCGAACTCAGGGCCTTGACCTCGCTAGACAAGTGCTTAAATTGCTGTGCTCTTTCTCCAACCCCTGTTTACTTTTTGACATCAGCTTACTAAGTCAGTAAGTTGCCCAGGGTGGTCTGAATTTGCAATTCTGCAAGACTGCTGGTATTATAGACCTTTGCCACCAGGCTTGGAAGTATGTTGTTTTCAAATCCCAATCTAAAATGTTATTCTTGGTCAGTATCTGCCACTTTTATAAATGTGTAATGGTTCTACTGTCTTCCAAGTATTTTCAAAGCTACCTACATTTTTGTTTGTTTGTTTTCATTGATTGTAAGTGTAAATGGTCACATGAGATAATTTCTGACAACTGATCCAAGATAATATTTTGGGAGATTTAGACAATTTCATTTTTCCATTCTTCAATCTGTAGATAAACTAGTTTAATCAAAAAGCCAAGGCAAATAAAACCCTGAATAACTACATTATTGTGGCATATGTCTTAAATACTATCAGTTGTCTGTGTAAAATTATGATTCATAACTATGCATTGGACAATATCACCATAAAAACATACACTTGAAAGTACTTATAAATTTAGAAAAACATTTATGTTCCTTATGCTCTATTTCAAAAGTCAAAATATTATTTTAGCAATGTTTAGGTGCATTGGTAGTCTAGAGGACAGCCAAGTTAACCCCAGGATGGCATTATCTATGGGATATCCTTGGCTAGGATTGCAAGGAGAGCTAGAATTTACAGGTATTAATGAATAGATAACTTTCTATTCCACCTTTTGTGGTCAAATCGGTAAGACATTTAATGGTCTAGCTGCAAGTTCCTCTACAATATTTTGCTCTTGTGATTCAGACACTTGGCCAAACCACATTCTTTTCTGAACAGAAGAAAGTGCAGTTTCCATTATACTTGAGCAGCAGTTGTCAGTTTCTGCCTTATCTGTGAAAATATTCAAGGATAAACCAGTGACTTTCTACAGGAACCACTGACTAAGTCAATGTCTTGGTCAACCCTCGGATGCTGGCCTCATGCACTCTTCCTCATTCACTCTCTTTGCATGTGTGTCATGTGTGGCTTTCTCTGGTATGCTGTTCTTCACAATCAGGCTACATGATGATTAGGGAATTTCTCCCCATGTGTGCTTTCAGGGATGGGTGTTGCTTGCTTTCGCACTGTGAGAACCAAAGGAAGTATTGCCCATGCAAAGTAATTCATTTTAATTAGCTTCAGTTACAATTTAATAATAATAAATATACACCTAAAAACACTGTCACATATAGCTAATATGTACAATTTATCTATAAATTTTATAAAGAATTTATATATTACACTAGAATCAGTAGTAGCTGCCTATAATCCTAGATGAGGTAGGTTAATTGGTTTTACACTTTGTATGTAGAATGGCCCACAAAAGCCTCAAGTTTGGAAAATGACTTAATCATGGAGGTTAATCCATTACTTTTCTGTGTAGTTAAAAGGTAGCTCCTAGTTGGAAGGGGCAGATTACTGAGACATGGCTTGAAGGGACAGGTTTCTGGGGCATGACCTGGAAGAATATTGTTCACTTTCTCCTGCCTCCCATCACCACATCAGGAACAGATTCTCTTAATCTAGGACCATCACCAAACACTTCCAGAACTGCTGGCTGCCCATGAATGGACTGAGACCTGAAATTGAGAGCTAAAATAAATCTTTCCTCTCTTAAGTTGTTGGGCATTGTGTCCCAGGAACAAGAGAATGACAAAGAAAGATGATAAGTCAACTTAGTAACCTAGCGAACTCCTGTATCAAAACTATAAAATATGTAAATACATTTAATAAAAATAATTAAATGGGCACAGTAAAGGTCTGTAGATGTAGTTCAGTGTGAAGGCTCTGGCTTCACTCTCCAGTACTAGAAATGAATAAATAAATAAAAGAAAGAAAAAACAGAAAGGAAATATGTATCATGTACATTCATATAAATATACATACACATACACAGTGGGAAATTATGTCAGTATTCATTACAAAAAGCTCTTGAAAAAATTGCTTGATCCCAGAAAATGAACTAGAAGAATAGCACAGCATGGTTAGAGTGCTTGTCTTGCAAGTGGGGGGCCCTGAAATCAGTTCTTCATCACGATAGAAGCCAGTCCTGGTGGTGCATGCCTATAATCTCAGCAATCCGGAGGCTAAGGCAGAAGAACTGTTACATGGTGAATATATAGTGAGTCCAGGATCAACCTGGACTATACAGTAAGTATCTACCTATATCAATTAAAAGAAACTTAACCTTCTGTTACACACCACTAAAGGAGAGTCATAGACCATAAAATACACTGCTCCATTCCTAAGAAAATCAATTGATAATGAAGCTGCAACTATGACCTTTCACAATAACTTAGATAGAATTCTCTGTTCTCATAAAAATCCCAAAATTCTTCTTTGTTCTCTGCACATAAGAAATCACCTGGTGCTAGGATGTGTGTTCTACATTGAAATTGTATGTTATTTTTAAATATAAGTTACTTTATATTCTTCTTAGATGTTGATAAAATTAACAGGAAAGGAAGAAAGAAAGAAAGAAAGAAAGAAAGAAAGAAAGAAAGAATGAACACTATTGGCGTTTCCTAACAGAAGGTAGAAAAAAAAGGATTTATCAGCAGAAAAAACATTTTATGAGAAAACATGCTAAAGTTTCCTAAAATTTGTGTCAAAACCTAATCAATCATGTTATGTTATTAAGACTTAGGAGATTATTAGAGATTTGACATAAACTGATGTTCAAAGTACTGGTCTGGGTGTGATACAAATTGTTTCTCTAAGGACTCTTAGGTCGTGTTTAGTGAAGAATGATTTTGGAGCCTAAGATGCATAAGCAATGCTTTCTCTTTGCTAGTGAGTTTATTTTTGTCAAAATATTAGTTCTTAAAAATACTTAAAATAGAAACATATATAAGCATTCTTAAAATATGTATATATATATATATATATTTGCACAAATATATATATATATATATATATAGAGAGAGAGAGAGAGAGAGAGAGAGAGAGAGGAGAGAGAGAGAGAGAGACTTATATACTCATACACAGACAGCTGTGTCTTCAGACATCTCTTCTTCCATCTTTCATTTCCTATCTGTTCACTATGAGAAGTTTTTTCCTAAAATAACTTATTTACTCACCTAATACTGCATAGTATACTTTAAGTGTTATGGATTTATCTTACTCATACAACTATAAAACAAAAAAATACATCTATATTCTTCCCAAACCAACTAAAATAAAAATAAATTCAAAAGCTGAAACATAAATCTGTGTTTTCAAACAATGTGAGTCGTTTCCCACCACGACTATGCTTTCACTATTGTTGTGCTATTCATTTGCAAAAGTGTTGGAATCACTCCTTTTAGTTTTAATGTCTTGACATGAATTTTTCTGTGTCTTTTTGTTTTGTACTCTTTTTGCAAATATTAACATGTGTCCGAAAGTGAAAACTACACAACGTACTCAGAGGAGGTGTCACTCTTCCTTCTTCTGTGTCTCTGCATTCCATGTCAGTAACTAATTTCATCATTTTATACTTTATCCATCCTGTTTCTTTTCATAAACATGTGATAATACATTTGCATTTTCTTACTTTTTCTTTCACCCTAACAAAAGTTGGTATTGTGAAACTATTCTTATATCAAGTTATCAATATATGTGAGAGTTTTTTAAGATGTAAACTTAAGATTTATTTTTAAAACTTTTTATTTTTAAAACTAGTTTAACTAAGTTTTAATGTGTTTATTTTGAAATAACTTAGCATTCATTAAAATTCATTAAAGTAGCAGTGATTGTAATAGATTGTTCCTTCGTGTTGTTGAGCAATAGTTCATGGTCTAGAAGTGCCATTGTTCAAATGTATGCTTGCTGAGGAACATGGATTCTGACAAGATTTCCAGTTTTAGGTTTTTATCAGTACAGATGCTCTGAATAATTATGTACACATTTTGTGCAAACGTGAGTTTCCGTTTTTCTGGAATAAATGTCAAGAACCAGAATTTCTGAGCTACAGGTTATTGAATGTTTACTTTTAGGCAAACAGCTTGCTTTTCAGAGAAACAGTCCACTTTACAACTCCACCATCGATATATCAATGATTCAGGTTCTCCATATACTTGCAAGTATATGATGTTATTCTTTCAACTCAGCCACTCAGCTAGGTGTGCTGTGATACTTCCTTTGGGCTGCATATGTCCTGACAGATATTTAACTTCAACATCTCTTTATGTGCTTACTCAACATCAGTATTTCATCCTCAGTGAAATGTCTGTTCTGTCTTTTGAACATTGCTAATTAGGTGTTTTGGTTGTTTTATTGTTGAGTCGTGACAGATCTGTATGCATTCCAGAACTTGTTTACTGTCAGATACGTAGTGTGCAAATACTTTGTTTAATGCTGCCTTCTCATTTTCTCCAGATGGGCTTTCACAAAGCAAAAGTTTAGTTTTGATAAAAGTTCCTTTTATTAATTTTTTTTCTTCTGGACTGTGCTTCTGATGTAAAGTTAGAACACTTTTTTGTTGTTCTGTATGGGATATTGAACCTGAGTCTTCACACTGAGCTACATCCCTAGCTCCTTTCTATCATCTAATTGATAAAGGGTCTTACTAGGTTTATTAAATTACCCAGGCTGGGCTTGAACTTACAAACCTCCTGCCTCCAGCCTCCATAGTGCCAAGGTTACAGGTGTGTGTCATATGGCCAAGTCAAGTACGAACACTGTGTCTAACCCTTGATCATCTAGGCAGTCACTATTTGTTCCAAACCTTATAGCTCTAAAATGTGTATTCAAAACTATGGTGAATTTCCAATCAATTCTCATATGAGATATGACGTAATTGCCTTTTGAGTAACCTGTAGGCTTGTAAGTGACCCCTCTTCTGTGCTCCTTAGGCAGCTGCTCACCTGTGCTTCTTATTAACCCGTCAGCCCTACTCCTGTAAGCAACACCAGTGAACTCACTGGTTCCCAAATTGGGCTTTGTGTAAACCTTGCTTTGACCAGTAAGTTGTGCCTTATCTGGAATATTATGCCTGTGACAATTGGTGGCAATTTTTCCATTATGAGTACCAGTTTGCGTCAGCACCAATTTTTGATTTTCTTTTGCACTTTTGTCAAAAATCGGTTGCAAATATTTGTGCACATTTGCTTTCACGTTCCCCCTTCTGGTCCACTGCTTTGTCCCTCTGCCAACTCCAACCTTTCCTCAGCAGTACACCTGTGACACAGCTCAGTATCAGGGGGCCGGCTCTTCTTTCTTTCTCCTTCTCTTCCAGCTTCTTTCAAGAAAAAGAAACAGATTTTCAAATAGATTTAGGATACACTTGTTAATATCTACAAATAAAAATTGAGGCAGGGTCTCACTGTTGTCCAGATGATTCTCAAATCACTGTGTTGCTCATGCTGGCCTTGAACACATGGCAAGCCTTCTGAGTCAGCCTCCTTAGTGCTAGGATTGCTGGCACTCACCACCATACCCAGCTTATGTGGTGCTGAGGAATTGAACTAAGGGCTGGATCTTGCCAGACAAGCAATTTAAACACAAATATACTCACCAAACACTATAATCTTGTGTTTTTAATTTGAAATTTTGGTGCAGCCATTGCTAATATGTGTTTGATTTTGGAATGTAGTCTTGTAAGTGTAGATTATCATAGTTAATAGTTCTTTGTGTATATTTGCATAATTCTTGTAATTATCTCTGTAGATAAGCATATTCATTACAAATAAATATACTTTCTTGTTTCTTCATTTAAAATTGCCTTTCTTTAATGCCTCATTAAATTGATTAGAATGATTCGCAATAAATTGGAAAGAAATGGTCATAAGAGTTGGCTTCTTTGTTCCACTCAGAATTTTATAGTAAATACACTGAGGTTAGAAATGTTAAGTGTGATTTTAACTGAAGGATCTTATGAATGAATGCTTCCCATGAAGTGACCATACCCTTCTCCACTCCTAATTGACTGAGGACTTTTATCATTCTGTACCAATATGGCTAAGATAATTTCCATTGATTTAAATATTCCTATCCTCCACTAAATTGAAGTATTAGAATAAACCGTAATTCATCATATTTTGTGATTCTACTTACATGTTATTAGATTAGTATATTTATATTTTACTGAGGATTTTTGTTTCTAGATTTATGAGGTATTGGGGTCTTCAATTTTATATCTTCACAAAGTTTTGCATGAGGATAATGCCAATCTTAAAATAATTAATTGCAAAGTGATCTCTTCTATAACTATCTTCTAAAGTGATTATGTAAAATTAAAGACTTTCTTTAAATTTCTCATAATTTTTTTCCTGTAAAATCATCTCACACCATATCTCTTTCTTGCTTTTGACATTTTGGTGTATATTCTTTTCAAAATAGTTATAACTAATCATACTACTTATTTTATTTAAATGGAACTTTATTTTTGTTTTTCTTCTTTCCTTTCTTTGTTTTTTTTTTTTTTTAATTTAATTTTTTTGGCCCCTTTGGTGTTTGAACTTAAGGCCTGGTGCATATTGAGTCAGTACCACCAAGTTAGACTCAAAGCACTTCAATTAAATTTTGTTAGCCTACAGTCTCCAACTCCCTTATTTTTCTTTAGGTAACTCCAGAATCTGAACTGCTAGGCTTCCTTCATTCCTAGCATTGACCATATTTTCTAACTTTATAAATGGCATATTTTGCTAGAAATTTTCCGATTTATTTTACTTAGAATATTCATCTTTTCCCTTGATTTTTCAAAAGGTTTCCTATTTCTCTTTTCCCAGATTTCTAGATTTGTTGTATTGTTTCTTTTATTATTAACCTGGAATGTATCATTATTTTCTTCTTTTTACAATTTTTTGAAGTCGAAAGTTATGTTAGTTACTATTCTATGTGACAAAGCACCTTAGAATAATGACTCAAAGGAGGAATATTTATTTATTTATTTATTTTTGTGGCTCCTAGTTTCAGAGGGAACAACCAATGGTCACTTAGCTTCGTTGCTTCTAGGTTCCTGCAAAGGCAGAAACAGTGAAATGGGTAAGCATGGTGGGGGAAAGCTGCTTACGCCATTGGCAGCCTAGAAGCAGAGAGGCAGAGAGAGTGAGAGAGGAAGGGTTGGAATTCAATACATTCTTTTATGGTGCTCTTTCCAAAGGTATTCTGTATCCAATTAAATTCCAACTCCTAACAATATTTTCCAGCTAATGAATGCATCAATGGATTAATCCTTTTGATGAAATTAGAGCCCTCATAATTCAATCAGTTTCCCAAAACCTTTCAACTAGCAATCAAGCCTTCGACATTGTGAGCCTTTGAGGAACACATAGTTCCCAAACTTAAAAAAAGTATTGATTTGCTTTTTCTTTCTTAATATAAATCTTCATTATAATTAATTTCTTCCTCCACATTATTTAAATGAGTATAATGCATTTTTAAACTCTTTTTTTGACTCACATTGACAATGACATTTAATTTCTTTTAAGATTTTCTGTAGGATATTTTCTCACTCTGGGAGACTGAGGCAAGAGGTTGGCAACTTCAAGCCCAACTAGGGCTACCTGGTGACTGATCTAGACCTTGTCTCAGTTATATATATATCTGCAATCTGTATATCATGTATTTATCATCTCTCTACATTATAAAAGGCTGATGATATTGCTCAATATAAAAGCCTAGCTTCGGTTAATATTTTTTTTTAATGTGTGTTTCTCCATTGTCATGTACTTGATTCTTGACTTTGTCTTTCTGGGATTAAATTGTACCTTGTTTCCATTATAATCACGGAACATATTTATTTAATTTAAATTATTTTAAATTTATTTTATTAGGTCAATTTAATGTAGTGTGTCTATACTTTTGAGTATTTCAAGACTCGTTTTCTAAAATATTGCACCCTGCATAACAAAAAATGTCAGTACTGTAAAATAAAATAAAATGCTTTATATTACAGTTCTGAAGGGGAGAAATCTAAAATTAGATTTGGCCATAAAATGCATCATTTGAAGCATAAAAAGCTGATGTCTTTCTTTACCAGCTCTGTGGTTCTGGTGCTTTTGAATAATAAATTGTAGATGCATCATTCTAGTCTGGGGTGTTCATATGATGTTCTCCTTGTCTCTCTGTCTCTCTTCTCTGAAACGGTTATCATTCAAACTAGAGTAGAACCTACCCTAGCCCACTATGTCTTGTTCTTCATTACTTCAAACTGCAACGACTCCATTTCCAATAAAATGCTGAAGGTTAAAAATTGAACATATTTAATATTTAACTTTTTACTGTGGCAATAACAATAATAATTTAACAAACAGTGATATATAGTGAGTTCTTGAAAGAAATCTATTGTTATTGGATGGCTCTCTATGGATGACGGTGGGTTGGGTAGTGGTGTTAAGTCTTTTGCATCCTTGCTGCCTTCTTTTCTACAAAGTGTCAGTTGCTTCCATAAGGTTGATGAAGCCCTTCACTGTAATTATTAATTCATTTAAACATCATTTTTCAGTCCTGTCACTGTTTGCATCTTATGTTTCCAGGTAGATTTGCTCCCAACCCATTTTGACGTGTGTGCACCCTTTTAGGATGGGTATGGACTTATAATCTCTATTTGTCTAGTGCAATTTTCTTTGTTTGTAAGTTTATTTTACTAGGTGTTTATAAAATCATACACGCTTTTCATGATCAATATTTGAATGGTATTTTTTCATTACCATACTGTTAACCTACCTGTGCCATTAGTTTGAATTAAAATTCTTGAAAGAACCATGCAGCTAAATCAGAGCTTTGAGTGTTCTAAATTTTTTTTCTTGATCTATTTATTTACACATATTTTCCTAATTCTTCAATTTTTGTGTTTTCACCCATTTACGCAGTATCTTGTTTCTTACTTTTCTGAGATTAGATTGGGTTCTCTCTGTCCTCTTTTATTTCTGATGTTTCCCTTTACTTTTTCGTATAGTTTTTCCATTTAAAATAGTTTTTTCTTGTCAGTATTACAAAAAAATCTATATTTTAATGTGATATGTGAAAACATCCTTTTCCTCATTTGGATTTTTGCCTTGTTCATTTTAAATGCATTTGTTTTGGTGCATCTGATGGTATTTTTAACTTTCAATTGTCAAGTAAGTTTTTCACTTATATGTGAGAAAAAGGACAGTAAAATATATGCATTCAGAATTTCATTCTTTTCACTGCCATTTCTTTCTGATCTCCACAATTTCTTCTTTTATCAAATTTAGCTTTTCCTTTGAGTTATGTCATTTAATTACATTGATCTTTTCCCAGCCTTACTGCCATTTCAATAAGATAAATCTCATAGCATAGAAAACAACTGGAAATATACTTTCAAAGATATGCATTATTCTGAATTCATAAATTATGTATATTTCTTTCAAGGAAGCTGCCCCATATAAGTCAAAAGATATATAATCAGATGCTTTTTATATTTTTATGTTTATGTTGGATACACACATTCATTTACATATCAATGTGCATAGAATCAAAATCATCACATATTCTATCAGTTAAACATGAGAAAAAATGGCTTCATAGATAAAACCGAAGACAACAAGAGACTTTGGGGGGAAAAAAGTACAGCTAGAAAGTCTTTTAAAAAATTAAGTGGTCGGTATTAAAAGGATAAAATTATAGTAATGAGACCAAGACATCAATGTTTTAGTTTGAAAACAATAGATCATCTAGGGAAGCTATAACAATAATCCACATAATAAACCAAAGAAAAAGAGAAATTAAATAAGCAGATTTGCCCTGTTCTCTCTAGATTGAAGTCTCTCTCTCTCTCTCTCTCTTTCTTTGTATGGGTGTTTTGCTAAATGAACTACATTGAAATAATAGCACCTTCCAACTAATACTGACCATTATGTGTATATTTATTCCACAATTTTATAACTTGTCCTTTTATAATCAGCTAATGACATTGCAGCATGTTCAAACTACTAAAAATAGGAATGGAGAAATGGCTCAGTGGTTAAAGTGCTTGCCTAGCAAACACTAAGTTAAGTGTGAAGTACCTGAGTTCAATTCCCCAGCACCACATAAGCCGGGTATGGTGGCACACACCTGTAATCCCAAGCACTGTGGGGGCTGAAACCGGAGTATTGTCATGAGTCTCGGCTCCATAGTGAGTTCAGGATCAGTCTGGGCTTCAGAAAACAAACAAAAAACCAGCAACAACAACAAAAACTACTAAAAATAAGTTTTAGGTTTGAATGATAATAATTTTGGTACAAGAATTTAGAAGTTGAAAAGTTTTCATTTTATTGGTTCCAAATGAGAACCTAATCTTTTCTGTGGGTCTTAATTTATCTTAATTAAATAGTACATACATTTTCAAATATTTGTTTATACACACAAAATGTAAGCCAAAAAAATAATTGTCCATGTAAAAGATATGCAATTTTCAGTGCAATGACAATTTTAAAACTGGTTTCAATATATAACTTTCTTTTTAACTATGCAAAATTTACTAAAATAAGTGTTGCACCATTGTTACTAGCATTTTAAATGAATTAACACAAATTTTATCTGACAAGTTTTGTTAACATATATGTTCATTTTATTCCATTTTCTTATCATACATTTATAATACGAATAAAGTATAAATTTGATTAAATTATATGTATTATCTTTATATTTAATTACTTATTCAAGAAGTCACAACAGTACTGAAATAAACTCATAGATTTTGAAAAAAACTTGAAATTTCTGATTAGCTATTTTGTATTCAAAAATACTTTCTTTGGTTTTCTTCCCTGATTTTATTAGTATGCATATGTGATACACTATGATTACAATGAGCATGGGTATTTTGCTCACATACATCACATCCATATTTCAATCCTTCCTCTCTTTCTTTTTCTTGGCCTTCGGATTTACTCCTTCATCCTACCCTGATTCCCACTATTGTCGCTATTTAATTGGAGACATTATAACATTCATTAGAGTTGGTTTAGCATCTTAATTCTAAAGTTTTGCTAAATAAAAATTAACATCATAAAAATATTGGACAGTTTTGCAGGAAATGGCTTCTACTAAAAAGCATTATTTCTATAATCAATAGATTCTTTGCTCTTGTTTTGCGCTATTAAACATTAGTATGTCCCTTCTGAGAGGCTGAGGCAGAAGAATCACAACTCAAGTCCAGGATGGATAACTAAGTCACCCAGTGAGAACGTCAATAAAGAGAGAGAGAGAGAGAGAGAGAGAGAGAGAGAGAGAGAGAGAGAGAGAGAAGTACTGGGTAGGTAGATTAGTTAATAGTTCCTACTTTCAATTTTCAGTACAGAAATATAAAAATTTAAGGTTTTCAAACTCAGTTACTTCCCTGTGCCTCTTTGTTCTTTGGCTTGCAAGGTCTCTCTCTCTCTCTCTCTCTCTCTCTCTCTCTCTCTCTTTCTCTCTCTCTCTACCTCATTGTCTGGTAAATCATACCTGAGGAATCATCGTCTCCAACCAATATATTTGACCTACAGTGTCCAAAGGATGTACGCCAGCATCTGATTGATGCTTGACTGAATCATTCCAAGTACAGTGTTAAGGGATCAGGATCTGGAGACCAGAACTTTCCATGTGGATTTCAAATTCTCAATATGTTCTTTTACCTATGACTTGAGGCAAGTCATTTAAGCAAACTATCTCTTACTTCATCTGAAAATAATAATGATAAATTACTCAAGAATATTCACCTCATAATTTATTTTGAAGGATCATTGAGTATATGTGATATATATATATATATATATATATATATATATATATATATATATAATTTAAATGGCTTTTCTATTCCTATCCGGTAGTAAGATTTAATCACTTTGCTCAAATATTATAGTACTACCCATTATCTTTTATTACATCCGGGACACTTTTTTTTCATAGGGCCAAAGACAGCAAGATACATAGTATATAATAAATAGTAACTATTTTGAATGAATGTTCTTAAACAAAACTCTTCAGAAGAATTTCATGAAAGGAAATTATTTTGTAATTGAATGTCTCTTGTTCATTGAAAAAAAATCATAACATCAAATGGAAAGGTGAAACATATAGTAGTTCTTCATTTACTTATTTCCGTGTATTTATTTTGCAATACTGAGGATCGAACCCAGAGGCTTCACACTAAAATACATCTGCAGCCTGTTTTTTAGTGTTTAGCTTTGCAACAAGACCCAGTATGGTCTTGAAATTGTGATCCTTCTCTTTCAGCCTCTGAAATTGCTGGGATTACAGGCCTGTGTCTCCAGACCTAGCACTTCAATATTTAAAAATTTGAAATTTATTTACTAGTTCATAAAGAAAATTAAATTTTATTTTTTTGATTTCCATGAAATATAATAACTTAATATTGAAACCACTAATTAGTATATTTTCAAAATGGTGCTTATTTGCTAGTTCTTCACAGTGCATGATCTTAACTTTTTATTTGATCAATACTTTTATGAATTTGAAGTAGTGATTATTAATTGATAATAAAATTTATTATAAATGGTCATGTTCTCATATCAACAGAATAATTTTGGTATTGAGGTACTCTTTGAGCTGCTCTTGGAAGTAGAAGCATTTTTGGTGCCAGTGCCCGCAAACAGACTGCCTGATGTAGGTAGCGCCCTAACATCATGTTTGTGTAACACAGCCCTCACATCTACTCCTACATATCAACCACAGCATCCAAACCTAAATCCCAGCTCTGAAATGTCAATTCAAAGTATACATTTTTCCATTCTAGAGTAATAGCTCAGATTGGGAGAATAGAGAAAATTGGCTAATGGAAAACATAATGAGCTAAAAACTTACCACGCTATTTAATTATCTTAATAGGAAACATTATCAAGTGGGAATGAAGTGGCAGGTTTTAAATGGCTTCCAAAAGAAGTTTCCTGTATTTAGACCTTTGGAGCAACTTTGTAAATGTCTCTAGTCATCCCCTGTGATATTTTCCTCTCTGTTTTCTTTCTAACATTTTGAAGCAGTAACAGGACAAGAGTCAGAACTGAGATTATCTGCTGGATGAGTCAGACGGTAAATTATGGTTAATGGACCTAATCATTAGTACAATGTACCTGGATGATCATGATGGTACTAATAAAGAATGCGTCTTTTGCCCATGCTTTCTTTTCTCATTTGCTGTTTAAGTACCCAGTCCCTGAGCATGGGTGACAGAAAGTCCACTTCCCCGGCCCTCACTCATCATAAGAGGAAACTTCTGCGTGTGTGACTGTCTGAGAACACAGACAGGAAACATGAGAGTCTTCACTTGCCCAGGAATCTTCCCTAATGCATTGACTTAAATAGATTAAAAGAGTTAATGTTCCATAAAATCGTGCTCATTTTATAGGAAATACGGCGACAATTCCCTTTTGCATTCTAATTTATAACTAACGGTTTTCATAATGCTTTTTTGAAATTTAAAACTACAGCATGCAAAATTTTTTCAATAAAATGTAGTAATCGTGTGTGATTTATTTGAAAATAGTGTGAACTATAGGCTGCCACCTTAGCTCACCCATAGATGTCCCTTTTTTTTTTTTTACTATTTATTTATTTATTTGGTGGCATTGAGCACCAAATCAAGGGTCTTCACATTGCGCTGCATCCCAAGTTCTTTTGTGTTTTGCTTGTTTGTTTTTTCAGTTTGAAGAAAACATTGCTAGGCCACTAATTTTCCCAGACTAGACTATACTTGAGATCAACCTTGCAGAAGGCTGGGATTACAAGTTTACAACACCACCACACCCAATTTTCTTTTGCTCACTTTAGAAATCTCTCCCTAGACTTCTTTCTCAATAAATTCCCCAACTAAAACAATTCAATAAACCTAATATCAAACTTCCTGAAACTAAGTTTGAATGTATAGAATTTCTTTATTGCCTGTTGGCAAGTTAGCTGAAGGAAATGCAAAAATGTAAGGAAGTAGCTTTTACTCTAGCGACCAGGATGTTTTTATAAAATCAAGAATCAAAATCACATGTTAATTTTTCCAATGCTGCTTAAATATACACCTTTTGACAAATCTGTGCTCAACTGTAACTGAATCCCAACTGAAAATAAAGCTTTTAACAGGACTAAGTGAGAAAATTAACCTGAAAGACTAAGTAAGTTACATGGGCTAAGTCTTCGGAATAAAGATATTTAAAACAAAACACATAAAATACAAATAAACAAGGGCCTATTAACATTGGTATTTAGGGACAAAGATGTTAGAAAGATTTTTTGTAAAAAGAAATCACATTATACTATTGGAACTGGATTTTTGGATTGCTGTTAAATTTTCTCAGGCATCTTTTCTCTTTTAGGTTTTCTCGTCCACACCTCTTACATTTTTCTCATGTCATCTATATCATGAAAAGAGCAAATCTTTAGATAGTTTTTTCTAAGTTTACAATTTAATTCACAGGTACTTATTGTTACACTTGTTGAGTTTAGATGTATCATTGCAATTGATACAACAATGTGTTAACTGGTGTCCCTTTCTTCCGTCTCTCTCCACATCCCACATCACTGAAGCACCATTGTCTCCCTGTGCCTGGAGTAATGCTTCCGAATGCATCATGATCTCTTCTCATTGAGTTCCACAGATTGTTACAGCTCTTTGTTCTTTCATAACCCATCCCTTAGCTCAGCACACAAACTACATAAACTGTCTTTGACTCTTTCTGTATCTGTTCATGCTCCTATCTCCTGTTTGCTTTTGCCTTATATTCAGTTAGTATGCGGTTCCTAGAACACGTTATATCTACGTTTTCCCCCTCCACCAGTGTCTATCCATTCATTTTCCTATTCTTACCATCTAGCTCTTATTTCTTGCGCTCTTTTCTTAAATCTTCCCTATTTTGAAAACTGCTTTCAGCGTTTCATTTATGTGTTGCCATGGCATCATCTATTCTGCCCGAACACGCACTATATTGCAGTGTCTCCCTTCCTCTCCCTGCCTTTCAACGGATAATAGAAGTCCCAAAAGCAGACACAATATTTGATACACATTTGGAGCTCAATAAACATTTGTTGAATTAATAATGAGTTTTGATTACACAGAAGCTTGTGCTTTGGAGCTACAGTGCTTTTAGTCTTTAAGAAAAATATACGACAAGATCCTATTCTAAAAAAGCTGATAAAAATGTTTCCATTTGCTTTAACACAAAATAAGAAAGAAAACATAACTCACAATTTATATTTTTCAAGATGATATGTTTCGTTCAGAAAATTTAAATACTTTACAATTCATGCAACAACTCAATCCTGCAGTATGTGAATTTCTGTTGAGCAAAGTCAAACTTCAAGTCCACTGGAAGCACAGCTGTGTTACATGTCAACTTCTTATGAAATTGTACACAGTTAAGGAAAATGAGTTGCCTGGAAAAAAATTACTGGCTAAAGTATTTCCAGTGGATGAAGATTTAATGAGTCAATGTCTAAAAGCACACTGCACAAAAGCTGGCTTATGTAACTGCTTTGTGCTATTGAGAAGCAATTAAGAACTTTAATTAGCATCGCCAATGTAATTTCTATTACATTCTTTACCACTAAGAATACAACTGTTTTTGTTTAAATTTTTTTTACTTTCAGCAAAACTGCCTATATTGGGCATTTTTATATGTGACAATTTTCAGAATTAAATTTATGCATATTTTATACTATATATGTGTATGTGGGTACATATAAAGTATCTACATAGAATTATGTATGCATTAACTGTGTGCAGCCCATGAACATACATTACAAAAACTGTTTAGAATCAAGGTTGTCCCTGTATTTCCAAGTTTTTAGAAACCATACAAAGAAAAGGGAGCCATCAAATATGTTTAAGCTATCACTATACGCTATAATTTTATAATAGAATAATTGCAAATTTTATACTTTTATTAGTAATGTGTCACCTTTAAATAAGGGCATTTTTCTAGTTTGGTTAAGCAAGAAAAGGTACAAGAACACTATGCTTTGTATTGTGAGACACAATGTACTATGCACTGTTCTCATCCATAGACTTGTTGTTCTTGGTTTTTTTTTTTTAATGTCTTTTTATTGGAAATAGTGCACCTGTAACTTGGATGTTAGATATAGGTCTTACTAAGCTCATGTTTGACATTATCAGTGTATGCTTTTTTGTCTTTCTTCCATTTAACTTATTCTTTATTTAAAAAGCTCTTTAAAAGAGTGTTGGCATAATTGTATTTTAACTCATTTTATACTCATTCATATTTTGTTGACAGAGCATGTTAAAATACTGTGGTGAATTAAAAGGTGACTAATGGAAATTATTGAGCATAAAAGACACATGAAAAATCAGTGCATACAATTAGTGATGAAAATAAACAATGACTTTAAATTTACAAATAATGTTGGAATAAAGGCACTTTTTCTTAAGGTTCCATTCACTTTGCTTTTTGATGTACAAAAACACTGTGTTGTGTCTCCTGCTGAAATAGAGATTCTTGAGTGGATTTTGATAAGACATTGGGAGAATTCCTGTTAGGAATACTTGACAAGCACGTTCTCTTTCCAGAAGTCTTGGTCAGGTAGCTGCAGCGGCATCAAAGATGGCTTTTGAGATATTGCCCAAAGTGGCAGTACATTCCAATGGGGGGAATGGAGTGGTCATTGATACTGGCCATGAACAGCAAATTCTTGGGCACAGGGACCAAAAATAATGCCAGTGTCTCTAGAGGCAGGGTTGAGACACACTAAATCAAAGCAACAACGGACCATCACCCTGCAAGGGACAGTATGAGGCTTGCTGATACTCTTCCCTAAGTATCTTTTCCACACTGGCACAGTGGAGAACTTAACCAGGACACTGGCTCTTTGGATGGCAGTGGCTATTTCCCTGGAGTACCTAACACCCAGATGAACATACCTATTGTAGTTCTCATCGATGACAAATGCCTCAATCTTGAACTGCTGGCTAATGAGAGTTTGCTTTTGTAAAGATATTGCTATTAATCATCCTCAATTTAACCACCCTTGCTATATACATTTCTCTTGTCATTTGCTGAAGCAATCCTGGAAGCCCTCTAATATAAGTACTTTTGCAATACTTGATCAAAGAGCAGTGAGTAGTGCTGTGAATGTTGTCCAATGGACAGAGAGGCTCAGGTAAGCGATGTACATTATTCACCAAATCTGACACATTGAAACTTCTAGCTCTTCTCCAAAGTCAAAATGACCATGAAAGGTAAAAACTCTGAATGGATTTAGGATATTGAGGCAGGGAAGAGATCCTCATAGTATTCATGAAAGAGAATTTCTAGTCAGAAAGCGGTAAGACCCATGCAGTGTGTTTGAACCAAAAGAGCAAATATTGAAGGAACTCGATGTCAACAGAAATAAATATTAAATTAATTTTTACTTTAATAAACTTATGTTTAATGAAAAAATCACTATATTTATTGATTATTCATTGTACATCGACATGTACTGCCTGCAAGCAACCATTTAGGAGGCAGGATGAGCTGCTGGTGGGTGCTTGTCTCCCACTGGCTAATCCGTTCTAATCCGTTGCTTCTGTTCTAAAAATCAGGTAGGACTGAACATCAGATCGTAGAAGCTGAAGAACTTTACAGCCACATCATGAGGTAATTCTTGTCTCTTATTTGATAGATCACAAACTGGCATTTCATCTGTCATCCAAGAGACACCCGGACCCGATGTTATACGACAGAGATAGATACAAGCACATCATGTTTATAACAGCAAAATTCAAAACAGCTTAAGTTATGGGTGATTCCAGTAGGTCTGTCAACAGATCAATGGAAAAAGAAAATATTGTATATAGACAAACTGGAATGCTGTTCTGCCATAAAGGAAGAAAATTTAATTCACTTCTAGAAAAATAGACTCATCTTGAAATGATTATGCTCAGCAGTGTGAACCTGTGATGGAAAATTAGATACCATATGATTTCTGCAATATAAGAATCCCAAAGTATAGATGTGCAATAGAGCCCTGCAGAAGAGAAGCTAGGATGCACGGAAGCAGAGGGTTGGTTTTGAGAATTGCAGTAGGGGATGTGAGAGTGTGTGGGAGGGCAAGAAGGAGGAGAAAAAATGAACATGCGACAAATGCATGTAGCATTTCCTCAAGTTCATAGTAACCACTGAATAGAGCAAATTCATAACAGTAAAAATAGTTCGGATTTAGACAAGAAAAAGAAATCACTGGGACCTCAGTTTTGCATTTAGTAGCAGCACCGAGCCTTCATTTTGCATGATGGAGGGACTGAGCTGTAAGCATTTTAGTTCAGCTATAAGAAACAGTAAGTCAGCAGAAAATTCAGCACATTGGTCATGACTGCAGGGAAAGGAACAGCTCTACCACAGTGCGTCAAGGACTTGAATGCAGCACAGGTTGCTGATCAGGTCTAATTTTGTAAAGTGTGCAAAGAACTTGCTTCAAGGGAGACCAGTTTTCCCCTGAGAAGCCAATATGCACAGAATTAGTTTATTTGGAAAAATAGTCATGTAAATACATATTTTATGTGTCAATTTTTAAATGTTTTAACTGATATTATTTATATCTTAATTGCGATATCAATTTTGCAATTTTTCATGTTCCCTAAAAAGATTTTAATAAATATCCCCAAAATGCATAAAAATTGTATTGCTAGCTTATGTTAAGGTTGAAAACCTATCTATTACAGCAATAAAAATATTACTCTACATTGAGAAAGATCAAAATATAAAAGAAAACTGTTTTGCACAACATTGATTTAAAGTTAAACTCATTTTTTTCTACTGAAAAATAGGCATGTTCTATTTACATTTTAATGGTATCTCACTTTTACTAGAATTAGTTATAAAATTATCAGTGTTATACAAAAACTACAAAAAGCTTTAACTTATAAAATTTTAAGATACTAGTTATCTTAAAATTACTAGTTAGCTAGTTTCTAATAATATCTTGTTGCTCATTGTAATCTACAATTGGACCTTGAAGTTTTAATAAATGTACATGCAATTAGAAATAATTTTATATACATTTCAAGTAGTATTATGTGCATTTCAAGTGATGCTGTATTTAGAGACATTCTCTGGAGGAACATATTTTTGTTACCTAACAAAAAATCAAGTATACCAGTTAAAAGAATTAAGTGATTGTCTCATGTATACAATAACTAGAAAGAAAGAGATGTGACTATATTGTTTATCTGGTAAAAGAACATTTAATTCCAGCACAAATAGTATTTTGAAATATTGAATATCTAATTGCAGATATTCCTCAAATTTTAGTTCCTCAAATTTTCTTTTCCATGAAAGGCTAGTGATATTTAGTAAGTGAAGGAAAGAAATGCCAACACAAACAAAAACAATTACCTCTATGGAAAAAATAAAAACAAAAAACAAGCCCTAAATCAGTCATCTACTATTTACTAAGTAGATGAGCAGAGATTTCACAAACTGAACTAGCATCACCACAAAATGAGTGAATCAGGTCCTGCAGACTTAAGCCTAGTGCCCAGTGTCTCCCCTGCTGTCCCTGCTGTCATGGAGGATCTGATACCTTCCTTATTTGTAGTCACTTCTGCCCTTTGTTTTTTTTTTTTAGATCTGCTTCTTTACCTGCTTCCTTGAAAGCTTGTCAATCATGTTGATTTCCCCCATGCATTCCATCAATATCTCCAAGCCATATTTTTCACAGTAACCTTCAAATATGCCCAACAATTTTCATCACTTTCCTTGTCACAGTGACATAACACCTGACACCCACAACTCAAAGGGGGAGAAGTCTATTTTAGCTCACACTGTAAGTGGTCTCAGACTGATCACGTTTGGCTGGTGATGACAGACGGACAGAGCAAAGGACTGACACGGACTCACTGCAGGAAAGCTGTTAACCACATGGAGGGGAAAGCGGAGAGAGCCCAAAAAAGGATCTGGGAACACGACTCTATCCCGCTAGGCCATGTATCTCTTGAGCTGGCCCTTTGGCTAAGCTCCATTACTTACCACCGCACAAAACAATAGATTAATCCATTTGATCCAGTTAACCCCAAAATCCAATAATACTCCACTCTTCAACTTTATTGGAATAATAAAAGCAAAGCCACACTTAAGAAACAAGAAAACAAGCTGGACTCCTCATGTTTCATAATGACTTTTTAAAAAGCTCTTTCACCGTGTGCTTACCTCTCGGGACATTTGTCTTTCTTTCAGTAGCTCAAGTGTACTATGCTTTCTTTCATCACAAGATTTTTTTCTTCACTAATTCTTCCATCTTTAGTATTTTCTACATATATTTACCACTGGCAAAGTTTCCCATTATGTGTGGTCATCTTCAGGCTATCAGCTCAGGATCATAGCATCACCTGAAACATTTTAATTTTTAATAGCATCTTGGGAAACCATCTCACTTCTCTTAACATTACTTTTGTCAGTCTGCAATCACTGATTCATAATTATGTTGTTTTGATTACTGTCTTCCTGAAGTAAGGTGAATGGGCAGTTCCCCATGATTGGCTTGCGAGCCATTGACGTGATTGGTGGAGCATATTTCTGGGTGTAAATGAGTGTGACCTTGGGTGCTATACCCATCTAACGCATCTTTGTTTCTCTCTGTTGTTGCTCTTCTGCTTGGCTTCCTAGGTGCCATGAACCGAGCAACATTTCTAAAATATATCCTTTCACTACCTGCAGTTCTTGGCCAGTAGCTTTCAAAGATAAACTGACTCTTCTACAACTGTGAGCTACATCAAAGCTATTTTCCATTCAGTTGCTGGTGCAGTGTAGTGGGTCCCAGCAACATAAAAGCTGGTACCAAGAGTAGGGTTGGGGTTGTTACTGTACCTGACTCTATGGTTTAGAAGTTTTTAAAACTGATTTTTGGAAAGTGTTTGGAGATTTATGTCAAAAGAGTCCAAGAATGTTGTATGCAAAGTCTAATGACTCTGGTAGAAGCTCAGAAAATAAAAAAGGGGATAGAAATGTAGACAATTAAGGCCAACTTCATATGGTTTCAACTGAACATGGGTAATCTTCTAATCTTCTGGTGAACTAAAGGCAACTCTGGAAGAAAAAAAGTCTATTTTTCTCTCCATGTTCTGAGACTTTGTGGGAGAATGATGTTAAGGGCCAGTAACCACAGACAAAATTACAAGACAGCTCAGCATTCAGCTGGGTGCATTCAGTACATTTGGGGACGACAAATGTGTGTATGCTGAAGGGACAGGTACCATGGAAATGAAACTAAGCATTTTGTATAGTCACAAGAAAGATTTCTTGAAGATATGCCAAAAATAACCAAGACCCTGCATTCCAGGATCAAGGATACAAAAATATAAATTTGTATATGAGAAGAGTGTCCATGGACTGCCTGCTATGCAAAGATTGCTAAGTGAATTCATTCCTGGAATTTGTTCCACCATGCTCAGTCATCCAAGAACTCAAAGTACGATGTTACCACAGTTAAAATGGTTCTGACTACTGCCTGTTTTCATATCAGATCTTGCTGTCTTTGCTGTGATGCTGGTTTTGATTACACATGCAATTTTAAATTTTTGGTATCAGGGAGTCTTCCATTCAGATTTAAAAAAAAAAAAAAAGCCTGATAAACCAGACAAGCAGTCTCTGAGATAGCCGTGGATGAAGCTGCGCATCTGAAGCTGAAGTCACTGTGCAGATCCCAGGAGGTCAGAGATAGAAGGAAGAAGGAACAACAGTCGAAGAAGGTTCCAAGTGGTGTGGAGAGAAAGCCTAAGGGAGAGGACTTGTGCACTGAATCCTGCAAGGCCAGAGGGATGGAGACACCCAAGCTCTGTAATGCATTTCAACATCACGCAGGATGCTGCATAAAGTGGCACAGGGTTTAATTTTTTTCCCTGCAGGCTTTTGGTCTTGCTTTTGTCTGATTTTTCTCTACTCCTCTATTCCTGTAATTTGAAATGGAATTGTTTACCATGTGTAATTGTGTCTTCGAATTATATCACCATTTGTGATATTTACAAATGTTCATAGCTGAAAATTCACCTTGAGTTTCAGAAGAGATTAAACTTGAATTTTTAAAACTTTTTGGAACTGTTGAGACTTTGAGGAAGGCATTAATTTATTCTTGATTTTGTGCAAGATCATTGTGATACATTAGGCAGAATTATTAACTTTCTGTTGTGTTTATGTAAAAGTGAAACGGGGTTTAAGGAGTTGTCTTTCAACACCAAGTTGACAAGGGATGAAATATGAATGTTAAGCTTGCCTGTGTCAACTTGATTGACTAGAGAACCACGCAGAGGACTGGTGGAGCACACTTTGCATTGGTCTGGGTGGGACATGATGGTGTAAATTTGGGTACCATAAATGCTTCCTCACTCCTTCATCTCTGGTACTACTCATTTAATCTGTTTTTTGGTCACCATAAACTAAGCATTTTTGTTCTACCATACTTTTCTATCATGATTTTTCTATGTATGAAACTGCTGATCTTTTTCTGGAAACCCAGCAGCTGCAAGCTAAATTAAATTTCTCTTCTTTCTTTTGTGGATATAAGACATTGTGTCCCAGAAATGGGAAAACTGACTTATTTTTCTACTGATCTGGAATCTCCAATGTTTGATACTCTTGGTGTAGGCACTTAAAATATTTCTGAATGAATAGTTTCAAGTAAGTTTCATTGACTGAGAATGATTAGTTTGGTCCATTTATGTGGTTTTCTTCCAGAGATAAATCCCCAAAACCTGGAAGTTTTACACTTGTAAGTTTTAAGTAGCAGTCTTGATAATACATGAGATATTATTAATCTCAAACCAAACATCTTTACTGTACAGTGGGGAATGATAAAACATACCAAAAAGAAAAACCTCTTTAAATTTTAGTGGAATAGCATGCATTTTTAATGCATAGCTTTTGTTCATCCTTGAAAGCAGAAATACACCGTGTATTAGATTTCTGGAAACTGTAATTTGCACACTGCTATAATATGCAAGATTTTATGTAAAATAGCCTGCTAAAACTAATGGAATATCAATCTTAATGAGATGCACTGTGAGTCACCAAAATGATGAGAAACTTTTCAAAGAAATATTATATTTATGTGATCTATAATAGTCTCATAACAGTTAGAGGGTTTTACATTTTTCTATAAATATTGCACAAATTCTGTAATAAACTGAAACATTTTTAAAACAACTCAAGGATTTTTGTTCTTACAAATACTTGCAGAACATACTTATAAAGTGATATTTATTTCATTTTATTCAGAAAATGTAACACAATTTAAACAGAAAACAAAATGATTTACTATTGTTTGTTACAATTAAAATGAGAAATGAAGACATACAATCATATTCATAAAGCTAAATTATACAGTTTTATGTTAAGGATGTTCCGTAATTTAAAAAGTAATGATACATCCACTTGATAGAGTTTAAATTAACATGGGCCTTGGGAGTGAGAGCTAAAATAACAATTACAAGGTACCCAGTCCTTCAACTGCAAATGCTGAACAGTCTCTGAAATATCACTGAACTAATAGGTTTTATATTTCACATTCTGTACTTGAGCAATTTTCTCCAATTTCATTTACTATCCAGCTTCTTTTGCTGATGATCGTGATATCTTTCAGTAGAGCACACTTTCCTTGTGGACTAGTCTGAAGTCTAACTCGGAGTGTCAGAGCCTGCTAAGGCTGTGGTGCTTAGGATTCAGTCCTGTTCTTGCAGAAACAAACCCTGTGTAGGAGGTAAATGAGAGTGATCACACTGAACCTTAAATGAGCTCTCTCACGCTATTGTTTTCCCGCAGACTCCTCAAAGCACATCTTGTTATAATATTCCTGATGAAATATTCCAGCTTATTAGACAGCCAACTGCTACAGCTGTAATGTGGTGTCATTTAACTATATTAAACCCAAATGGCTAATAATGCTCAGCACTCTTCTTTGTCACAGCACTAACCTTTATTTCACGTTTTATGGTTTTCTCAATGGCAATGGCCTACGGAATTGATTTAGAATTTCTCTGATAACATACCAAGTTGAATGTCTCACTTGTACTCACTGAGATACACAGGATGAATAAATGTTGTTAGGATAGAGTCAATCTCTTATTTGATTCAAACTGAATATAACTTTATACATCAATATAATTTTTTCTAATTCTGGAATATTGTAGTCAAACCAATGCTGACATTATTTGAGTTTTTAAAATATTATTTTGTTTTCTAGGAATAAAATAATATTATTTCAAGTTGATTACTTTAATCAACATTTGTAGTACATTCAGTTATGTGTGAAATAGCTAGATCATAATAAAATGACAACATATGGAGAAAAAACACCTCTACTCGTAAAGGAAAATGATCATATAGTGAGCATTTCTCTTTTTAATACACGATAATTTATTGTGTGGCTGAATCTTCAAAATTGGGCACAGGAGGAGGGGCTAAGTAGAGCCCTGAGGGCCTACAGCCTTGCTTACACCTGTGTGTGCAGTCAGGTAGCCATGTGGTCTTTAGGGACACACCCTCTACCACAAGGCACATGATGTTAGGTCATCGAGTGAACACTGAACTTCTCTTAATTATGAGCACTGAGGATGCAGGACTATGCAAGTTGAGAGAAAAGTCGCAAGACTGAGAGCAAGAGATCAAGTGAGAGAATCAAGTCAGTAGCTAACCAGGAAAGTGAGCCCCAGAGTCAGTACGTGGTTTCCAAGAGATGTCGTCTTGAAGTGGGTGGGCTTTTCAATGGTATAACGGTGTTTTGAGTCACCCCACAGGCCTTAAATTGACCCCTCAGCCATGCTCCCTTAGGTAACACTTCATATGTTCTCCTATAGGTAAACCTTCCCTCGTGCTCCTTTCCTTCCCAACAGAATTCAGTAGTTAGTTCAAATTGATGTAATTCTTACTTTGGTCTGGTGATGTGCTCTGTCTGGGGTGGATAGGCCTTTGTGTGTGTCTCCTCAGGAAAAGTTTCGCACCACATGTTTCAAGATACATTGTGATTGTGCATGGTTAGAAGTAAAATGCATCATACGATTGCCACTGGTGTTAGATATTGCAGACTTATTAAAGCAAATAACAATGCTTCATAATATTTGATAAAGATGTGGAGGTATCATTTTAAACGCTTCTTATAGATGGCATAAGAATATTCACAAACTGCGAAAGCATATGCCAACCAAAAGACTTTGATAAAGTGTGGGAAACAGATGAAACAGGAAGCATCCATACTGAACTATAACATGCAAATTGTCTTGGGTGAACTTTGCAGTGTTTGCAAGATATGTGGCATGGATGCCTTCCTCTATCAGGTGGTGACAGTGATGCTGGTGGTGGGAGAATTGAGGGTTGGATATGAGAAGGTGAGATGGGTCACCTTCTGGATACTTTTAATTTCTTTCTATGTGTATGTGTTCCTGCATAATATTGGGGACTGAGCCCCTGATCTTCACACAGAGCATATTCCCTGATTTTTTTTTTTTTTTTTTTTTAGTTTTGATTTTGAGACAGGGTCTCCCTATATTGCCAAGTTGCCAAACCTGGGTTGAAAATTGAGATCTTCTTGCCTTAATTTCCCAGTTGCTCAAATTATAGTCCTGCATCTCACAGCAAAGCATTTTAAAAACTATTATTTACCAAGTTGATCTCGCTTAGTAGACTTAAGGAAATTACTAATCTCCACTCTGTAAAGTTCCAAGTTACTAATGTTTACTTCACACAGTTCTTAGAAAAGTACCATTTGCTATCACAATTATAGAACATTAAATGTAAACTGCATTACTGATTTCTAGAATATTTTTCCCAATTACATTTTACAACCAATATAACTATAGAAATGGCAGATATTTTCCAGTTCTTATGCTTACACTTAATTCAAATTGTTTTAAATCAAATATTTCTATAAATTAATTATCTTGAAATGGTTAAATCTTATTCAAACAGTGTCAGGTAGCTGTCACATTTTTTAACATTTTTTTTTTTTTTTTTATTCTCCGGGTAGAAAACACTTTTAGGAAAATTCCAATGAAGCCCACATAGGAGAGAGAAGAAGAGAAAGAGAGAGAGAGAGAGAGAGAGAGAGAGAGAGAGAAGGGGGAAGAGAGAGAAGAAGAAAGAGTTTTTGCAATTTAAATAACAAAGTGAATATAAATATTGAAATATTTTAATAAAGAGCAGAATCCCACAAATCATGAAGTGTACACCATTCCAAGTGAATCATTATTATTTCCACTTGCATAAAAACAGTCTTTATACTTATAAGATGATTTGACCAAATCAGCACCTAGGTTCAATAAAATCTATTTCAATCACGTGCTTCTCTTTGATCAAGATAAGGCTAAATAAAAGCCACTGCAAAATAAAATCGAAACAAAAATCAAATTAGAAGAAACTTAATTAATTATATTTAAATAATATATAGCACTTTAATTTAAAAATAAATCATGAAAATAAATAGTAAAAGTATTAGTAAAGTTGATCAGATGTGAGAGAACACTAAAAAGTGACAAAATTAAAATTAAATTAAAATTAGAATTCATCTTCAGGATACTAAGTTAGTTTATAACTAGGGATTGTAGCTTAATTTTTTTGTAAGATATTATGATACAGCTTGTCCCAGCATTTATAATTCACTTTTACAAAGTCTTGTTTTACATTTTTGAAAAATAATTCTTGAGTTAAATATGTCTATTACTTATTACTATATTTAAATTACTATTAAAATTGAATAAAGTCTGCTTAGACTTTCATCATGTAAAATTAATTAAAAATGGTCACTTTATTAAGACCTGCTATGTATGTTATTGCAATGTATATTCCAGTCCTCTTAAGCAAATATGAGATTATAAGGTGAAAAGAGAACTCGTGAATTAACTTGGACAATATAATCTCATTCTTATTACAGAATTATGGAGAAATTAAGATTCACCATTTAATTTTGAATTTGTTGAGAGAATAACTATATTTAATTTAGCTGTTATATATATGACTGACTTAAAGACATAAAACATATAAATAAGGATCAAAGTAATAACAGAAAATCTTTCCATATCTATATGTCTAAAATCATGTCGCTCAAAAAAATTTTTAATAAGAATATGGGTACATCAGTAATAAGCGAATCAACTGTGAAAATTTGTGACTTAATGGGATAATTTGCAGTCAAGGAAAATATGAGAGGTGATACACATTTTCCTGATTTATAAATGAAGTATTCTTGGAATGATAATTAAAAAGTTTGTTAATGATTTGTTTTTGCCAAATGCATATTTTGTGCTACTTCCATTTTGAAATTAAACAGAGTTACATACGATGAAAAGAAATCCTATCTAAATTATGGGTGATTTCATATGCAATTAGTAATTAGGCATCCTTTTCAGCATTTTATTTATTTCAATGTTCCCTTGTTGGCCTGTGGTGATTAATTTTTTTAAAGAACCATAAAAAAATTAATTTTTCTCTGTCTCTCATTACATCCTGGACCATATAATCATTAAAAAGTAACAAATATGTATTTTTGAGATGTTATTGTCTAGTATCCAAACAACAAATGATCAATGAAGTAAACATTAAGCATATAAAATGTGCTTTTTATCAAAAAAGATAATGGAGAAACTATGTTGAGAAAGAAAATTTCTTAAAGGTGCATGACTCTTGAATGTTATTTTTTTTTTCACATGTTACACAAAGTCAAAGATGAGCATCGCTGCTTTCAGTAGAAGTTACACCTGCTCACCAGCCATCATGATTTGAATGCTGAAAAAGATTTAAAAATTATATTTACACAAAGTTCCCTAAGACAATAGTATTAATTCAAAGAAGAGTGACAATGTATTAAGATGATTAATTATATAATTAATAACTTAGAGACTAGTCATCATCACCTTTACAATGTTTTTTCCTCAGAAATACAAGTATTACTGTTGTAAGATAACATAATTCACTGCCTGCTGTTAATAAAGAAACTACAAAACAAGTATTTGAACCAGAAAGCTTTCTATTGACCCAAACACATGAAATTAATCCCTCCGCTGAATAACATACTTACAGCTGACCAGAGTTCAGTGGTGTCAAAAGATGAGTAAAGGACTTCATATGAAGCAAATCTTATATTCAAAGGAATATAAGATTTATATGTAGATATATAAGACATTTATAGGATAGATTTTAAATAAAACTTTAATTATATGAAGTCCATATACCATTCTGAGAAACAGAGTCAGGTTGGTTGTGTAGTTCAGGGGTTATATGTGAGAGGTTGTGTATTTGACCCTAAATGGGAAGAAGGAGAAAATGAACAGTAATATTTTAATCTTCCTTGGCTAATCACGATATCTATATCAAGACTTATTTTATAACAGTATTTAAAACAAATGACACCCTTTACTGAATAATTCACCATTTATCGATACTCATACAGGGTAAAATTATAAACCAAACTTTAGTCAGTTTCTAGCTCAAATAGAAGGAACTATCTTTCCCCTACACTATGATTCAATATGTAATTGGTTGCACATAAAAATAATCAGGTCTACATTCAGTAAGTAAAATCAAGGATGCATTATTCCCCCTAATAATTCAGAACTGCGACCTACGGAGCAATTTTTAACTGTGAAAGAATGTAAAATCTATATGACTCCCTTTATTCTCATTTAAAGCAGTTCATAACATCTCTCTGTTACAATTTTTCACAAATACTTTAATTCAGTGTTTTCTCAATCGATATCTGAAGAGTTTAGTGTTCTAAGAGAAAGTTGAAAAGTAAAAAATATATATATACAGCGAAACTTTATTGTCCATATGAATTACATGACCAATTTCCCTTCTGAAGTAAATATAGCTACATGTGCTCTTCCATGCAGCTGCCAAACTGAACCATGACATGACCAATTTATTCTTTTCATCCGTCCCCATGATGGATCCACAAGCTCTGTCCTTCCAAGCTAGAGCTTTTTCACCGCTGAAATTAGATGCGTCAGGTAGCTCGTATAGGAGATGCCTGTTTGCTGACCTACTTAAATGACATATTTACCTCTGTAGAAACAAATGGTAATCCCTCTTCCTCACACAGAAACACACATCTTAACAAATCTGTCAGTTACTAGAACTGAAAGATTCTGGATTGTTCTTCCTGCTTAACTAGTAAAAACCATCAACCAAAGAAGTAAATCTCTTTTTTCAGACATTGGACACCTTGTCAATTCCAGTATTGTCAAGAATTAAGATGATAAATCACCTTTAAGAGTGCAAAAAAAAATGCAAAAGTTAAATTGAAAAGGCCAGAAACAGTTGCAGTTGGCATACATTTAAAAATGTAGTAGAGAATCTTGGTAGTAGTTTTATACTCTTTAATAATATATATCATGTACTATATTAAAAAGGAAATGTACTTTGAATGATCTAATTTTACTTAATTCAATCTCCTTCAGATAGCTAACAGCAACACTTTCTTTCTAATGTTGAATGCTTTCATTGACCTAAGCCATATGACTTTTAATAAGCGTTCCGTGGCTTATTCCTAAGTACTGAACATGAGACATAAATGTTAACTATCTGTAAAGTATTCCTTTACATTTCTTCAAAATGACTTGTTCATTTCCACTTAACTATGAAAGGATACAACCTGAATTTTTGTGCAGTCTTTGTGCTTTACAAAATATTTTAGAATATTTCCATTTTCATTTCCCACACTTCAATTATTTCCTATAAATTTAAATCATCCCAAAAACTATCATAGTAAAATTCTAGGGGTGTTCTTTATGTTAAACTAAAACACTAGTACCATGAACAATGCTCTAATGCTCCTAATGTTAATGGTGCACTATTCATCAGTATATAAGTAAATATGCTTATCATCAAAGAAATGTTAACTTCACCTGCTTTTAACTAATGCTTATTCTTGTTGAACTGAAGATAAATTTCCAGATCTCCACACTGAGCAATATCTGCAGACATTTATTGGTTTCTTTTTTTCTTTCCTTCCTTCCTTCCTTCCTTCCTTCCTTCCTTCCTTCCTTCCTTCTTTTCCTTTCTTTCTTTCTTTCTTTCTTTCTTTCTTTCTTTCTTTCTTTCTTTCTTTCTTTCTGAGACAGGGTCTTGCTAAGTCACTACATTCTCTAGGCTTATCTCAGACTTGTGATTTTCTGCCTCAACCTCTCTGTGCTGTAATTGCGGGCTTTTGCAACTGAGCCTGGCTATAATTTGATGTTATATAATGTCTTGATCACTAAATAACTGAATGTTTTTCTATTAAGTCATCTAGATGTGGAAGTAGTTTGGTGGTAAAATGCTAACCTAGCATGCTCAAGCCCTTGGGTTAATCACAGCAGCAATAAATTAATTAATTGATAATAAATAACATATTGTAATGATGTTTTAATGATAACTTTATATAATCTAAGTGTATGGTGACAGTAGAAATGCCAGCTGTTATGTTGGTTCATAACACTGAACAAAAATGTGCTTGATCCAGAAATGTTACAGAATGATTTGGGGATAATTTAGCTGTTACAAGATTTTCAGGGCCTCAGACTAATTTAGTGAATTATTTATCATACTACATGTTAATATCTTACTTCCTATGATATTACCAATTTCTTGACAGAGGTATTATATCCTACTTCTACATTTTTTATACTGTCAATATTCAGTAAGCACATCTTGGGTTTGTAGTGAAAAGATTATTGATACTCACCTGGTGTGAAAATTCCAGAAATTCTGAGAGAAGCATGGTAGACTTGGCACATTTAAAAATAGCTAGTTGGCCATATGTCTAATAATTTTGCCTTAAAACAACAAAACATACCAATTAGAATTATATATTTGAAGGTTTGAAACTCTTCTGGAATTCATAATAGAGAACTGTAAGTATTTCTGTATAGATATTAGCTTCTGTGTTCTGATAGTTGAAATAAACCTAATTATTTTGACTTCATCATGGCTGCTGCAAGCCGCTGTCCTACTCTCGCACCTCCTCCACGCCCTTTCTGCTGGGTACTCTGAATCTCTCATTCTGAGATCAGGACTCATCTAGTTTTTGACACTTGTCTCACATCGTTTTCCTGTAACTTCTTTGTCCCAACCCAATGTTTCTCATACTATGTGACAAAACATATTATTAATAATAATAGGCAAAAATATAAAATAAAATACAGTGGGAACCCCAGGAATAGTATTATTTACTCTTCAAGCACCTTTGATAAATACTTTAATGCTTTCATTAAATTTTAGGTTCCTGTCTATTATCTTTATTCATTGCCGACCTGCAGCAGGATGATTTTCATCGGTCAGCATTTGTAATTGATTTCAAAAAGTTCTATTTGCATACAAAATGGTTTTCCCTGTTTTATTTTATCTTTGTTGTTGTTCTTTAGTTGTTTCTGTTGGCTGTTTTTCCTGACCTTAACTTTTCATCCACTCTATTTCCATTGCAAAGTCTTTAAAAAATGGTTGTTCCCAGTATTAAAAGTTAAATTGAAACCCAATAAATTGTTCTAGCATGTATTTGAGCCAACATTGATCTATGGATGGGGCAGCTTCAAAACGGCAGCGGTTTCAGGAAATTTACTGAGGAAAAACAGGAGGAAGAGTTCATAGGGTCACATGGAAGTAATGCAAAGGCAGTATTTGATTGGTTATAGTTATGCAGCAGCTTTCTTGGTCCATACTACTGGAGGATCTGGTTAGGTAACATTAGGCAAGTTGGCAACATTTGATTGGTTAATCTTGTTTCATTTTTCTTTAATAAGTATAGTATAATATTTATAAGAAATAGCTCTAGGTACGTTTTACTTATATATTTGCAAATTAAGATTAGGATTGCCTATAAAGTCTAATTGACTTTGTTCAGAAAATATTCAGAACCCATTTCCATTTTAATTAAACACCATAAATAATGGATTCCCTAGAATCACAAACTCACACATCCAAGTTAATTCATTATCAGTTTACTCATCTTTTACTCAAAGTAGCCTCATAGAAACAATTTTTCTCCATTACAAAAAATAACATTGAATATAACCTTACATTTAAAAATATTTGGTTGCAACAAGCATGCCATCTTTTTATAATCCCTTTATTCAAAATATCTTTAACTGTCTTGCCCCATTCTCCTTCAGATATATCTATCTGGCAGTACAATCACACACACACACACACACACACAAACAAACAAATATTTTATGCATGTTTTCTTGATATATCAAGCATTCCTGGATAAAAATTCAAAATCCTGGAATGAAAGTGTTTAATAGATTGATGAATATCTAATTTATATGGCCACTGATCATACATGGTTTCCACATTATTTTTAATGTTCTTTTCATAGAAAATATTTTGAAATATAATGCCTGCTTACTTAATTCTGCTTTCTCACTATTTGTTTTCTTTTTAACATATTACAGCCTTGTGCTCTTTTCACGCATCCTGCTAAGCTCCAGATTTGTAAATCTAATGACCATATTGCCACACGCATTGTATTATCTTTGTATGCTTGAAGTATTTTTTGTAAAGCCTATTCTAAATATTATCCAATTTTAGAATCAGTTACAGTCTCTCTGTGTTCTAGATTTTTCTTACAATATTAAAAAATAATAGTCTAAAGCCCCTCCCCCCCCCCTTTTTTTTTTCTTGAGACAGGGTCTTGCTCTGTAGCCCAAGCTGGCCCTGAACTCACTATGGACACTAGATGAGGCTTGGACTCACGACAACCTTACTGCCTCAGCTTCCCGAGGACTGAGATTACAGATGTGTGCCACAGTGTCCAGTTCCGCCATATGCTTCTAAAATATCTAGTTAAGTTTCTTCAAACCTCTCTTTAATATTTTTCTCTTTGTTCTATTTTGCTCATCACTCATGACTCACATGCCATCTCTATTTGAAGTGATTCCATCCTAGTAAGTATGATCAAGCCCTCAAATTATATATTTTAATACTTAATATGTGTCACTGCATGGACATTTAGTGTTATACTTTAGATTGAAAATGGCCACCAGAAATCTCATGTGTTTGGAAGGTGATTATGTAACAAAGCAGTATAGAAATGAGGGGATTCACTCACTGATCAGTTCAATAGACTGGGTGCTGTTAAGAGATGTGACCTTCTCAGGACAGACAGACAGATCACAGTGGGTGTGATCCAGAAAGGTGTATTCCTCACTTGGGCTCCTTCCTTCTCTCTCTGTTTCATGGATGCCATGCACCGAAGTGCTCTGCTTTGCATTGCCATTCCGTCATACCAACTCTGCCTTGAGGCCCGCCAACCACAAATTGAATCTGTTGACCAGAAGAGTGATGTGTACATTTACAAAATGTCTGAAGTGTAACAAAAAAAAATAATAACTTCCGCTTTTTTGTACATGTTTACTGGTTTTCCCTCTTTTGCTAAACAGAAGTTAGCAAGCCCAATTATTTTCTACCTTTTAAAACCAAAGTAGTGAGTGTCTTTTAGTTAATTTCTTTTCATTATCTTTTCTATTTAAAAATCAATCTATAGATCCAACCTCAAGAAGATATCATAAAGCAATCTATTATCCCCTGTCTGCATTGACACCCCTGCAGCCAGGCTACCATATCATGTCTAGACATCTTTAATTGTCTAACTGAAATGGTCCACCTTTATCAATCTGGTATTGTAAGTTCATTTGCCACTAACCAGCGTAATGATGTTTGGAAAAGGTAGAGTAGCTCATGTTATTCTTCTGTAAATATTGCACAATACATTCCATTAAACTTAATATTAAAGCGATTTTTGTGTAGCTTTTAAGTCCCTCTGTAGTGTAACTCTTGTCTATCTCTAAAATTATTTTAGTTGGATGTTCCTTTTATTTGTTACGATTTATTTCAGAAGTGAACAATTTCATTCCATCTTCTGATGAGGATCATTTTCAATGGTTCTATGTTTTTCACAAATCTTTAAGTGCTGGTGATTCACGTCTGCAACCAATCTTTTCCAATATATTTAGTGAGGGCTTAAAATGTCTTTCTCCAAAGTAAGGTTTTACTTAAAGGCTTGAAGATGGCCTACATACAGATCAAAATGAAATGTTTGTTTATGAACATCATATGAGGTTTAGATTTCCTCGTCTTTTACAAGTCACCATGTGTTTAGATCTACCAGTGAGTGACGCTGATCAGTGGGCGATAAGCCTGCAACATTTAATAACATCAAATACTGATAATCTATGAACATTATAATGTGAGAAAAAAGACACACCATTACTTTTGACATGAGTCTCTTTCTAGCACTTATAAAATCTTTGAAAAACAACTTGTTAAATTGTAAGTTTTGGGTAAAAACCGTGTTTTTTTAGAGTTCCTGGAAATGGAAAGTAGTCTTGTCTTATCTTGATACGAAATACTGTTGATGTTTATTTTTAATCCGAACCATGTGCCTATACTGATAAATGTGGAGATTGCATGTAAATATTGAGATCTAAACACTTTGCAAACAAATTTATTAAAATAAATTAAGGACCTCCTCACTGAGCTCCATCCTAAAGCCTTCAGTATGTATGCATATCTATCTCTCTGTCTGTCTGTCAATCTATCGATCAATCTACATGTCTATCTATCATTTTAATTTTGTGACAGCATCTCTCTTTAAATAGTAAAAATGCTCTGAGGAAGCTCAAGTTCTTAATTGTCACGCATCAGCTCTGAGAGTACTGGGATTACAGGCATACACCAACATACAATGAGAAAAATAAATTGCCATCATTACCTACTCTTGACCCTCTCTCATTTATAGCAAAACAATTTGGGTTCAGTAGTGATTTTGTACAGGAGATGCACACTGTAACTTCGCCAGAAGCCTTTTACCATATCCCCGTGTTTATACTGAGATTCACTGTCATTGCCATTTATTACTGAGCTTGCCCTGTTGTTATCAATACTGAAAAGATAACGACGAAAACAAAAGAAACCCAAAGGACTAGTATGTATCACTAAAATTAGGACAGGACATTTTTCTTTCTCTAAGTGAAAAATATAATATGCATTCAGACAGTATCCCAGTGGGAAGAATACAATTAAGATTCCATTAATATGCAAACGAAGTGTATCTGGGTGAAAAGAATCCGGCTAGTGACAGCCAGCGTTCTACCTAAGTAATTTACCTAAATTGACTGGACCCAATAGACATTTGAGCCCTAATCTCTGTGGTGGTCCAAACGTGGGCAGTGCTTTCAGTTGCTAAAACTAAAGAGAGTCCGACTGAGTGCCCTTTCTATATGCTGATCCTTTGTCCAGACTGCACTATCTGTAGATTTTTCACGGGCTTACTTTACCTCATGCACCAAAATCTGCTTAAAGATCATCATCTCAGGGGTCTTCTCCAAACAGTTTCTCTAGTTAGATTTGCCCTTTTCATTTTATGGCCAAGGCACATTTTTATAATCTAAGTGGAACTTTTCTATACATTTAGTTTTATATTATTTATTTGCATCTTTGACATCTGTATTACTGCTAGACTATAAGATTTAAAAATAAAGAGGCTATTCCATGTTTATAAATTTAGTGCATAGAAAAGCATATGACTGCAATGCCTTCCAATATCTGATGAGTAAATAAAGTTTTCCTAAAGCATATCCAGATAGGGTAATATGACATGCTGATTCAATATTTGAAGTATTTGACATTGAAAAATGTTACTGATTTGGGGTAATATTGAGAAGTCTTGACCCCTGAAGATTTTTTTCTGTTTCATTAAGTTTATTAAACATAAAGAAAGAAAAACATCTTGTAAATCCAGTTTTTATTTATTCATTTATTTATTTATTTTTAGATCAAGTGTCAGGGTGTTGCTATTTTTTGGAATGAACACTGCTTATCTTCTCAGTGGTACATTTTATCTTTATAAATGCCTACTATTAGCTGTACCTTCATATTTTATCACCTGTGGTGAGCATTTGTAGCTTTTGTAGCTTTTTTTCCCTCAATTTCTTTGTTATTTAGATTATCATCATTGACTTCAGGCTATCTACATGAAGTTACTAAATGACGAAAGTGATTGTCTCAGCTCTAATGAGCTTAGGTATTGTGCTATAAAGCATGTTAGTCTTATAATATCATCAACTAAGTGTCCATGCTTGTCAAGTTAGAAAATTAATAAGCCCACTAATTTTATTTGAAATTTGAACTTTGTTATATTATTTGAATTTTTATATGAATGTATATATATATATAATCAAATGTTCATCTTTTCTTATGGTAACACAATCACATTTTAATATTAAAAACTAAAATAAATATGATGATGAGAAGATGCATGCTGTATACTGTAATGTTGATATATATTAGAAAATGAGAATGTATATATATTGAATCTTTTGATGCATGTATGTCCCTTAATGTTTCTATGCTATTATTACTCTCTAAGGAGCAATACCCTGAGGAGGAAATTTACCTTGATGTTCCATATATAAGTTTGGATTTCTCCTTTGTTTTATTACTTTCTAAGACAATGTAAGGCTTACGAGAGTTCCTGTGAAATTTTGGATGCCCATATTTTTAGTAAAATTCTTCCTCATACTATTCATTGACATTTCTTTCTAATGTCTTAGTTTCTTTCTTGTTGGTGGGACACAATGCTCGACCTGTACAACTTCAGGAAGGAAGGGCTTATTTCAAAAGAAAAGCTTCAAAGGGATTCAGTCCATTTATATGAGGCTGGCAGCAATGGGAGGGCATGGCCGAAGGTGTAGCTGGAGAAAAAATGCTCATCCCGTAGTGACCAGGAGACAAGGAGAAAGAAAGGTGGAGATCATTATGAAAGTATCCCCTTCCAGGTCATGCCCCAGGAATCTGTCCTTTCCAGACCATAAACCAGTGATTCATCCTTTTTGACCAAGTCTTATCACTTAGCAGTACAGAATATCAATGAATTCATTCACCAATACAATTAACTTCCCATAATTCAATCACTGTCTATGTACAAGCGTTGGGGGAACGCTCCCTACCTAACATATTTCTAGTCCCCAAAAGACTCATGTCCATGAAAATGAATTTATTTAGTCTATCTATGAAAGTTTCCAAAGCCTTAATGATTCCATTAACTGCTAAAATGTTCAAGTCTAAAGTCTTCTCTGAGGGTAAAGACAAACTCTTTGCTGTGAATCCCTGTGAAAAATCAATTAAAAGTTAAATACTTTTAGCATAAAATACCACGGGGTAATCTTTACCATTTCAAAAAGAAGGACTATTATAGAAAAAATACAGAACAAAGCAAGACTGAGACCCAGCAGGACAAACCCAGAATCTTGTAGCTCAGATAAGGCCTCTAGCTCCCTGTCCAGAACCCAGGGCAAGCTATGGTGAGATAGCTGCTGCGAAGGTCTCTGGGTAGTGCCCCTACACGGGTGGTACAAATGTCATGACCATTAACCGTACTCCTGATCTGACCCCACATGCTGCTTGTGGTTTTTCTCAGCATGCAATCCATGTTCTTACTATCTATCCAAAAACATTACTTTTTCCTTAAAGAGAAAATGATAGTTTACTCTGAAGCCAAATATGAATGATCTAGGCCCAGCAACATGAAATTACATTTCCCCAAGTAGCAAATTCTAATGAGTGGTAGTTACATAGAGTATTTATATTTACAGAGGAAAAGAATATCACAAATCAAAGTACCTTTTCAAAACATTGGTGTAAGCATCAGTTATGTGGGTTACCCTCAAATGGGGAGATTTCTGCTAAAGTCCTAAAAGCATTCTTAGTTCCTAGGTTGGTAGGAAGTTAGAGCTTCTGCTTTTATATCTCAAAAGAGTTACTTAGTAATTATGACAATGTTACATATCAAAGGACTTATCATAGGATGTTAAGTTAGATATAGATGACAATAGAGAGAAAGGAAGTAGGCTATAAAAAGGGCCAAGATATTCTATAATATTCTGGCTATACAAAATATCTGTCTTTGGGCAGGTTTTCTGGAATCCAACTACTACTTCATGTATCACTGCTGTTTTTAAATTCTTAACGTCTCCACTGCATATTTGGCTTCAGTCTTCCAGACTCACTCCGGTTCTCTCAGGGACATACCTCCCGTCTTCCAAGACCCTCTTCTGAAATCTGAGTGGAAGTCTCTATGGCCACACATCTTTCGCATTCTGCGTTCCCATAAAACCAACACCATGTGCATAAAGCCAAGGTCTGTCAAATAATTGAGCACCAGTATGAGTTCCGGGGACGATAGCAGCAGAGGTTTCAGAGTTCTCCTGTGGCTGAACTTTGCATGGATAAACTCCTTTCTATAACCCTCCGGAATACTCCAGGACCGTCCTCTCAGAGCAGACCCTTTTGCTTTTGCATCTTTGAACTGGGAAAGGGGAAAGTGACTTTCTGTTTTCTTAATGCCTCAAGGCATCTTTCTTACTGCCTTGATGCAAGGCATTTTACTTCCTCTTAAGGGCGACCTTTCACCAACCTTGCTGTCTTTTGCTCTTTTGATGCAACATTTACAGGTCTTTTTATCGGAAAAGAAAAAAAAAAGAAAAAAGAAAAAAGAACTTTGTACATCTTTTTGCTCTGTTATCTTTTCTTGAATTTCAGTTTAAGGCTCATTGAAAAAGTCACAAGCAAGGTCCACATGAGAGCCTGGACATTGGCCCGCCTTGAAATTTTCTCTGCTGGACCAGTTAGCCTTTAAGTTTTAGGAATAATCTCAGCATATGGGTAAAATATAGAAATGCTTTTTGCCAAGGTGTAAAATGTACATTTTACAGAGCAATTGCCAGGATTCCTTCTCACGTGAAACTTCTTGAGCATGGCGTGTCCAATCTGCACTTCTATGAGCACTTTGGCCTTCTGAGCTATGACCAGAATCTTCCAGTAAGTTGAGTTTTCAACATCCAAGGCTTCTTTTGGTGTTTTTTTTTTTTTTTCAGCTTTCCAAACTCCTCCTACAATTTCAAACAATTCTAAACCACATGTTTAGGTAATATCAAAGTCACAACCAATTGCTCGAATGGCAATTTCTGTGTTAGGCATTTTCCCGTTGCTGACATGCCATACCTGACACTCACAACTTAAGGGATGAAAGGTTTATTTGATTTCAGTTTCAGAAGTTCCTTCCTCGTCCATTTACAGTGGCTGACCACTTGTGGAAGGGCACAGTTATAGGACCTAAAAGGAGAAAGCAGTTCATTGCATTGTGGCCGGGAATGAGAGAGAAAGAAGTGTGACACTAGTGAGGGAGAAACACCCTTCCATGTCATGCCCAAGTGATCCAACCTGCCTGACCAGGCCTTGTTTTTCAAGCGCCCAGGCAGTCAATGGATTCATCTTTTGATACAATTAACTCCTTGAACCAATCATTTTCCAAAGGCACAAAACCATTGCGGAACATTCTGAACCCAAGCCAAAATATTAAAACAACATTTTGTGACAGAGAGGCTAAGGAGAAAACAGGTATAGCTCTTGATGTTCCAGCTGGTCCAAGTGCCATGGAATTTCATCATCATTTTCCGTTCTAATTGATGTTTTGTTCCCCTCTTGCTTAATTATTACCTCTGCTGGTTTAGGAGACTCATCTGGTGGGTGATAGTGAGATCTTTCACTGTGACACTTAAATATCTCTCCATTATCTTTTATCATCCGTGCCTCATTTGTTTTCAAGATGGGTCAAGAATCACCCGGTGATGACTTGAGTGCCAAACATGTTCTTTCTTGCTTACATTAAATGATGGCAGCTCCAGATAGGCTAAGTGACTCGGTCTCCTACCTTTTGATGATTCATTCTATTTGCTATTGGTCTTTTGATATTAGAAGTATTGAGTGGCAACTACAGATTATAGTCTAATGAGACATTGTACTTCTAGGATCCATGAGCACTAAACGTAGTTAAGCCAAAGTTGAAAAGAAAGGGAGAAAATGTGTATTTTTAGGTCAGAGGAGAGCTCTTAGAAGCAAACAAAAAAGAAAAAAAAAGAAAGAAAGAAAGAAAGAAAGAAAGAAAGAAAGAAAGAAAGAAAGAAAGAAAGGAAGGAAGGAAGGAAGAACAACAACAAACTAGATCACTCACTCTAAGGACTCAGGCTAGCATTGATCTTCTCAGGTTAGTAATACTTCTCAAACTGACCCTATTAGTTTCTTCTCCATGAATTTAGAGTTGACTTCCTATCTTTTGAAGGGTACTTATGAGACACAACACCGCCAGAAGTGATTCCCCACTGGTTGAAGCTGAGAAGCACAGATCAATTTGCAAAAATAAAGAAATGCAGATGGCATCAGGAAGCGGACAAGACACATAATACAAATATCCGGTGCCTCCTAAATTTCAATTTCTTGTCCAGTTATTTCTTGAGGCCAACCCTGATGAGAATTCTGTGGCCATGGGTTTCATCACTTCCACTCTTTACGTGAATTTCCCCTGTGCTTACCGAGACTTAAGCGATGCTTGGTGGCAAAATGTAAAAGCTTTCGGTAGCAAACTACCCTTTCACTTTTAAGTAATTGTGAAATAAAACTTAACATCCAAGAGGCTTTGACAAATGCAGATGGACATTGGAGATGGCATTTGATATGACTGGTAAGCTCTAGTTAATGTGCACTTTACCGATAGCTCACCTGTTCCTAATGTGGTACCCTACAGAAGGAGAAACCATACGTGAGTGAAAACAAAAGTTTCACTTAGAAATATAATATTAATCCAAGAAAAAGAATATGCTTTTACTTGTCTCTATCTTTACTTGTGACTCTATCTGGCTATTTTGAAACAGTGGGAAAATAAACAGCAATAAAATAAAATGATTTCATTAAGATTTTTAAAAAATTGCCTTGGGAACAAGAGTGTTTGAGACAGCCTACACTGGCCCACATTTTTCTTTGAGTAATACTGCATTTGTTAAGAATCTATTATTTAGATAAAGCCTTATCATTGCCTCCTATTTTGGAAGGTGTTCCCCTGTATTTATAACAACTTGATACACTCAGAATCCCAGGTTAAAGTGTAGGTGGAAACATTGCCGTAAAGCATAAAGCCATTATTAACACTTTTAGTTTTCTGCTTCCCTTTAAATATATGATTTCATTAGTATATAATTTATTTGAATAATGTTTTAAGTAGAAAAGACTTAGTAATAATATCATAGTTTTACCCGGGAGCCTGCACAGAAACAAAGTGGCACATATTTGTTCCTGCATTACTCGGCAGTATGATGGATGACAGCAATTACTGGAAAGAACAATATTAGTTTTACACTTATTGTTATTAACTTAAAGTGCTAAGAATAAAATCCCATATTTCACTAGATACTCCAATCACCGCCAAAATACGTGACAGAAGAACATTTTATAATCCCTGTATTTTACACTGGCTGCACAACTAGAAGCTGGCAGAGTCAAATCATTTATATCTCCTTATTTCCAGCTTGCAGAAGCCATTGAGAATATGGAGTTAGTGATGGATATTTTTGTGGCAGATATTGTTTTATTTTCTCCCACTTTATTAAGTTTACCATGCGTTGGTTCCGCTGCAGTTTATTACAGTTTCACGAAGAGATTAGCAGTACAATATGAAGACATACAACTTGCAACTTGCTTACCCTTGTTTCCCACTGACAAAAAATTACTTATTCATAAATTATGACTATCATAAATAGAGAATATATATGGGATCAGTAAATATTTAGGGAGATAAATCTGAGTAAAGCATTTTTCTAAATGGCATAAGTTTAGACAAGCTGTTTCACAATTTTTATTACTTGCTGTGGTCTGAGTGTGTTAATCCAGCAAACCAGTATATTTTAATCCTATTCCCCCTCAGTGTTAGTATACGAAAGTGGGGCCTTTGGAAAGTGACCACTTCAAGAAGGTAAGACCCTCATGGATGGAAAGCATGCCATCATAAGCCACAGGGTTCTTTTGCCCCATAAAACACATGAGATTACAGTGAAGAGCATCGTCTGTGGTGTTTGAATCATGAAATTCTCAGTATGCAGAAATCTAGAAGTTTTTTTTTTCTGTTGCTTACATAGTACATTACCACTGTTTTATTTTTCTTTAACTGAATTAAGTCAGCATATAAAATTGTGCAATCATAAAGTTCAGATAAAAGCAATTAATAAAGCATAAACGTGTGCTCTATTTTATTTTAAAAGTACTTTATTGAATTTTATAGAAACGTGGGCTTTCTAATAGTTCAGAGCATTAATTCTGGAGTGGACTTCCTCAGTTGAGGACCCAGTCTACAAATGATGTTGCTCTGGAAAATTTATTTAAATTCCTTTCATATTACTTTCTTAATCTATAAAATTTGAAAAACAAGTTTACAAACTTAGGAAATTTTAAGGAGCATATAAGGTAGTGTATATGAAACTATCTAGCATTCGTTTATGCAGTTTAAATGTCTATAATTTTGATTCATTTGTAAAGTCTTTATATCAGAAGAAACCATTTCTCACTCATTTTCAGTACATACAAGCATCAATCCATTATTAAAATATCTGTAGTGAAGGTTTTCAAATGAATTGAAACCATTTTTAGTTGTACTCCTCAGAAAATCAGCAGGAGTAAAAGATCAGCTGATAAATAAATGCAGAATAATTATGTTTAAAAAGTGGATCATGTAATAGGCTACATATTATCTCACAGAACTTTTTAGATGAGTTATTAAAAAGCTTTATACATGGTTTTGTGGAAAAACCTGTATTTTTTTCATTCTACTAGAGGATATTCCTCAAAAAATACACTTTATTTCCCAACACAAAATACCTTCTAGCTCTCTTTTTTCCCATATATACAATGAAAAGTAAAGTACTTTACAATTTCCCAATAGAACTGTAAAAGTAGTGTGGACCACTGAGTTATAGGTGCACTGTTACTCTAGCTAAGAAGTGAGTCTTGAAATCAAAGGGCTTTTTCCCATTTCTTCACCTAGAATGAGAATAGTTGGAATGGAGATAGCCACCTTGCAACAAGGACAATACAAGTTTAAAGATGGAGCCTTATTGCATGATGTGCTCTTAAATGGGTACACAAGAGCTGGACTGCCAATCTTCAAGTTCCCTACTAATTAAGAAAGATAAATTGAGCCTTTATATATACTCCTGTTTGTGAGGGATTGAATTGTAATCTTAACTTTTGGACTTAGATAACTAGTTGTCCTCCTAAAGTTTTTCTATGTATTTTTAAATCATTAATACCCTTGATGAAACTTAATAACCATTTTAGATAAGCTTTTGGTTCTCTTGAAAAACAAATTAAAATAGAATAATAAGGCACCTGGCTGTTTTTAATTTTCACCAGCTTTAAATATTTATTGTATGCCTACTGAATGGAAAAAGAATTGGAATGGTGTTTGAAGTTTAATGCCTTCTGAACATTTCACATATGATTCGTCATCATCACAGTCTATCTCTGAATTTGATTGAGAAAATAGAATATTATTTTTTCACTGTAATGTCACTCATGAGTCATCTCTGCAACTAAGTTATAGCCCACATAGGGTCTGTTAATTTTGTTTTTGGTTTTCTCCACAGAATTTAGTACAGAATTTCAAATCTACATACTCAGTAAACTATTAATAAATGACTACATCAATGAATATGCTTAATTTATCAATATTTTATCAATATAAAATTAATAAAATTCTCACAATGTAGGCTTGTGATAGATACATCCTAAGCTGTTAAGACTTAGCATTATACCCTCATGGCCTAATCAAGATATGGTACCATCAAATAAAACCAATGGTGATATTGAATATCCACATGGAAAACTCTGCTTTGCATTTTTGTTAGATTGGAATATTAGGATGATAGAAATAAGTCAAGTGATCATTTCTATTTTTCCCCATTTTATTGATATGTACAAGCACAAAATTTAAGGTTTACAATGAAGTTGAGTCTTTTGTGCACATATGTATCTTGTCAAGGTGACAAGGACTTTCCCACTCTCCTTTTGTTCCTCCCTCCACCCACTTCTCCCTCCCTCCCTGCCCTACTCACTTTGCTTTTCATTTTAAGTTCCATGAGATAGTTGTGATCTGGGTTTCTCATATCATAGAGACCATTCAATGTTTCACTTTCTGCTTCTGACTCACTTCACTAAGCATGATGTCTTTTATATATCAGTCAGCTAGCATCAGGATATCTAAGTAGAGATCTTCAACAAAAGAGTTAGTATTCTATTTGCAATTTAATCACACATATTCATGATTCTATTACAGTGAAGACTTATAGCTAATGTAGTTATATTCTTTGAATTATTTTAAAAGAGATGTAGGAGCAGGTGTGTAACTTAGGGCAGAGTACTTTTCTAACATACTTCAAGTTCTGGGTTCAATCTCCACCATTTCAAGAAAAAAATTAAAAATAAAGGCGGATTTAGTCATAAAGTATAGTTCATATAAATTATTTATAAGCATATGTGAAATTCAAGAATCTATGACTTCACTTAAAACTTAGAAATCAATGGTTCAAATAAATGGTTTATCAAGATAGATTTGTGTCATCATTTTACTCAGAAGCAGTTTCTGGTTTTGTAACAATTGAAATGTGCACAATTTGGTGGACATAGATGTGTTAAACAAAAGAACTTTATTTCATACCAAGTTTTCACAAAATTATATGGTTTCTCCCAACACATTAGCTTCAAGCAAACTCTCTCTCTCTCTCTCTTTTGAGACAGGCTCTCGCTCTGTGGTCCAGGTTGGTCCTGAATTCACTTTAGAGCCCAGGCTGACCTTGGACTCAAGGCAATCCTCCTGTCTCAACCTCCCGAGTGCTGGGATTACAGGCCTGTGCCACCACGCCCAGCTAATGTGCTGCTGGGGAATCGAACTCGGGAACTTAGTGCTTGACTTAGCGCTTGCTCAAGCGCTTTAACCGCTGAGCCATTCCTCCACCCCTGCGGCAAACTCTCTTGAAGTTTATCCCTAACCTACAAATTGCCCTCCTGCTCCTGTGCTTCTGGTGAGCCATTTCTTAAGACAATTAAGTTGTCCACACAATTTTATATAGATTGAGGAAAAGAAAATTGAAACTCAAAATACAAACGATGAACCTGTAAAAAAAATGCCGCTATATTAGCTGGGAATTCATTTACTGTGCACAATGTTAAATGGTTTCTCTATGTTATTTGTATAAACCACCTCTAGTGTAATGTTTTTAGAATCAAAAGGAGAAAATAGAGCTTGAGAAACATGAAATACAAATGTCATAGCCAATTTTGACTTTTCTGTAACTGACATGAAATCTGCACAAAATGTTTTCTATATGTATTAAATATTCATATTTAAAATATCCACTAAAGTTCCATTTTCTATTCTCTAAAACAGTTTTAAAACATGCAATTTTTCCTACAGTCATTAATTTCATTAACTTTGAAAAAATTACATTTTCTGAGGATCAGAAAAAAATTCTCACTGCTGAGTTGAGTTTACTTGATAGAAAATGAAAGTACTCATCAAAATGCTAGGACATTCCCTTATTTAGTTTTGTCTTTTATAGTAGTTTCATTTAAAATAAAAAGTAAATTTCTCATTCAGCTTGTTTCATCCCAAAATATGTTTCTTGTATTTTTAGCAGGTGTCATCAGTTAAACTTGTCAGCTCACCCACTGGTGTCCCTTATCTCTGTCTCATGATGCATTACGCTACCAATCTATGTCACAGGGTGCTTAGTGAACTCAGACAGGACTAGGTCCTATTTTATTTTGAATTGTTCCTGTGTTGTTAACCTAATATATTATCATTAAGAGTTTCAAAATGGAAGTGAAACAATAACAATGGAGTTAGTTTTTTCAGGGCATCTTTTATCTTATATTTTGCACATAATCCCTGAAGAATACACTTCAGAATCGTAATAGAATGTGACTGTGGCTATTTTAAGTTAATTGCTAATTAATTTCATGAGATACAGATAGATTTCTCTTAACATTGTTTACTATGAAAATTTTACAATTTACAAACTGCTAGTAGCCGCCAATTTTCAACGAAAGATTCTACCACCTTCTTATTCTTCTGAGACCTAATTCTACATTCTATGTAAAACTGAACAATACCAAAGTTATTCTAGTTAAAAATAACAATATTCACAATAAAATATGTTTCCTATTTTTCTTATGCAAATGTTGATTACTTCTTATGTTTTATTTTTAATAGCAATCGAATAAACAAAATGTATTTTTTTACTGACTGGATCCTACTTTATAAGGAATCTGTCTTTATATAAAACTGAATACACACAAGTATAATAAGGTGAAGATGAGATTTTTTAACATAAAAGTCTGTGAATATATTTCTTTTTGGATTAGAATCTTTACAGCTATTTATTAAGACCATTCATTTTTAAAGTCTTTCAAATTAATTCACAGAGCAGCTCTCACAACATTCAGATACAATCAATATGAAACTCACAATAACGAAGACTTGGGGCAACCCACTCAAGACCCCCTCCTAGAGAGTGAAGGCTTCACTCTTCTGTTGTTTCCAAATAAAGACCTATGTTACCCATTCTAAAGAGAATAAAACAAAAAGCCTCATAACACTGTTATTTTTATAACAAATTTTGTCTTAAAATACTTTAATAATAGAGAACGGTGAAAACTGTTTGTCAGTAATTAACTTTTTGATTTTCTGTCTTGGTCTTATTTGATTAATTTAGAATTTGCCTAAATTTTTAATGAGAGTTTTTGTGTGTTTTTTCCACTTGCTATTAGGATTCATATATATTTACTACATATAAGTTGTCTTACATTATCATTTAAAATATAAAGTAAAAATGAGTGTAATGAATGAAAAGAACTTAAATGTAGCTAGTTTTCATAATTATAGTTCAAATACTTATTAAATACATTTAAGTATTTAATAGAATATTTTTCTCAATTTGTGACATAAAGAAACAGAAATTATATAACATGGTTGGATACATATTTACAAAAAATGAAATATACTTACATAATGGCCCAACATAAAATGACCATCCTATTATCAAATCCTAACGATCCACTACTTCTTTAGAGTGTGTCTATCAAGATATAATTTTCTACATAAGTTAAGGATAAATAGATGTATATTGACATCAATGTCTATCATTTTTTAATGGTAAAATTTTTAAGTAGACAAAAATAACACCACACAAAAGCTTAAATGATTTTCTATAAAACTTAACCATGGTCTTTTTAAGTATGAAGTTTATTATCATCAATGATAGTAATTCACAATTTTGTCTGTTAGATATCATTACATTATCTATTTTATAATATATAAGCACCTAAAATATATAACCCAAAATTGTGTAACATTTATTGCAAGTTGCCTCATTGCATGATGCGCATAGATGAGAAATTCAAACTTTTTCTTGAAAGACCACATTTTGTCACCAACGATTCAGTGTAGCCCTTGGATTATATAAATAGTTGAAAGAGTATTTGAATGTGCCACTCGTATTGTTTTTAGGGAACTTCTTACTAAGATATTAATCTACATTCGACAATTGAGCTAAGAAAGTCTTATCATTATGAACTAAAAACTTGTCAAATACTGAACATTATTTTACTAAACTTAAAATTTAAAGAAAGATTATGAAATAGTTTATCCATTTCTTGTCCTGAAGAAATTCCTCTTCCACTGTCGTCAGTAGATGGCAGACTTGTATCATTTATGATCTGTATTTGATGCAATCTACTTAGTTGGTGGTAACATGAGTACACGCTGATACTCTGGTTGTTCTGTGTGAAACAGAATATCAAAACAATTTGTAATATTTTTCTACAATCAAATAAAGTTATTTTCTAAGTGAACTTAAGAGCTACATAATTTGAAGTTACATATGCTATTGTTCTAATGATTATTTTTAAAGTCAACTAATAATCACTACTAGAGAAATGTTAACAATTTTGTTAAAAATCAGCAGAGACTTGGAAAACCCAGAACACAGACATTCTTTGGAATCATATGAAGTGATAGCTGGAGCCGGGGGAAGGGACAGGGAGGGCGTGGGAGGATAGAAGATGGGAAGGGATTGTGAAGTCAGTGTGATACATAGATGTACAAAACACCCAAATTTATTGTAAATACTCTGTATTACATTTTTATATTAATAAAAATAGTGGAGAAAAAATCAGTAGAGTCTTACTGCACTTCTATGTGTCGAAAAATAACACTTCAGTCTTTCAGAATAGTGAAGTCAAAAATTAACTCATGTGAGCATATATATAATTTAAATTTAACATAAAATGAAGAAAAAATAAGTCATTTGAAAATAGATTTTTTTTTTGAGAGGTCTGTATGAACTCTGCATGTTGTACCTGTTCATTTTTTCTCTCTGACAGTCCAAATGAACTGGACTGGACTGAGGAGAAATAAAATCAGACATAATTGTCACAGAATAATAATATAATTTAGTGTTGTGGCATATCCTTTATTGGCATCAAAGAGTACTCTATGTGTTCTGCATCAGTATATGTGGAAGACAGCAAATCACCTCTGCTAAGACTATGGGGCCTCCACACTAAATCTTATTTAAAATAAAATTAGTTCTCAATCTTTTTTTATTCCATTGGTTATGATAGTATGTAGAAAGATAAATTGAATCATAGCATGATGCACTAAATGTAAATCACGATTATTATAGAATATCTATTTTCAATATTAAATAAAACCTGATTAACAAGAAAGCTCAATTGATGCCTGAAACATCATCCATGGCCAAACAAATTTACAGTGTACAGCTTTGCTACCTCTAATACATCCGCGTGTGCGCGTGTCTGTGTGTTTGTGTGTGTGTGTGTGTGTGTGTGTGTGTGTGTGTGTGTGTGTGAGTTTGTGTGATTATTCTAGGTTGAGTTTGTGGCTAAAACAAAGTTATTAAGCATGTTGGGGAAGTTTCCTATGTGTATATCCTACATGTAAATTAAAGAATGACATACATGCACCATTCACTCATTTACACCTGGAAAATGCCCCCTCCCCCTTTTCTTTTTCACCTATGTTGCTTGAGAGGGACTACTATTGCTATGAGGAAAATTCTACCTCCTTGTTGCAAATTTAGCTTGCAATTATTGGCAAAGTAAAGCAAAATAAATTTTCTTATCTTTGTTAGATTATTTTCATGACTGCTTTTGTTTTTGGTTTGTTTGTTTTTTGAGTTCTCATAAAATCTAAACTCCTGGCTGTTAAAGTCTCCATGTACTCTAACAGACAGGACTCAGAATACAACTCTGGTGTAATACTTAATTTTGTCCTGTATTCACACAGGCATATCTTGATGATCACCATTATTCTTTTGGTGAGTGTCTGCCTTTTAATTTCATGCTCATTTCTTCGGATGCTAGAAACGTCAATCTTCCTCTTTTCCACTGAAAAATCTCTGTAGATTTTTGTTTCCCACTTACAGTCTAAAATAGCTCTTTTGTGCCCAGTTTGTTTACTCTTCAGCAAATGCCACCAACTTTCTCTGTTTCCAGAAAGATGGTCTAGAAGTATGTTCTTGCTATTAAAATGTGTTCCACGGACAAAGAGTTTTGAAAGTAGCTGGAAGCCTAATAGAAATGCAGAGTCTGAGGTCTCATCCCAGATGTAAACAGCATCATGCATTTCCAGAATATACACAGGACAATCATATTAAACATTGAGTAGCATCATCATTTTCTACCATTTTCCAAAGTGAAAACAAAGGAAAAAAAGAAAAACTTAGCCCACTTAGATTTCTTAAAGTATGCTAATGTCAGGCTCCAGCAGGGCAGTGGAAAATAGTTTACTTTCATCTGAGTCGTACACATGAAATCATCAACGATTCTGAAAGACTAGTAGTCAACATCGGCCATATTTTCAAAATGCCTGCTTCCTAGGCAAATAAAGCCTGTGTGTGATTCAATAAGCTTTGAAAATAACGTCATTGACCTTGAGGTGACATTCCTTGCTTATAAGAAAATAGTAGGGTGTTCAGGTGTCACAGTTTGTGCTAGACTTAAAGATTATTAAATCCTTCAGAATATAATCGCGAGACAGAGAACTTCAGCTTAGAGGGAGGTAGAACATGTATTCAGCATATACAAGTCTCAAAAGTCAAGTCCCTGTTTCACAAAAGTAATCACATAAATATGACATATAATAATGTAAAGTGTAATATGAACTGTGTCTGTGCCTGTGTGTGTGTGTGTGTGTGTGTGTGTGTGTGTGTGTGTGTGTGTGTGTGTTTAGCTTTCAGTTGACATTTTCTTCTTTTTGCCCAACAAAATATAAGCAGTTGACACTCTGGACTGAAATTTTCCTGTTCTTTGTGCAAATTTTGTAACAATCTGGCAGATTGCTACAGACAATGTGTAATTAATGGTGTAAATGGTTTGTAAGGGAACATTATATCAGAAAGTACAAGCAAGTAAATGAACTCACACAGTTCAATTCTATGCTTCAATTTCAAATAAAATATGCAAATCTTTACTCTCCAAAACCCTGTAAAATGACTTTCTGAACTCTATTATCCTAGGTTTAATACAGCGATTAGACTAGGCTTTTACATGTTGTCAGTAACCATACTATTTTGCAGTATCTAATTGTTATTTTATTTCCATTTTGATTATTTTATTCACTGTGTTATTGTCTTAGCTTTGGCCTCAGACACATTCTTTCATATTAAAACTGCATCTGATTAGTTTTCAACTCTCTCAGACACCCATAATGGTGTGATTTAAACCAGTGTATCCGTCTATGTTATGGCCTATTTCTTTGTTTTAATTCAAGTGTCGTAATTGCTGATTATTTGATGACTGTTATTACCAAATATTTCACATTGTGAGTTGCTATTATTCAATGGAACTTAAGTCAGCAAACATGCATTTTGAAAAGAAAAGAAAATATAAAGTTATAATATTTTGTAATTTTTAGACTGGGAGAGCTTCGGATGTATAGAGACATTAAAAAAAAAACATACTGATAATGAATCAAGGACTCCATTCTAGTAGGATCTTTGACACTGTAATGGTCCCAGAGTGATTTTGAATGAGATAAGCCTGAAACCATTGGTCAGTTTCAATCTTTTTTTTTTTCAACAGTGAAATAAACCAAGGCTATTTCTAGTCCCCATTTCTTTTACTGGGATAATCAAAATGAATTTAATGAAGCCCTGTCAACCAAATATCGCATTATGCATAGAAACATGCATCTCGAAGGTTGTATCAAATGGGAAGTTAAATCTGGGAAGCCAAGAGAATCAGAGGTCATGGCTTGATGGAAAATCACCATGGAAACAGCTTTCATGGCCAATTTGTGGGGAGATGTCAAAAGGCAGTAACCTGTGACTTCTTTTTTTCCAAATCCGTGTCTGTGAAGGTTACAGGTTCTATATCTGCTTTCATGATGACATTTGTCTATGTTTTTGTAGGATCCTATTCTGACAAGCAGGAAACCTTGCACGAAGTTGAACTCATCCTTTGTGAGGATGCTACTGAACAGCGCAGCAGCAGAGCAGTCTGTCTATTCTTGCTCCACATTCAGCTAAATGCCAACTCCTGTCCCTTTGAGATGGTGAGCAGGCTGTGCGCAGGGAGAGCGTCCTCCCTCAGTAGCCAAACTTCTTCAGAGAGTCCTGTGGTCAAAGTTCCTGATTAAGGTGATGCTCTTAGTACACATAATCCTTTTATTTCTGTAAGCTAAAAGATATGTCTCTCCCTCTGTCTATAACTATATTTATCAATTCATAGGTAAATAATAATTCAATCTGTGTTTTCAAACTGTAAATGTACCAGCCGTAGAAATAATGCAAAGTAGATCTTTTTAGGGGTTTCATCATTTTATATAGAGTAAGTTTATAGAGCTGTATAATAAAAATCAGATATTTTCTTGGGTGTATACAAATTAGAAATATGTCAAAGGAATTCTTACTTTTATAAATGTCAAATTATGGATTATTATAAAATAATCTTTTCAATCCATGGCTTACCTCGCATATAGAAGAGTTATATTAAAAATCCTAATGTCTACTTATTTTACCCCTTTAGCATCATATGTTTTATGACCATACAAGAATATAAATAAAAGCTTTATTTTATTGCCTATTAATGTACTCACCATGGAAACAGCTTTCATGGCCAATTTGTGGGGAGAAATCTGCTACCATTTAAATTGTTTTTCTTCTTCTGAGGAGCCCTTCTCCCTCTGGTCACCCTCTCCCCCCCCCCACTTTCTCTACTTCTATACTCTTTTACTTCCTCCTTCTTTCATTTGGACTTTGTCTTTGCTTTTCAACAGTTTGACTTTGAGTTGCAATAACTTGTGTTTTTCTTCAAATTTACTTTGTTTAAAATTGGTACAAGTTCTTCGAGGTGTAAGGTGATTTGTTTTGCTAATCTAAAAAGCTTATCCATTATTTTCATGAGAATTTCCTCAATCCTACTTTTGTTCTACTCTCCTAGATGGCCCATGTTGTGAATAATCTGCTTTTTATTATAGTTTTATAGGTCCTCAAGTGTCTCTGGGTGTATGCATCTATTTTCTTCTTTGATGTTTTGGGGCATTTTTTATTTCTCTTTCTTTCAGTTAATTGGCATTTTGCTGCTCCCTTCATTCTATTCTTTAAGCTATTCAATGAATTTCATATTTCCTTATTATACAGTCTAATTTTGAATTTCCCACTTGGTTCTTCTTTATTTTGCCTGTTTCTTAGCTGAGACATCCTCTTGTCACATGATTCCTATGTGTTTATAATTGTTTACATAAGCAATTTTCAACACAGCTTGTATGAAATTTTTGGGGGAAAGTTCTAACATCACCTTGTATAATTAAAAAAAAATCTGACTACATGTTATGCTGGGGAAGGGATAACAATTTTACTCTCATCACTCTGTCTTCTCCTCTCTCCTCATATCAGGCTGACCTGATGGGAGAGCTAGACTTTCTTTTTCAAGAATGATTGGGATATTTAAATCAATAAATCTCCTGCTAAAATGTGGGACTCTTCTACAGTCCGATCATATCTTTGAATCAAAAAAGAAAAAAGACAAAATAAAGAAAAGCACACAAGCAAGTTTGCATCTCTTGCTATTTCAAGTCATTTTCATGGGGAAACTGATTTGCTCTCCTCATAAAGCTCCATTGTGTAAGTAATACTCCTACCATGTCTTGTGGCATGTGTGTGACACCCTGGTCTTGTTATAGGTAACAGGCTTCCTTCACTGTACAGTCAACTTAGTAACAGAAATGCCTTCTTTTGACTCATTTCAGGGGTTTCAGCCATGGTACTTTGACCCATTACTTTAGACCTATAGCGACATCTTGTGGTTGAAACCTGTGGCAGAAGGAGCCTGTTCACCAAGTGGCTGTGGTGAGTTAAGAGACAGATGAAATACTGTGCATCAATAAAGTCTAACAATGTGGAGGCTTTTACAGGCAAATGGAAGAAACTTGAGAACATTATGCTTAGTTAAGTGAGTCAGAAGCAGAAGGTGAAACATCGAATGGTCTCTCTGATATGAGAGACCCAGAACACAACTCCTATGGAACTTAAAACAAAAAAACAAAGTGAAACAGGGGTTTGGGTAGGAGAGGAGGGAGGGAGCGGTGGGTAGGGAGAGAGACCAAAAGAGAGCCGGAAAGCCCTTGTCACCTTGACAAGATACGTATGTGCATAAAAGGCTCAACTCCATTGCAAACCTTAAATTTTGCATGTATACATATCATATACATATCAAAAAAAGAGACAGAGAGAGAAAGGGAGAGAGAGGGAGAGAGGAGAGACCTTCTCCCATAATCCCTATGTGACATAACTTCCTTCTACTAGGCCCTAGCTCCAAATGTTTCCACCAACTTGTGATAGTGGCTGTGGACCAACCCTTTATCATAAGAGCCTTTCAGGGGTATTTTTAAACTAAAAATAAATAAATAAATAAATAATATCTAAGCTAGATTTTGAATGAGAACACCTTTCAGCCTGGCATATGCAGAACAGTTCAGTGAATGGCATCACATTGATTACTTTCTGTCCCACTTGTAATTTTTAAGAGTAACTGGAGATTGTGCTGTTAGCACAGGCTCCTCCCAGACACAGAACAGCCTTTGACACTTACACCCAGTCAGTCTTCTTAAGTCCAGGGTACAGAATTCAGTCTGGGTTGCTCTCTAGGCATCCTCAGACATGTGCTAAGGGAAGAAATGCGCAATAAATTCCAGCCACCACAGGTGTCCTTACGGAACATTAGAGGACCAGATTGTCATAAATCCCAGGTTTCCATCCTCCCTTGGTGCCTGTCCCTTGCTGTAATAAATCAATTTCATTTAATCTTTTTTTGTACGTGTGACGGTTTTGTCTCAATGAGTCATGTAAAAAGTAGAAATTTCGGTCCAAGATTGAGTAGTCTAAACTGGTAATCAGTGTGCACTGAATTTGCTTCACAAAATGTGTTAATTTTCTTTTTCAGCACTTTGAGTTCTTTTTGGTTCCTTCTGATGAGTGAGTTTTGACTGCAAGATGGGTACTTTGAGTATTATAAAATATTGCTTAAAAATAAAAGTACTGAAAGGTAAGAAAAAACCCCTAAACTTCTGAAATAAATGGGATATCCCATACATATTCTTAGGCAGATGATTCTGACCTACACATTCTGCATGAGGGAACTTGGTGAAAAATGCTTGAACTCTTTAGCTAAGAGGCAAAACGGCAGACAAAGACCTTGGAAAGGGTTCCTGGTGGTTTGGAGGGAAGGAGGTTATAGTATGATGATATTTAAGAGGTCACTACAGATGAATAAGTACAATTGTGGCATCTAATATAGCTTTCTCTTCTTAGAGGGCTAACTGGGAAAAAGTAAGAAACTGGCCGTCCCTTCATGACATTATTTACATTAAGAAGACTTTTTGCAGAAATTGAGTTTTGGCCTCATAGGCTGTAGATGTTGTCAGTGAGTTCTATGGTCATTCTTAATTTAGCCATTGTCCTTTTGAATATTCTGTCTTTCAAAGATAATTTAAAACAATTCATACAAGTACATCATATCATACACTCCAATATCTTTCCTTTAAAAATGCTAGAGTTAACCTATATCTAAAGTGCATCCAAAACAGTCAAGTTTGGAAAGGATAAAAAGCAAGTGGCAGTACACATTGTAGAGTTATAGAATTATCCAGACCACTGGTTAAGGTTTTATTTAAAAAGAAGCTATAATCAGTGTTGAAAAGACTATGTACTATAGAATAGTAGCCTTTTGGAAAATATCTTATTTTATACATAAAAATCATGAAACACGGGAGAAGTGAGACTTGTGATAAGAGAATATAAACATTTGATAATTTCTCTTTTTATGTGTGAGGATCTAAGTATTTTAAAAATCAATACATCAGTTTATCAAGGAAAAATAGAAAACAGACTTGCATACACACACAAAAAAAGAAAAAGACATTTCAAAAACATCCAAAGAAGATTTAAAGACAAAAATGAAAAATGAAAACAATATATAAAGGTAAATTCTGTCTTATCAGGTAATATGAGAAAGAACATTTATTTCAAATTTAAGATTTTATTTACTTCGTTTGATATGCACTAGTGCACTTGTTTATTAAATAGACATATGCTACAGGGTAACTGCAAAAACATTAAAATACAATGACGTAGATGTTAACAGAGGGCATGCCAAATTTTAATGGGGAATTGGTACTATGCCTTGACAGATTCAAAGGAGAATCTGAAGGCATATTTTCAGATCGGAAGTATTTTAATATTCTTTTTCCCCATTTTATTGATATGTATAAGTACAAAATTTAAAGTTTACATTGGTCTTGGGCATTCTGTGCACATAGATATCCAGTCAAGGTAACAAGACCTTCTCCCAACTTTATTTGGCTCTCCCCCTACACACTCCCCCATCCCCTCACCCCCACTCCAGTTCCCTTCGTTTTTCACTTTAGGTTCCATGAGATAATTGTGATCTGGGTTTCTGCTATCAGAGATATCATTCCATATTTCACCTTCTGCTTCTGACTCACTTCATGTTCTTAAGTGTCTTCCATTTGCCCGTAAAAGCCTCCACGCTGTTGGACTTCATAGAGGCATAGTATTCCACTGTGTATAAATACCACTTTTTGTGTATCTATTGGTCTGTTGATGAGTATTTTGGTGTCTTCCATATTTTAGCTATTGTCAGTTGTGCTACTATGAACATGGGTATACATGTATCTGTTACATGTATACCCATGTTTAATAGTCTCTAAAACGAAAAAAAAAAATTAGAAATCTTGCATTTTTCACAGTGAGAGGAATTGAAATTCCAACCAACAAAATGTATATTTCTGCTTATAGACAATCATTGTTTTGAAATTTCATCAGTTATTGATAATCTATGACTTTGAAAGAATATTCAGGCACTAAAAATGAGCAATCTTCATAGAATCAGTATCAAATAAGCCCTGGAGTTGCAGCTTCTACAATGGCATAGCTTTACCTAGATGCACAATTATCCATCTATACTGCTGAAAAACTCATAAACATACATGTATATACAGTTACTTAAGGTTTCTTTGTGCGACTCTTTAAGATAGTCTTTACGTATTCTTCATCCACAGCGTACCCATTTTCCTTCAGAGGAATAATAGAGTGCTACGTGGTGGCTTGTATTTAAGAGAGCTTAGTACATAAGAAGAGAAAGACATTAGTAAAAAATACAAAAAAAAAAGAAGTGTTAGTGAGATGTGAGCTTCAAATATATACTTTAGTATAAGCTGATTTTTATTGATTTCTCTGTCTTGGAGACGTCACTTTGAGCATGTATCTTTGCTTTGCTCTGTGAAGGCATCCCTATGACTTACATTCAGCCATGGAATAGGGAGGGCTCCCAAAGGACACGTGGCAGAAACTTCTCATTACTGAATTTTCAACTTTATTATTTTCCATTATGCACTTGAGCTACAAGAAAGAGCACTTAGGCACAGAGCTGCTAATGCTGTCCTCTGTCCTCATAGTCATACACGTTTTGATAGTTGTTTTTGTGGTTTTTCTTCTCAGAGATTCCTTTTTGTCAAACGTTACCAAATATGATAAATCTTCTTGTTTTGCTGCTGCAGTTCTTAATATTTTCAGAATTTATTTGTCTGAAAACCAAAGTATAAACCATTTGATAATAATAAACTTACTGAATCCTGTGCCTTAAACAATAATGGCTAATCCGACACTGAAAGTATTGATTTTTGTAATTTCTTTCCAACCTGCTATGTCTTTTAAAATAGCTTATTGCAACAAATCATCCTTTCCCCTAGGTTTCAGGTAAAACTCATAGACGATTCCCTAGACAAGGTAAGATGATCCCCTAAACCAAGGCCAGGCATAGGCTCAAAACTTCCATTTCTGGTCTCATTCATTAACCAAATTATGTGTAACTGTATAGTGTTTTCAACCAGAAAATAACTAGAAGCTGAAAGTTTAGCTATAAAAATTGATAATGCTCAGACAACATATCGGAAAAATATATATTACATATTTTATTAGCATTCTATAGCAACCAGTTCAGGAAGCTAATATTCTCTTTGTAGTAACTATTCCAAAACCTCAATTTAATACAATCATACTGATAAGAAGTTAGACTGTTTTAAACAATCAGTATAAGTCCATAAGCAATAAAAACAATATGCACAGAAAAAGCTTACTAAATAGTTTTTTAATGCCTCTAATTTCAGCTTATGATAAACAATGAGAACTCAAACATATAGCTCTAACCAGCTCTGTAATATGTTAGTTTATTGTCAAAATATCTGAGGAGAAAAAGAAGAAAAGGCTTAATTGGCATCATGGTTTCAGAGGATTCAGTTCATGCTTGATTGGCCGTGATATTTCCAGGACTGTCGTGAAGTGAAACATCAAGTTAGTAATGACACGACAAAGCTGCTTGCCTATTTTAGTCAGGAAGGAGGCAGTTGGGGAGAGAGGAGAGAGAGAGAGAGAGAGAGAGAGAGAGAGAGAGAGAGAGAGAGAGAGAGAGAGAGAGAGAATCCATAGGCAAAATATGCTTCTTCAGAGGTACATAACCAGTGATCGGCCTATATAAACAGGCCCTATCTTCCAAAAATTTTTATGTCCTCTTAATGGTACTGAGAGCTGAAGACTGAGACTTAATACACAGGAATCTTTCAGAGGACATTCCAAAATCAATCTATGTTTGCATAGATCACTTTATTGCGCTTGCAGGGAACCATGACACCGGTCACACACCAAGGTCTACCTGACCCTTCCTGCTTTCCTTCTATAGATTTTTTCCAATGCCTTATCAGCCTGTGAGCTTCTGACAGTGCAAGTGAAGGCTGGCCGCTGCCTTCGTACAAGTCCTGAAAAATGTGGCTTTTCTTTCCTACTTGGATAGACTTTGTTTATATCTACAACACAGAGGTAAATATTTTCTGGCATGGATCTGTCCAGTTTACAAAACCATCTAACTGGAAAATCATCTCACTTACAAATTGTTACTCTTTCCTATGAAAAGCCAAAACACAGTTATTATCATTTTTGATCTTTTGTGTAGTTGAGCATCTAGGGTGTTTTCCTATTTCAACTGCTTAAATAAAATCATTTCCACATTCACGTGAGCACTATATTCCTTTTGCAACCTACATACACATTTGCATAATGAACTTGGAAATATTACTCCCTGAAAATTGGGTGCCATTTCTGACGGTTTCATTTAAATGCTAAACACACAAAAGGGAGCGGAAACAATGCGGAAGGGAAGATAAGTAGAAAGGAGAGGAGGGAAAATCACAGACAGTGGCGGGAAAATGATTTCAACCTTCTGAACTAGAGTTCCTAAGTGCCTACCCAATGATAGGAACACTGAGAACATAAATATCAATGGTATAGATTATGAGGAATCTATCATGTCCCCTGTAGAATCCTATCCTTATTAAAAAATATTCAAGGAATGTCTACTACTTTCACTTTATCCTTGTGGCATAAATTGATGTTTAACATCTCCTTCAAAAAGAAAAGAAATCTAAGTTAAGGGTACAATTGTGAATTGAGAGGCAGTTAATTTTTTGTCCTTAGTACAAGTATATTACTCATTTCCCAAGTGAAAACTGAGACTTTGAGGTCAACATTTACTGTTATTCATTCTATTTACTCAATGAAGCGCTGTTTAAATAACTAGTATGTTTCAAGCACTTAGATTGGACTTATAAACACAAAGCTGAATAAGGCACAGTAACTTCTGCCCCTCAGGAGCTCATACTTTAGTTCCAAAGATAGAACTGGTAAAAGATAAATTTTAAAAATGCAGTGTACATTGCATTGTTTTGCAGGTTAGAATGCTTTATCCATTTTAATATGTGTTTCCTTTTTTGTCGAACACTACTTTTATTGTTTACATAAGGTTAAAAGAGCCCTCATCTCTACATACAGAAGTACTACACTCCTATTTCAAAATGATCACCAAAAAGAAAATAAAAGGACATCTTTTTATTGTAAAGAGAAAAGTCACTCTTTACACAGTTGAAATAACATGCTTCAAGTATTTATAAATTCATCATGTGCATCATTCAGATGCAACATTGTCTTTGCAAAATCGCTAACATTTTTGAACAATAACACTGCTATACAATTCTCCAGCACATTGATATTTCTCTTGTTTGAAATGTTAACCTCCCGGCTAATAGGCTCGACCTTCAGAGATTTGTTCTGCTTAGGTCTGATGAACTTACTGTGAAGCAACGATGCTGCTCTTTTCTCTATGTGGGTTCATATTAAATTTTCAAATACAGTTTTACAAGACTGTAATGTCACCAACAGTTGCTTCTTTCACTGCTGAATGATTATAATCAGCTGATAACAGAAACGTTGTGTTATTTGCTTTGGAATTTGCTTAAGCAGGAAGGCCTCATTTTTGTCAAGTTTTTTAAATGAAGAACATGGGCTAGTTATCAATAACAGAGAAATTGTTAAATAGTGTGCTTGATAAATAGAGCCTTGATTATGAGAAACGTAATCTCCTAATTTTTTACAGCCTACTGAGAAAATGATTATTAGATGTGGTGAAAATCTCTACCAAGTGCACAGTCAGAGCACTGAAAATCTATATTCCAGCAGTGAGCACGTTCCGTTTAATATTTCCTTCTTTTCCTCCCCTCTATTTCTTTAATCAAAAGGAAAAACACTTTCAAAAGCCATCAACAATCTCTGAAACTTTGCAAGGAAAGTTTAGTGGATTGCTTTCTGTTCAACTGCTCTCAGGAAAACAGGCTCACTGACAGACACACACACACACACACACACACACACACACACTAATGATACTCTCAGTCACAATAACGTCATAATGACATTCTTATCTTTCCATATATCTTGATTTAGGCTTCTCTAACAGTCTAATGGGGAAGGAAGAGAAAAAGAACAGAAAAACTCTGAATATGAACCTGTGCATAATAGGCAAATTGCAAAAGAGAGACTCAATTAAATCAGATTATTAAGAGAGACGTGCTACATCTGGTTGTGGCTGAGTCTGTTTGTCCAGAAATATCTATCAAATAGATGATTGAAATCAAGACCCAGCAGATGTGCATCTCTCCACACATGACCCTATTTCTCTAATGTATGAAAACACACTTAGTTTCATCTGAGAATTTTTTTTCCTAATTACACAAATCAAAGTCAGGATTTGGAAAATAACCTGGAAAAAGACATCTGTACATGTTTATTTAAGTTTTCCCCCTTGCATCTTGCCTGGGCTGCACTAGAACGATGTAGAATGAGAAACAATCTGTATTCTTGCTTTTTGCTTACAGCCCTGAAGGAAAACCTGCTGGGATTGGCTGCAGATGGTTTCATTGCGAGAGAGAGGAATGTGCCTCCTCTTGGCTGCCTGCTCCGTATGCATGATCAAGTCCCAGTCAATGTTTCATGTGCCTCATTAACTGTGGGACAGGAAGAAGTATGATGCTCCCAAAATACATGCCCTTCTCTCTAGCTAAGGCCAATGTTATGAAAAAAATACATAGAAATTAGAAGTTTATACACTGCTAAAATATTTTATAGACAAACTCAGTCTTCTTTCACTGAGTTAAGAGCGAAGAGCTGACAAGATGTTATTAAAGAGGCATATTAGTGCACACTGATTTGTTTACTTCAAAGTGGAAAAACCAGAGAGGAGAATGTAGCATCATTTCTAGGGACATGAGCATGAAAAACTGAAGGCACTTAGACTGCACGGTGTTAAGCGATTGTTTTAAGGGAGCCAGAGTGCTAGGTTACCTTAAAGCCTCTTTGCACAGGGAAAGTGCACATTACAATGCTTTCTAAATAAGATTTTTCACTCTAAATGTCTAATGCAATTTCACATTTGCTTATAGTTCCTATAATTAAAATGTATTTCAAAATAATTCCATGGAATAATTAAAATTTTAGAGCTCTCATTCTAATAGTTACCATTTAACTTGTTTTTAATTTGTCTTTCCAATAACATTAATAGCAGCATAGTTGTTATCAATACCTCCTGTAGGCAGAAAACAAAACTAAGTGATTTGCTTAAAATTCCTTGAAAAATGAAGGGTCACAAACAAAGCCCTTCTCTTTTTGTCCTTCTGGCTGATGAATATCTCTAGTTTTCTTCACTGAATCGCAAGTTTCTGAGGACTGAGATGAAGCAACCTATAGGAGACTTGGGAACAAGGTTTCTAAACAAAGCACTCTTCTTTTTCATATTTACAGTTTAATTTGAATACTTAGAATAATCATTTTTTCAAGTGTAAGACAGAACCAAAGTGATTTTTCAACATTAGAGTTTTAAAAAATGAATGAAATAGCATTTATGTCTTACTGCCATTAATGATTTCTAATCAAAATGAAACACGATAAAATTGAAATAAAGCCAAAGGACCACAATCTAGTCATAATCTTCAAAGGCCAATTTTGTAAACTCAACAAATTTTTGTTTTCTTATGTATGTGATGTTTATGAGATTTATCTTTTCATTTACTATTTTACTTCACATACATTTGCTTACTCTGAAATATATATCTTAACATAATACTTTAAATAATTTCCCCTGCTGTTGTCGAATTCTGATAGCTGTATTATTACAATCTATTCCATCATTAAATGTGTTTTTCCAGTATCTGTTGACTCACATAAAATTGGCACAAAGAGAAATAATGTAGGCTCGTGTGAACTTATTAATATTTATATCCTAGGAAATGAGAGGCAAAACAAAAGAAACAGAACTACAACTTCAAGGGGAAGAGTATTTTCTATACAAGAAAGGGATTCTTCTACTTAAAAAAAAGTAATGTAGAATACATCTGTAGACCTCTCTTGCTTTCTTCAACTGTAGGACTTCTTATGTCCAAACTCCATGCCCATTTTTGTCTACCCACCCTAAAACAAACATTATCAACCAGTCCGTCATTTTTTTTTTCATGTTTTAATCCTTTGTGAAGTAGCCTCCAGCCAAGACCCTGTGATTTTCAAAAGACTTCGTGTATTAATGCTCAGTTTAAAAGTTACATGATTACAACCTCCAGTGGTCTTGCTTTATTCTTCTCATGTCCTATCATCTTTTAAAAATGCTCCATCTTGTAGAAAGTGCATTTTCTAGAAACATGGATATTATAGTATGGCAGAAAGTCCCGCCGTTTTAAATTTTGTTTTGTTTAAGTTTGCAAACTTGATAGTTTGTTTAAATCTTTCATTTTTATTTTAAGAAATGATATAAAATTTTCCTAGTACTCCGTTCCCTCGGTCGCTTGAGGATTTAGTCTTCTTATGCTTTTTAATTTTTTTTTATTTTCATACTTGATGCCTTAGCTACTTTTTCATTGCTGTGACAGAATACCCAACATCCACAGCTTACTGTGGGGGATGATTTCTTTTAGCTCACAGTTTCAGAAGTCTTCGCGTACTCTGTTCATGCGCCACTGTCAAAAATGGTGGCACATGGCAGAGTCTGGAGAGCTACTGATCCTATTGCAGACTGTCTTAGTTACTTTTTCATCACTGTGACTCAATGCTCAACGTATACAACTTTAGGGAGGGAAGATTTATTTTAGCTTACAGTTTAGAATATCTCAGTCCGTTCATGGGTGGGTGGCTGGAAAATGATGGAATCACATTGTGGGACTACAGCTACCAAGGAGTTGCCCAGGAGACAGAGATCCTCACAACATGGTGAACCAGAAAGAGACTGGAAGGGCAGAACCAATATACACCCCTCCAGGCCAATACCCAAGCATCTGCCCCTTTCAGCCAGGCCTAATATCCCAGTCCTACTCAGTACCCATGAGGCTTTTGGGAGACATTCCAGATCCAGAAGCTAAACGAAGCAGGAGCCAAATGATCGTGGAGACTCAGGCAAGTATAGAGCTTCTCCGGGAAGAGGCTATAACAATCTTTCTTTTTTTTCTTTTAGTTTCTTCAAACTACCAGCTGGGCCCTTCGTTCACTTCCTGGCCCACAAGTCAACAATAGGCACCTGAAAGCTATGCCCTGGGTGCCCCCAGTAGTAACAAATTAACCAATCTTTCTAGGTCCAACTCCACACTTCAGCCCTTTCCAGCCAGGTTCTACGTTCTAGTAACACACAACTCCAAGTGCATGAGGCTCTGGGGGGACAAATTTTTATTTTTTTTCTTTTCCTCATCTCTATTTGTTATTTCTTTCTTATTTTTCTCTTTCTTCTTTCTCTCTTTCTTCTCTCTCTCTCTCTCTCTCTCTCTCTCTCTCTCTTTCTTTCTTTCCCAAAGATTGAACTCATGGCCCTCACACCAAGCTTTCTTTCTCAGGCCAAGCTTATATTTGTGATCTTTGTGCCTCAGCCTCCCAGAGAGTTGGGGTTATAGGCATGTGACAACATGCACAGCTTGTTTATTTTAAAATAGAAATTTCCCTCAATTCTTGAAATACTGGCTTTCTTATTTATTTCTCTCTCCTCTAGTTCTATGGATTAAATCCGGGGCCCTATGCACACCACACATGTTCCCCCTCTTTGTTATATCCTGTCCTAGTTTGCTTTTGGTAGGGGTGGCTGGCTTCATATTTTATTAGCTTGTTCTTATATTAGATTCTATTTGTTTTTAATTCAGTTTTATTGAGGTCTGATTAAGAAAACTGCACAAATTAAGAGTGTACAATATAATAATTATTATCACAACCAGACTACTTAACACTTTCATCATCTCAGCGACAATGTTTGCATTGGGTGTGTGGGGGAAAACTTAAGATCTACTTTCTTACCAAATTTTAAGTATCCAAAGCAATATTATTAATAGTAATTACCATCCTGTGAATTAGGTCTCCGCTAGTCACGATGAGTACTTGTGCCTTTTGAGTATCTTCTCCTCAACTTCTCCTCAGTCACACACTTCCCATCCTTTAGCTCATGGAAACCACCTTCAGTTTTGCCTATCTATGAAGAAAATCAATTTGTATTTAACACGTAAGAAATTGTTTACTATCTGACATTTTCTCTGTCCAATTTCATTTGTCATGATCTTCATTTATGTCATCTAAATAAAAATGCTATTCTTTTAAAAAGTGGAATGTTATTCCAGTGTATAGGGGTATGCTTGGCTATTTTGAATAATGGACACAATGATAATGTAATAGTAAAGTTATTTATTTGACATTTTGGTTTCATTTTTGTTGGGTATGTACACAGGCCCTGAGTTGCTGTTTGAGATATTAATCACAGGAATTCACCTATTGAAACAAGAAATGGACATGGGAATGGGGGTGAAAAGGAATATGGTGCTTTATTTATCTCTTTGCAAAGAAGGTGGTCTACTCTGCACACAAACAGAGAACGCACTCTGAAATCGGTAGTTGACAGTGTTTAACGTTGGGGCCTTGAGCTCCTCCCTCCATCTCTTTCCATTGTGGTCTTCACAATAATATCTAAAGTGATGAGTTCTGATTTAAACAGGTTGCAGTGACTTGGTCTTCATTTCTCCTCCTGCTTACCAACCCCCCAAACCCCAGGCCCTTCCCGCTTTGGTGATTTCACAATTTCACAGGTTTTAGCCAGATGTGACGAGGGACAAGCGGGAAGGGCCTGGCTAAAACCTGTGAAATTGTGAAATCACCACTATCATACAGAACTGTGCCATTGTTACCATTAGATCACGGGTGGAACTCATGGTACTTCTAATTTTCCTTTTCTGAGGAACTTCTGTAATATTTCCCATAATGGTTGTGCCAATTCACATTCTCACTGTCAGTGCGTATTGTTCCCTTTCCCCACTTCCCATGAGATTTTTCTCCCTTACTCTCTTCCACACTTCATGATCAATGACAACATTCTCTATTGTACATCTGTCTCTTTTAGATACAATATATTCTCTTTAGCTGCAGTAAAATTTTCTGAAGGAATATGAAAAAAACACATCTTCTGAGTATCATTTATGGTTTACTTCAAACTCACTTTAAAATTTTCTTATCCAAATTTTCCTTTTTACATTGATTTGTTTTAATATCATGATACTTCCTACACGATTTTCTAGCATTCACTTGCCTAAAGGCAGAGGCACAACTGAAAACACAGCACTTGAACAGTTTTTCCTATGTTCAATACTGGTCAAAATGATATCAAATCTAGCAAATATGCTTTTGGTGTCACTTGTTTTTTATTCATATCAGAGTCTGACATGGGTTTCCAAGTTTGTGTACTTGTAAAGTCTCCTGTCAGTGTCCAGGGGACGACCTTCTCTAGATTCCCTTACAGCTGTCTGTCAATTTCATCTTATGGCCGCGTTTTGACTCCTTTTGTATTACTCAGTAGCCTGCCTGATGTTACTGAAGCCATATTGTGTCTTCTTCATAGCCAGCACAATCCCTTCCACTGTCAAAGTAATAACCACTCTCTAACTGATAATTACAGCCAAAGTGTGGCTCTGATACAGATCTGAGCTCTAGACTCAAGTATCTCTCTGCCCTTTTGGGCATACCACAATGACATTATATTCATCATGTGTACAGATTTGTTATCTTATGCATGTAACAGCAACCTCCAACCCACAAACATGCACACACACACACACACACACACACACACACACACACACACACGCATGCACGCACGCACAAACACGCGTGCACACACAGGCACCCACTCTCTCTGCCACAGTCTATTCTACCCCAGGGCATTTCTTTCTCAGAGAATGATATTAACGTTTCTCCAAATTTCATTCCAGAGACTTAGAAAATTGTCTTGTTGCTGCTGACTCTCTTAGTTCCCAAATTCAATCTAGAACAGAGTCCTGTAAATTTCATTCTAATATTCTACACTTCATTAAAACATCCACCATTCTTATATTAAGCTACCAATCATATCTTCCTTGGATTACAACAATGGCTTCCAACAATTTGATTTTCTATTCTGTGCATAATAGTAAGACTTCATATTTTTAAAATAGAAGATTGAATCACCTTATACTATCAGCTTTGTATCTACAGATGACTTTATATTCTTTTTATATAAAATCAGAATAATTGACCTTATTCTGCTAAAACCTCCATTTTCTACCCCAGTTGCTACTTCACCCTGATTTTCATCTGACAACAAGGATTTTCCCATTCAATTAGCACAATTTTGGTTTCTTGTGTCCTTGATTTGAATCTCATTCTCACCTAGGGAAATATTTTTTAACTTCTTTGTATATTTGTATAGAATATTTTTCTTCATATTCTTATTTTCAGAAGAGTTTACGATTCAGCATCCTTGATGAAAATTGCTGTCTCTATTCCCACTTCCTGGCTAGGTTAGTTTAAACACATAGGATTTTATTGTCCTTCACTAAACCACATAATTAAATTTAAAATGTGAATGGACTTCTGTGATCATGTAATTAGTAACTGTCTTCTCTGCTGAAATCTAAGATCTGTGAGATCCAACTTCTTTTTTTGCTTATTGCCTATATTTATTAAAGAACCTAGACAATAATAGACATGTAACTAATGTCTGCAAAATTAATCAGTCAATGAACAAGTAAATACTGAATAAGATACCAAGTGTGATAAGGGAATTGTAAATTTTCAGAAAACATAGATAATTAGAGTAATATTTTCTATTATTTGAAGAAATCATAATCATCCCCATCCCTCTATTTCATCTTACAGCCATTAAAACAATTAACAAAGTCTCTCCAAATGTTTTGTTTTATATGTCACTTTCTTACAGTGGACATTTATTACCTTCATTTCTTTTTTGCAACATTCTTCCAACTTGTTTTCAGAATTTTTTCTTTTATTACATTTTTAAAGTTACTTCCATTTGTCTGAATCACTCAAAGTTTTTACTTCATTGGATTAAAAAAGCAAATAAACATATCACTTCAAAGTTGTAAAATTTTTTAGAAAAAGTGTCACAGAACACAGGAGTTAGAATGGCTTTCCAAATGTTTGAAAGGAGAAATTATTAGAACTTTTTTTGTATGCTTATTAAAATAAAAAGCATAACGTAAGAAAACCAGTAATAATGTTTCCTCTACAGATATGTTATAAAGCAATATAGTATTATAAAGCAATATAGTAATTAGATTGACAAATATTGGAAATAATCAAGCTTGAATGAATTAACCAACATGGCAGAAGCGTTTAATGTTTGTGCTATCTGAAGTCTGATTAACAATCTCTGTTGTCTGATTGGGATTCATTATATTCTAGTATCCAAAGATAGTTGGCTTAACAGAATAGTGCATTTCTTCTTGCTCAAAGGACAAGAAAAATGTATCAAGAGATAATTATAAGCATGAAAACCAGCTATGTTGGCATATATCATATCAGCAGATGTGCACTGCAAGTTAAGCAGAAAGTCTTACTTTGTTGATATGTCTAATAATTTGGATAAATTAGCCAAAATTGTCATGAGGAAACATTGCTTAAAAGTGTATTTTTTCAAAAGAATTAAGGGTGTCTTTTGAAGAAGAAGAAAGGAATTAAAGTGTAAGGAAATTCAAAGGATGGTCTCTACCTTAATAGTCAGCACAGAATTTATTATATTATTTATTATATTATTTATTATATTTTTCAAGAAAAAATTACATCTAATAAAGTATCTTGTTTGATATGGTGTAGTTATGTAATATTTGTAAATCTAGTGGAATAGAAAGACAAGAATAAAATAGTCACAATGATTTAGGCCAAAAGTATTATAGGAAAGTGTTCATTCATGTAGTATTTCCTTTATGGAAATATTGATTCTGTCAAATTTAATCAACCTGACATTAAAAAATACATAAAGGATATGTCAGTGTAGGTCAATATTAGAAAAATATTTTAAATATATGAATTACCCAAAAGAACTGCTATAACATCATTTGTTTTTAATACACTACAATGCATAACAAATTTATTATACTCTCTCATTATGTGAGTTTAACAAAATTTATCTTAAAGTCTGAGTGATTAAGAAAACCAAAGCTGGGGTAAAATGAGCAGAAATTGTTCTTTTTATGCTTAACTAGTCTAAGTAAAATATCAATGAAACTATCATGTTTCCTGTTTCTGGCTGTGTGTGTGTGTGTGTGTGTGTGTGTGTGTGTGTGCACGTGCATGTGTGTGTGTGTGTGTGTGTGTGTGTGCGCGCGCGTGTGTGGGTGTGTATTTCTTAAATCACATGCATTCTATAATCCCGTGTTCTTCATTAATAAATGTTGCTAAACCCTTACATTTTCTTCAGTAAAATATAATTTTATTTATATTTATTTAACTACGTACACTCGGTTTCTATTTCTTACAGGGTTACCACTTAAACTCTACCAGATAAACGTAAAGTATTAGCTTTTAAGTAAATGCTGTTATTGTATCATATTATTTTAAATCATGATATTAACATCTAAAATCTAATAAAATTTTAAGAACTACATTATAAAAATTAAGTAAATTTTGAGTAATTTCTCACGTATACATATATCTAAGAGCAGCTTTCTTTAAAGGTATTTAAAACTGTTAGATGCATTGTTTTCAGTATATTATCACAATTATTTGGCCTTTGAATTCGCTTTTCAAATATAGAGTTCGAGAACAAAAGAAATTAGTTAGCATATAATGATATATGATCTGGATTCTCTGTTGCTTGAAACTTTAGGAAAAATTAATGTATGATATGCTCTTCTTGTGCCATTAGGTGACTGTCTGGGTAAGATGCTGGTCTGACTTTGTTGTCTTGCTACTTCAAGTCAGTGAATCAAAGATTACTGTGTCTTCATTTTGTGAAGAATGTATTTGTAACAGAAAAAAAAGAGGAAGGAAGAGAAAAGAAAAAATAACAGCAGAGAAAAAAGAGAAATAACAATAGACGAGAAAAAGACTTGAAAACATTGGGTGAAAGAAGCATGCAGTTGATACCAAAGCAAATAACCAACGCATCTGAGAACAGCACAATAGCATCATACAGTCCCAAAAGGTTCTCTCCTTATGTATTTTTAAAAATCATGTCTAAATACAAATTGTTATTAAATATGACATGTGCTCACTTCATAAATGTCAATTTATATTTATGTAACTAAAATCAGTGGAACATGTACTAAGTTGACTCCATCATTTTACTTAGATTTCAGAAGATTAGAGCTTGTTGAGGAGCATTGAGCTCATGTCTTCAGATTAAATCTATACTTCGGCTTTTTTGAAAACAAATCAAGGAACTTGGAGGTAAAATTCCTTAAAAATCATTACATTATTTTACAGCTATGGACCAAAAGTTCCAAGTAGATAAAGGGTAGAACAAAATAGGATTATCTCCTTAGCAAAAAACAAAACAACAACAAAAAAACCCCACCCTCAATCCTCATAATAGAAAAATGATGAGTGTTAAGATCACTAGATTCGATTTGTAATATTACACTTTTGCTTATTTTCTCAGTATTATGCTAATATCTGATTATGGAAAACTTACAGATTCAGACTTAATAAAACTAAAAATAAAACGATCCATCATTCAGCTGCTCATGTATAATCACATGTATGGATTGGGGCCCACCAAGTATACGCAGGTTTTTCAATGACAAGGAAATAATATTAAAAATTAATGATCATTGCATCCTTAAGTATGGTGAACATTTTCGCTATTGATATTGTGAGTCACTGAGACTAGAACACAGAGTACTCTTTATTCAACTATTTCTTTTATTTGCTTGTTTAATTATTATTACTGGTGTACTAGAGATTGAGCCCAGCATCTTCACACTGAGCTACATCCCCATCCCCAGCATATTTCTATTCTCTTCTTTTAATTAAGAAAAAAATCTCACCATGTCACGAAATTGCCCAGGCTTGGCTTGGACTTGGGATCCTCCTGTCTTGGTCTCCCAGAGTGCTAGGTATCACAAGCCTGTGCCACAAAGCCCGGTTCTCCTGCCTCTCTCTCTCTCTCTCTCTCTCTCTCT